>OX465592.1:27956848-28556848 GCA_950022655.1 Alentia gelatinosa
CATAGCAGGCACCTAGATATCCTATACTGCCAGTCCATGCCCAAGGATCTGCTAGGAGAGTGATGGGGATTTCCCCATACACCATGTGCGTTTTAGGTGATACATAGACTGGCCTCAGTCCCCATGTAGGAATTTTTCCTGCCGCCCACTGGCATCCCTGCATAGGGATATCACTATAATAAATCCATATATAGGCTCAGATATTTCTCTACATATATACAGAGATTTAGAAAAAAACAAAAAACGGTAAGTAAGGAAAAATAAGATATTTTCATTTTTGTTTCGTCTAGGAACATAGGATTGGAAGTGATTATGCTATTTGTATTTGAATTATTTCAGGTGCTTTTGGTGTAAATATGTTATGTCTAGCCCCGGTATTGCCAGGAAAAATATTTCCTTGTCTTTTTCTGACCCCAACTGATATCTCTGGGGCCTAAAATAAATCGGCTTATAAGCGGGGTTTTACGTTAGTATACTTGGACATTTTTGTTGATAAAAAGATAAACAAAATATAGATAATTCTTTAGTTAGTATTCAACCATTGGGATATTTTGAAGACAATGATTATCTTCGGTACATTTCTTTTACTTTATATTCATGAAGAAGTCTGCCGTGCGCTTGGGTATAACACTAGTATTTTTCTTTACTTCAGGGGGCCAAGCAGAGGATGACAGAGCTTGAGAAGAAAGGCAAATCACTCTTACAAGTCCGGCAGATCAAGAAATTTGACGAGGACTTTGACACCAAGTCATTCGCTCAGACAGCGATGGATATTTACATCGAGGCACACAAACTATTAGAGAAGTAAACATACATTTCATATATTAGTTTGGTGCAAACATATTCGTGCGAGATGGGGTTTCTCCCTTCCACTCTCTGCTAGTTTATTTGGGGAGACGTCATTTTCTCAGTTACAGCTTTGTATATAAGCAAATTTTATATATTAATGTTAGTTTCCCTTGTTATGTCCCCCCCTCCCCCCAAATTCCCTTGTCACAGCTCGCGTCATAATATGTGCATAGCAAATCGGGAAATACACCTAGCGGGAAGCACGATTATATCCATGGACAGAATTGGATAAAAACGTCTATACTCAGAAGTTCTCATGTCAGCCAATCCATCATATGAAACCTTCAAATTTATACTGCAAAATAACTCATCTGATATCTGAAGTATCATTCTTGAATTGCAATAGATGGGGGCTAGGGAGTATTCTTTCAAAGGTGCTATAGTTCCAGTTGGAATAAAGTCACTGCTTAGATTGAAATCGATCTATTGGACAATCTGATGTTGAATATTCTTTAACTCATTTCAGTATAGAGGAAAATGAAGACCGTCTACATGAATTGGTCTCAGAAAAGGCCTACCCGGTAAGTTCAGTATTAGAGTCTGTATATCAAGTATATGTATAAATATATGACTTAACTCTTAGTTAAGAGAAAGGGTTAGGAAGACCCGAAGAACGGTTTCTCGCGAAAGGTGCATCAAACCATTTCATGCTACTGACCTATAATGCCATATGTGTTATTTACGCAACATGTATACCCACAATACGCCTCCTCTGATGTGTTTTGAACATACTAGTATTGTGTATTCATGATACCCGCCACGTCACGTTTTACCTTCTTTCTTTAAGTACACGTTTGATAGATAAGTGTTTGATAGAATAGTACACTCATACAGCGTAACTTTGATGACTGTGATTATTGTCGGCACAGGAGATGGTGTGGCTGCTGGAGAAGAAAACAATACGGTGGCGCCATGTGGAGGCCCTGGAAGCCCCACGCGTCGTACACGTGCGAGTCACCGACATGTTGTCAAAAGAGAACAAGTATGCGCAAGTCACCGTCAGACTTCACACAAAACAGGTATGTGCAGTCTGGTCCCTCCCCCGGTCTGGTGTGAGTGTGTCTACACACTGGCCACTTATATTGCGTGTTACATCTGAATCCTGGGACTTGTCCTTTGTTTTTATGGTGTATGTATCTACAAACTAGTCCCTTGTTTTGCCTACCATATGTGGTTGTTTATTTTTCTCCTGACGCTTAGGATATACACAGTAATTTAAGGTTTTGTGATGAGGCGATCGTAAACCATGAGTGATTGACGCTTAGTAATATACGAGTGGCAGCAAAACTATCGTTTGTTGTAACATAGGGATTTCATTTTGATCTCCATGCATAGGCTTGGCCTTCCAAATGTAAACAAAGGACTCCTTTATTTGGGAGTGTTTTTTCCTTTAGTAAATGAATTTGAAATCTGTAAAAATCAATGGATTTAAAGACGCGGTTATCGGTTCCGACAGCTATGAAACAGTGCGCAGTGGTTTACTGTAGCAACATACATTTTCGTAATAGGTGACTGATAAGTAGATAGTAGATATGTATTGAATATCACAATATATGTGAACTATGGTCTGTTATTAGCAGGTGGACGGTTGGTCTTTAGGTTATGGCTATAGCCTATTGTAGTACACATGCTTGTAAAGTCACTAGATGACCTGACCACATTTTTGCTTTTTATAGCTAACTAAGTACAGATAGGAATATGATTTCTGTTTTGGAAAGAAGGTTTTACGGTGGTACAATGCCTTACAGTTTTAATATTTAGTATTTTGGCATGGATTTTTTTTTAAAAAGTGAATTCAGTTTGGAGGGGAACTTTGTAGTCACAGGTCCATTTTTAAGAAATCCTTTATGGACATATTTCTACCCCTTAAACTGGTTGAATCAGTATATGATATGCCTCATTTGAAAGAGAATAAAAAACAGTAGGTGCTAGGAAGGGGAATTTTCTAAGTAGATTCTATATTTTCAGAGATATTCAAGTATTTGTTGAAAGTGGGGGGGATTTTCAGTGAAATGGGCATGCTCAAACAGATGTTTACTCAATATTGCTTTACAGTGAGCATTGGTGTGACATTTACCATCTCCATAAGTGGCATTCACAGTTGCTTACACTCTAGGAAGTGTCATTATTTAGGTGAAATGTATATTTGATGGGCTATTCATGTATTTTTGCCAAATCTCATAATAGGAGGGGGGAGGCATCAGGTGTATGAGAGGATGGTTTATTATTTCGGTTTGACCTGTAGGTCAAGTCCGAAATATATTAGGGGAGACGGGGAACGGTTTTTGCGGCTTACATTATAATACATTACAGTAATATATTCTGAATAATTAGACCCTCGATACCGGGTCCGCACCCGGTGACAGTAGTGTATTTTTATATATTGTGTAGGCGACCGTAGCGGTTCAATGAATACCTACTAGCGGGTGGGGCTTGCTCTGGTCAGATGTGGTCCGCACCCAGCGACAGTAGTGTATTTTTATATATTGCAACAGGCTTCCACCTCCTTCCCTCCTTCCCTCCTTCCCTCCTTCCCTCCTTCCCTCCTTCCCTCCTTCCCTCCTTCCCTCCTTCCCTCCTTCCCTCCTTCCCTCCTTCCCTCCCTCCCCTCCCTCCCTCCCCTCCCTCCCTCCCCTCCCTCCCTCCCCTCCCTCCCTCCCCTCCCTCCCTCCCCCCCTCCCTCCCTCCCTCCCTCCCTCCCTCCCTCCCTCCCTCCCTCCCTCCCTCCCTCCCTCCCTCCCTCCCTCCCTCCCTCCCTCCCTCCCTCCCTCCCTCCCTCCCTCCCTCCCTCCCTCCCTCCCTCCCTCCCTCCCTCCCTCCCTCCCTCCCTCCCTCCCTCCCTCCCTCCCTCCCTCCCTCCCTCCCTCCCTCCCTCCCTCCCTCCCTCCCTCCCTCCCTCCCTCCCTCCCTCCCTCCCTCCCTCCCTCCCTCCCTCCCTCCCTCCCTCCCTCCCTCCCTCCCTCCCTCCCTCCCTCCCTCCCTCCCTCCCTCCCTCCCTCCCTCCCTCCCTCCCTCCCTCCCTCCCTCCCTCCCTCCCTCCCTCCCTCCCTCCCTCCCTCCCTCCCTCCCTAGCGGGTGGGTCCCGCGGGTGCCGATACCAGACACGTTGGATGGAATCAGGTCAAATAGGTCACCAGCACACCCGTTACGTCTCAATGAATACCTACTAGCGGGTGGGGCTTGCTCTGGTCAGATGTGGTCCGCACCCGGCGACAGTAGTGTATTTTTATATATTGCAACAGGCTTCCACCTCCTTCCCTCCCTCCCTCCCTCCCTCCCTAAATGTGTCCACCTGCTTATTTGGCCTTTTAAAGGCCAATGATTCTATTTGGAAATGCACACTTAGCTCTTGTTAATTACTTATTCCGACAATATTTTAATTTACAATTTTGATTGAAGATAAGATAGGGTCTTCCTCAAGTTGTCTAAAGATTTAGACTCGGGCTCGATAGACGCCTCGTCACCCACTCGACGAGTGACGTTTGCCATTATCTGTTCAACTTCTCCTTTCGGTGAATGAGGTGAATGAAAATGAAGGTCCATTTGTGTGTTTAGACCTTGGTAGCCCTTCTGTTAGCCCACACTAGTTTTCTGCTCTGAGAACTCCAGTTATATATCTTCACTTTAACCTGTCCCCATCTTCTGGTCCTGGTTTACCGAGTCAGAACCGCTTCTCTCTATGTACAACACGATTCTGTTGCAGACGATGGCAATCTATGATCGCTTCGGGCGCTTGGCGTACGGCAGTGAACATCTAGCGAAGAACGTGCTCGAGTATGTCGTCTACGAGAAGCACCTGTCGGACGAGTACGGGATATGGCGGATCCACGCCAAGGTGGTGCCCGACTGGATGCCGCCGCGCCAGCCCGTCCTGCGCACGCTCCGCAAACCCAGCTTCACGCCGGTGGAGGACGCTCCGGAGACGGCCCCGGAGAAGACCGACACCAGGGGAGAAGGACAGGAACCCACGCTAGCCACTGCCTGAAGATTGCTTAATTAGGTGTTATATAGAATGAGATTCATTAATCAGGGGGGAGTATTACTTCTCAAGCGTGATTTGTTATTCCATGTACATTTGTCTGATAGAGCGTATTATATACCTTTTTGATTAAAGTTATGCTTAATATATTCAATTCCTTCTTTCTTCTTTATAGATCACATATCTGGTTATTTCGGTTTGACCTGTAGGTCAAGACCGAAATATATTAGGGGAGACAGGGAACAGTTTTTGCGGCTTACATTATAATACATTACAGTAATGTATTCTGAATAATTAGAGCTTCGATACCGGTCCGTGGGCGGCGACAGCAGTGTATTTTTATATATTGTATAGGCACCCGTTGCGGTTCAGTGTATTTATATATATTGCAACAGGCTTCCACCTCCCTCCCTCCCTCCCTCCCTAGCGGGTGGGTCCCGCGGGCGCCGATACCAGACGCGTTGGATGGAATCAAGGCTCTGTTTCATAAGTAGCGGAATTAATTTATTTTGAATGGGATTTGTGTTCGATAAAGACACATTTAAACTGCTATTTGGGGATGTATGAGAGGGTCGACCCTTTCGTTTATAGCGGTAGTCAAAGCGGCATATAACGGAAACTCACGCTATTAACGAACAAACCGATTTTAACGAACCTTCCACTGCTTATGAAACAGGGCCTAGGTCAAATAGGTCACCAGCACACCCGTTGCGGTTCAATGAATACCTACTAGCGGGTGGGTCTTGCTCTGGCCAGATGTGGTCCACACCCGGCGCCCGCGGGACATACCCACTAGGGAGGGAGAGAGGTGGAAGCCTGTTGCAATATATAGTCTATTTTTGTATTGGTCAAGACTGTCTCCAAGTACGGTGGTGCATTTGTCTTGGATATTTATGTTACAGTAGTGTATTTTTACATACTGCCCCGCCACCATACTGTCCCTCCAACATACTGCCTCTCCACTATACTGCCCTTCTACTACACTGCCCCTCCACAATACTGCCCCTCCACCATACTGCCCCTCTCCCATACTGCACCTCTACTATACTGCCCCTCCACCATACTGTCCCTCTGCCATACTGCCCCTCTACTATATTGCCCCTCCACCATACTGCCCCTCCACCATGCTGCCCCTCCATCATACTGCCCCTCCACCAAGCTGCCCCTCCACCAAGCTTCCCCTCCACCATGCTGCCCCTCCACCAAGCTGCCCCTCCACCAAGCTGCCCCTCCACCATGCTGCCCCTCCACCATGCTGCCCCTCCATCATACTGCCCCTCCACCATACTGCCCCTCTATCATACTGCCCCTCCACCATACTGTCCCTCCACCATACTGTCCCTCCACCATACTGCCCCTCTACTACACTGTCCCTCCACTATACTGCCCCTCCACCATACTGCCCCTCTCCCATACTGCCCCTACACAATACTGCCCCTTTCCCATATTGCCCCTCTAAGTACTACCCTGCCCCTCCACTATACTGCCCCTCCACTATACTACCCTACATCCTACATCTCCACATCCATACATCCCTACATCCTACATTCCCACATCTCTACATCCATTTTTCCTACATCCCTACATCCTACTTTCCTACATCCCTACATCCCCACATCCCTACATCCCCACATCCTACATCCCTACATCCTACATCCCCACATCCTACATCCCCACATCCTACATCTCCACATCCATACATCCTACATCCCTACATCCTACTTTCCCACATCCCTACATCTGCACATCCCTAAATCACTACATCCCAACATCCCTACATCATTACATCATTACATCCATACATCCCCACATCCTACTTCCCACATCCCTACATCATTACATCCATACATCCCCACATCCTACCTCCCAACATCCCCACATCTCCACATCTATACATCCTACATCCCCACATCTCCACATCCATACATCCCCACATTATGTGGGGATGTATGGATATATGCATGTGGAGATGTAGGATGTATGCATGTGGAGATGTGGGGATGTATAGATGAGGGGATGTCGGGATGTGGGAAGTAGGATGTAGGGATGTAATGATGTAGGGATGTGGGGAAATAGGATATGGGGATATATGGATGCTTTTTTTTCTTTTTTTTTATGTTATTCTTTATTCTGGAGACTCTACTAGGGTTAAAATTTACCCTATTTTCGGTAGGCTCCAGGGCCATGATTCTTTTTGGATGTATCTAAATACACATGACTGAGCAACATATATACAACAGGTAGATGTTATGCACATCCCTTGATACATAGGTTCGTTAGGTATTTTGCTTTGAAAATGTAATACATGATGAAAAATATACAGTGTGATGTATTATGGAAATTAGCATGAGACTCTATGTTGCACCGATGTGGATGGCAGCTGGATGGAGACCCAATTTATATTAACCAGATACATAAGTACTCATCTAGTAGACTGATCTTAGGGCAAGGAGTCCTTCTTTTGAGTATGTTTTAAATGCAGACTGGCTCACTATCTGTCTAGCTTCAGTTGGTAGTCCGTTCCAATGGTGTGTGGTTTTATAGTCAATGCTTCTTCGATAGGCTTCTATTTTTAGTCCTTGGTCTTTTAGTCTAGGGCCTTGGCCTGCTCGAGTGATACGTTCAGTTATATCAAGTCTAGCTTCATCTTGCACTAGTCTATGTGCATAGTTTATAATATGTGCTTCCCTCCTTTCTTTTAGAAAATTCATTTTACAGTTTATGTGTATTTGAGTGGTGTTAGTTCTCATTGGCACTCACAGACAGATCTTTAATGCCTTATTTTGGGTTGTTTGTAGTTTCTTTAAGAGTTCTGAGTTGCAGTTATGTGAAAAGATATCCTCATACTCAAGAAAAGGTAAGACCTTGGCTTTGTATACTTTAATCGCTTGGTCAGTAGTAAGATATTTCTTTATCTGCGACAATAGGTACAGTTTATGTCCTGCTTTCGAGAGTTGGTTATTAATATGTGCTTCAAAGGTTAGATTTTGGTCTAATTTAACTCCCAGGTAATTGAAACATTTGACTTCCTCTAAATTTACTCCATTCATTTTTATGGCTGGGGATATTTCTTTAGCTAACTTTTGATAAGTTCCGAATCTCATAAATTTGGTTTTGCTCACATTAATAGTGAGTTTATTGTTTATACACCAGCGCTGGAGGTTCTGGATATCTTCTTGTAATGACCTATGAGTGTCCACAGAGTCTGGTCCAGATTTGTATATTACCGCATTGTCTGCGTATAGTTTGATTTTACAGGTTCGCAGCCCGGGAATATTAATGTCATTTATGTAGATAAGAAAGAGGAGGGGTCCTAATGTTGAGCCTTGTGGCACACCAAATGTTACATTAGTTTTGTTGGAGGATACAGAATTAGCTATTGTATACTGTTGTCTATTAGTAAGGTAATTATCTAGCCAGTTGCATGTAGTGTCATTAAAACCATATGAAATAATTTTTTGCTTCAGAATGTTGTGGTCGACCGTGTCGAAAGCCTTGGCATAGTCAATATAGACTGCCATTGTTACTTGTTGTTTATTCATACTCATAAAGATGTTATCTGTGAAATTGGCTATTGTTCCTGTGGTTGATTTACCTGGTAGAAAGCCCCCTTAGTCCTTGTTTAGTAACTCGTTATTTGTTGGATGTTCCAGCATATTTTTGTGAATTGTTTTTTCAAATAATTTGCCTGGTATTGGTAGCTGTGATATTGGCCTAAGATCCGATACGTTTTTACTGTTTTTCTTTTTGGGAATGGGTGTTATCTTCCCTATCTTCCATTGGTTAGGATAAATGTCAGTGTCAATTGATAGTTGGAAGATATATACAAGTTGGTCAGTTAATACCATAAAACTATCTTTTAGTATCTTGCTTGAGAAGTTTTCAATGGCTGAGGCCTTATTCACATTGATTTTATTCACTAGGTCACAGAGTTCATTATGTTTAATGTTATCTTTTCACCTATTTGGTTAAAATTCTCTCGAGTGTTTCTCCACTCCTCATTATAATCTTTCGCTAGATTGGGGCCTATGTTAGTGAAAAAGTCGTTAATGTAGTTGGCTGTTTCCTCACTGGGTATTTTTTCATGTGTTTCAGTGTTTTCTAGGGTTATGTTTTCTGTTTTGTTCTCTGATGGTATTAATTTTTGAATTTTCCTCCAGAAAGTTTTTGTGTCATTATACATATTATCTTCTATGAAAAACCTCTTAGCATCAATGACCGCCTGTTTACATTCGTTTCTCAGCCTCTTGGCTATTTCCATGTTGAGATGTAGGATGTAGGGATGTAGGATATATGGAGGTGGAGATGTAGGATGTGGGGATGTATGTTCCCTTAAGCAGGGTTTTTAAGCATTTCTGTACCGAAAAACTGTCCCCTAAAGCAGGGTGGCCCCTTAAGCGGGGTTAAAATAAACTCTTAATAGTGAATTCTACAATAAGATAAATTGTCCCACCTCTGAGGGCGGTGAATAAAAAAGAAATCGTACAAAAATCTGTTTGTCTTATCGTCCAGCCGCATAAATGTACGAACTTTATTCAACGGGCCCCTGATTCCATCCAACGCGTCTCGTATCGGCACCCGCGGGACATACCCGCTAGAGAGGGAGGGAGGGAGGTGGAAGCCTGTTGCAATATATAAAAATATACTACTGTCGCCTGCACTCATTGCGGCATCCGTTGCACTTCAATTTGTTGAAACCGAAATCATGGCAATGCCATGCCTACTATTAATCCTCGTTTAGAATTAAAGCTAAAGTAAAAGGTAGGTTTTTGTTTGTAATCTAAGATATTGATGTTCTATATGAAAGAAGCGAGAGGAATAAAGTTTTATCGCACCCCTGGAATAAATGCCCATAGGCTTAGCATTAGGAACTCGTTCTCCATGCCCCTACAAGTATTGCAGTCCATTCTCCACGGTTTATATCCTGTGTGTTGTCCATTCTTTCAGGGTGTACAGGGGTGAGATAAATACAGAAAGCAACTCGTTTTGGTCAAATAAGTCATTCTCCAACTCGTTTGAATGCTATATGATAGCTGTCGCGTCGTTCATATTACTCCGCATACCTTTTACTAAGAGCCACTGGACATATTCACAATGTGTTACAAGATGGGTCCAGGCATGTACCAGAAGGGGAGGTCCAGAAATGAAGTCATGCTATCCCCCCTTGTCATATAACCCTTATCATTCATGTTCATGGACACTGGAACTCCCCCCCCCCCCCCCCACACACACACCCCATGCTACATGACGCCATGGACGGCCCTTAATGAAAAGTTCCGTCTGTGCCTAGTAAATGATAGATGAGACTAAATCCGCTAATGTTTTAGAATTCAAATCATGAAAAACCTCTACTTCAATTACTTTTCACTGGGCTGCCTGTGTCTTATTCTTCATGTACATTTTCACAGTGCTGTCTGTGTGAGCTGTTATGTCTATCACACCTGATTTGGAAAGAACCCCTCGCATTCTCCCTCAGTTCTAGCGATATAAAGGTTGTTCACCACTCATGGCGTCATGCCACATGATAGTATGCCTTGATGCTGGCGCTGCCCTTACAAAATAGATCAGTTCCCACTCTCCGAGGGACTATTTTCTTTGTCGCGACCAGTTAAAACTGTTGTAGAACGTAGAGTTCATGACAGCAGGTCATAGTGTGCAGAAATGAATCTCTCAGATTATAGTATGTTTGGGGCCGGCCCCAGTCCCCCAGAACATCGCCTACAACAGGAGCATCAACCCTTAAAGATACCAGCCAAGGCCGAATGATACCTTGAGGCACCAACCGGCCCAGGCCGGAAGATGCAGCAGGGCCGGCACCCGTTGCTTTTCTCCACAATTTAGAAGATTATTTTTGACGAAGAAATAATGGATCAATAAAGATACAGTTTTCGCAGAATGTAGGTATAACATCAAGGATAACGTATCATATCAGGTGATCAAATATTATGAATGGTCCATACAACAACGTTGCCCGCCCCCTAACGGTATACACGAACACCGATGTCCGTCCTTTAGTGATAACCAGTGAACCACAGCAGTCTACCTTATAAGATGGACACTGCACATGGCGTTGGGGGACCCATACCATCCCATTAACCTCCTGACTGGGCTCGCCCTCATCCGATTAGACTTCCATGCTTGAAACCCTTTCCTGTATATGGCCCGGATCACTCCAACAAACACAAGAGGGCGCCACATCACAGCATGGGAATCACGCACAGGGTCTCACTTTGGTAAAATATGCTGGGGTATGAGATCTGGAAGAGAGCATTCCTGTTCGACTGAGTCTGGATTAATGAAACGGAAATTGTTAATATGTGAGACCTGTCTATAATACCTCTAATAGACAAATATATAAAGAAATCCATACGTGCTTAAACTACACCCGTTGTGATCGAGTGTGGTCGATTAATCAATCATAGCGCTCGTTGGTTGAGGAATATGAATTGTTTCAAAGTATCATGAACTAATGATCAATAAAGAGAGCGTAGCTTATATATATACAAAAATTTAAAAAAATTATCCTCAGAAAGTTAAGTTAAAGGCTGTGAATCCAGAATTGGTAGAAACCGGGTACCCGCAACAGAGGTATATGAAGTTTTCAACAAGTTTAAAACTCGGTAAGAGGGAATTGGCAAAGAATTGTTAGGTAAACGAAAACAACATTTTTTTTATAATATAAAAGACTTGAGCCTTTCCCTAGATGTTACCATAGTGCAAGATAGAGTAATAGAAGTCTTAAAAGAGAAAAAAAAAAAACACCGCAAAGAAAAGCGGTATAGAGTCGGTCTCTATACGTATTCTTGTTAGTTCCCTATCGACTATTCCAGGAATTTTTACTAGTCTTTTGAATAATTCTATCAAGAATCGTGTCTTCTCACGATTGTGGAAAATAACAACTGTAGTGCCAATTTAGGGTTCCCACGGAGACTGGAAAACCTGGAAAATGAAAGTGGTCATGGAAAAGTCATTGAATTCGAAAATTTGCCAAAAGTCATGGAATTCTGGTCATCGGTCATGGAATTTTCCTAAATGACTCATTAAAACACACAATATGTCATATAAGATGAAACATGCATACCATGATAGATTATCAAATTATTAAATTCTCAATCATAGATAACATTTAGATGTGGCTTTTTATGCCTGGTTATTTTAGGCTTTTTCCTTGAAACCTTTAGTCATTGAAAGAACACCTCCAACATTGTGAGCATACATAAGACTTGTTTGCCACCACTTAGTCACTGCAAATTTTGGGCAAGGCCATACTAAAGAACCTATCATCCAGAAATACCATAAAAACGTTTTATTCTAATGTATTCATTCCCATCAATGATCATTCTGCCTGGTTGAGGAGAGGCTAGACTGTTAGACTGCCAATGATTAATTGAGATTCCTCTTGGAAAAGACCACATAGCTCCTTAATATAACCACTCAAAATAGCTGCTGTTAGGTAAGGATATCCCTGCATAATGTCTCAGTTATAAAAGTGTTTCAGAATCAACAGTTTAATTAATTCTTACAGTTGGACATTCAAATATATCCTAAATGGAAAAGTCATGGAACAAAAAAATCTCAAAGTCTGTGGGAACCCTGCAATTCTAAAATCTGGAAACCATACTGTTATAGACAATTGGCGTCCAATTTCCAATTTAAATACTCCTAGTGAAGTCTTGGAGAAGTTTATGAACAAGGTCAAGCCTATTCATCAATGCCTATGTTTTAAATGATAACCAATTTGGATTTCGCCCAAATCAAGACTCTTAGGATGCAATCTTTGTATTCACTAATGACCTTTACGAGACACATGATAATAATGAAATTGTGGCGGCATGCTTAAGTGATTTTCGGAAAGCTTTCGATTCGGTTCATCATAAATCACTCTTGCTAAAGCTAAAATCTTTGTATAGAATGCCGGAAAAGATTTTGGACTGGATAATTTATTACCTGACTTTATGACATCAAAAGGTACTCATCCATAATAAATCATTTAACCTTTAACGTATATCATTTGGCGTTCTCCAGTGGTTAGTTTTTGGTCCTCTCCTCTTTTTATTTGTTTAGTACGTGGCTAGGTGTTAATTCTAGGGCAGCTACCGCTTGGAAAAAAAACCCAAAAAAAACCTCTCCTCTTTTTATTGTTCATAAATGACCTTGGTTCATATCTGCGTGTATCTAAATTTAATCAATTTGCAGACGACTTGGTTGTAGTTGTGAGTGCTCCTGATGCCCTTAAGTGTAACCAAATACTTCAGAACAATCTATGAATTTAGAAAGTTGGTGCAACAAAAATGGTCCGTAAAGTCTTGAAGAATTTCTGAAATTTTTGACCCAACCCCCCAACCCTGCCTCCCATTCCTGTACGCCATAGAACAAAAAAGGAGCATACGCAAATACTCTAAAATGTTTTACTCCGCCCCTCATCCACCTACCCCCACCCCCTTACTGAGTACGTACTTAATGGATGGCCCTTTACAGTGAATACAAATAAAACAAAATGTATGTGGATTGCAGATCAACATGAAATAAGACTTTGTCTGCCTTTAGACCTATTTGAGTATAGGAAACTTCGGTATTGTCTAACAAAATAAGCAGCCGTTCAAGCGTATTTATCCTGTATATTGCCGGTATATGAATACTGTGCTATCCTCATGGACAACTTTAGAAAGCAGGATTTAAAAATGATTGAATGATTGCATTATCGAGATTTCAGTTTTACTCGGTCTATATTTTGGTTATTGGATTCTCTATAACATATAATATCAATCTAATTCACTTTTAAAACTAGCCTTACGCATGGATCCGTAGTCTCCGTATAATACTCATTTCAGAGAAGCCAAATTGTGGAATTCCTTGTCTACAGATGGTCAGAATTGTGCAAATAAGGCAGACTTCCAGGACTACTTCGTTTCAGTACTTTAATCAAATCACGAGACTGTGTCTGTGTTTTGCATCCCTAATGACTATTCATTCATTTCATCGCATCTCATCTACTAATTTTTTTCCGTTCCTGACTATCGTTAGACTTCTTAGTATTATATGTAAACTGGCTTAGTATATTCGCGTGTCAAAAATCCGCGGTAAAATTATTGACGATATACATCTCGATGCTGAAGGCAGAGGCATGTATCTAATGAATAATTTTACCAAGTATTTTAAAGTACTAAGACAGTCCGTTTTCCTATTATGATACACCTTAAAATGGCAAATGTTAGCGGGTCACGTGATGTTATACCCTGTACGTCACAATAAATAACTACATCATGGGTAGCAACTGGTAGTATGTGCAGGTCATACGGCCATAACTATATAATAATCCTAATAATGTACGTCCCTTTAATATGGACATATCTATATATCATGAATTGAAATGTATCTAAATAACTCGCCTCGGTTAGAAATAGATTGCATTAGTGTGACATCATTTGACTGGGGTTTCCCTACGTTCTGGTGCCAAACATTTGGATATCCCAGGGGAGATCCCTTCATAAGTGCAGCAGTCGGCATCTAGACATCTCGAATTTTGTAATTCTACAGTATATTTAACTCTACTATGCCATGTTACGTTTATGCAGTGCTTCTCGGAGTTTGGATTTGTTTGGCACCAAAATGACCTCAGGACTAATGCGGTCTATGCACGAAATGTAAAAATGCAATTTCAACTACAAAAATTAATATGAAAGGCAATTTCGTATTTTAATGTGAAGGGATCGAGCTTTTCTTCTCCTCGCCTCATCTATTTCAATATGCAAGGATTGACACACTTATTTCGCCTAACCAAATCTTTCAATGAACAGGATCCCTTGGAGGCTGTTTTTTTGTATTAGAAAAAATAATATTTCAAAATTTTCGTGTTTCCTACCATCATAGTATTCATTTTGGGAATTTATAATGAAACAGAGGATATTCAGCTCAAATTATCTGAATAGAAGATTCGTCCTTAGAATAGAAGCCATATGGAAGGCTTGTTATTCAAGTCGGTGACTAGATAAGTGTTGGGGTTTAGAAAATTCTGCTTTTCAAATCAGTTGGTGTTGCTGCATTTACTTGGGACTGCATAAAGAGAGTGAGGACAGCACATAGACTCTGGTCAAGGTACCACTCATCTACAAGACATCACACAAACGCATAATTCTCACTTGTAGCATTTTATTGTTGGCAAAAAATGTACACTGAACACTCGGGTTTTTCACAACGCGGTGAGTCAACTCAGGGACCAACTAAGGTCGTCAGGTCGACCCGCACTGCCAACATCACTGTCTTAATCAACATAAACCTGTAAACGCGACAACCACGGCTTTGTCGGCAGGGACCGGCGAGCTGGCCGAGTGCTTACGGAGAGTGCGGCCTCACTTTGTGCGCCGCCTCTCCGAGCCGCTCGCCGTATAACATCAAGTCGACGGGCAACGAGCGCCAACAACTGCTCGCCAAGCTAGGCCCACCTAACGGCATTTTGATTTCCATCTCCCCGCGAAACCTCACAAACCTAACCACTGACTTCGGTTTCATTGTCAATACATCCTCATATTATTCGAATAACTTGTGCCAGGTTATAGTTAGGCACAACAAAAAGTGTTGTTTCTTTGTTCCTACAGGGGTTCAAGGTTCAACGATAGTTTTTCCAACAAAATATACATGTACATATAATAGATTCGCTGGGTTGTTTTTTATTAAATAATCTTTTAGTTTTAATTGTGGCGTTTCTTTTCGAGTAAATAACGGCGTAAAACCTGGTGCACAATTTGTGAATATAGGATCCTCGTAAGGAAAGGAGATCAATCTTGGATAAAGCCTAAACCAGATAACTGAGACGAGCCTATCCTCCCTGTATAGGTATCAAGACTGGGATATTATGACTATGTTTACTGGGTATTGAACTGCACCATGCACCTGAATGAGATCTTTACTATAGATGTCTAAATTACAAATCAAAAACATGGTAAATAATGAGATCGGAGAGGTGACAGCCTCCTTCCCGTGAGAATCATGACAATACTAACTCATGGCGTTAAATATCTTTTACATGAACGGTCAATTCGTGACGACTGAGTTCAATCACGCGACTACTGTAAGTTCAACATTTTGTAACAGCAACAGTTTACCTTAAGTCAACTTTGGTATGTTAAACCTATCAACCGTCTGTGCAATTGACACAGTGACAACCGTCAAGTTAAAGGAAAGACTGAAATTTAACAATTCTTTCAGCAGTGGCATCAAATTGAGTTAATCCATAAGCATGGACTACTTTAATCATATATAATCATGAAGTCTCAGCAGTGAAATCTTGTATAAAAATACGTCCAGCTGTGCTTTGAGCTTTTTCATGTGAACAGCTGAGATGGATATGTATAAAAGTTTTCCTTTACTAAAAATACAGTTCTATAATACTGCAATAAAGAAAAGTCAATATGTTTAAGGTTAACCAGCGAGCAACGAACTGTGGAACTAATTCAGAACCGTGGAACATCATTAAAGTCAATAAGTTGACATTAGGCATTCATAATCTCACAATATAGCTGTCCATGTACGTATTTAGGGACATTTGTTATCAATAAGATTCTTGTTAGCAGTTTGCGGTTGTTATGAAGTAAAAAGAATAATATCCACATTAATGTATGAGAATCCGATCACAAGTGTCCACTGAATGCTATAACCAGGCTGTTATTACCATTTAGAATCGAGGAACCCTGACATAAATTCGTGACCATAAAGCACCAACTCGTCCAACTGTTTCATTGAGTATAAATGCTGTCTTTTTTAGTTTGTCCAAAAATGATGTAGCACACACGAGAAAAATAAACACTCACATCCTGTTTTACAGTAACCATCGTCAAAAAACACAAGGGATCCAGAAAAGGGAAACCATACCACACATTTGGCAAGTATAAGTTGAGAGATCCTGGTTGGAACACCTGGGGGGCACACATTTGTTGGGGGTGGGGGATAATAGTATTAGGTTGTTTTAAATGGCCTGCTGATCTCCTCCTGATTGCTGAGAAGTCAAGGACGACGTTCAAATCCACTATCTAGGTAAAAACTACATGCTGCTTAATATCAAACCCTGTACAGCAGAGAGACACCTGCTCAATGCAAATTCTCTCCAGTCATCACGAACTTTCTCTTACAGAAAACACCCCAGACTACGTGACATTAAGCACGTGACCTCAACAACCAGCGGGTGACCAGCGGCACGCAGAGGCAGGTTTCTTTGGTCCACATTGTTACAATGTCTCCCTCACCCGAACAAGTTGTGGATATTGATTATCCACAATAAAAAGTGGCAGGAAGGTGAAAAAACACTGCAAGACACTCTTCAAAAATACAACATTATCTCTGCACTTGAAAGGGAAGGGTTGAGGGATGAACCAAACTCGAAGTGGGCTCTTCTCTAAATAACGTCCATGAACACACGGATCGTATAATTACAGCATGGCTCACTCGTCTGACCTTCACTACTTACTACTTTATAAATGCTCCACAAAGCCGGCCAGTAGCAGTGCCTACAGTTCTAACTTTCCTGGTGGAGATGACAAAAAAATATATGTAATAGTAAAAGCTGTATCCCAAGGAGCCACCACTCAAACAATGAAAGAACACAAAAAGAAAACTCTACACTGACCTATGTCTTGTTTAAAAGGCACCTTGAGTTCTGATATTTAGTGAAATGAAGCAACGATCACAAATCTAATGTCCCCAATTCCCGAAACCTACAGACCAAGTCCTTGTTTCTATCAATTGTGTTTTAATCTAGTGACTTTTTCATTGTCGTCTTTAGTAGTAAGCCAGCTGAAACTACAGGCATGCAGTATGGGGAGTCACCGAACAACCTACAAATTTAATCCAAGAACATGTGAATAACTTAAGTGATGGGAATGTTGGACCCTACTGGTATAAACAACTCACGAATGAAAAAGACACACGAGAAAAAAATAAAACAGAGCTGGACCCGCTTTCTACAAACTACAAAGCAAATGAACACAATGGTGAAGTCCTCACAAACAATTCCAATTTCAAGCAGATTAAAATAGTTTACAGAGAACTGCTTTGCTGCTGCACTCAGCTTTGTTCAAATGCCATCAAAATTCCTGTGCCCTGGTATACATATAGGTCTGTCATAATATATAGATATATAGGCTTTGTTTATATAACTGCTATACTGTTTCGGTTGAGATTCTACAATCCGTAGACCCGTGTGTGAGAACTGTCTGTGAGGACCTTGCCGGTAACGCGCTAAGTGACTACTCCAAGCAGAGCAAGGGAATGTTATAATGAGCACATCACAAAAAACCATCTACGATTAACAAGCCCAGACGGTTGTCTCTACAATGGAGAATTAAGTGTTTTGGTCCCCTAGCAACACGTGGCAAACACTAAGTCAGTATGGCAAGGTTAGCATCGTTTGATGTGGTTAATAACTGTCCAAGGTATTGGAGTTTAGTTCCGCGATCGGATTAAGTGCTATTTAAGCTCACATTCCTTTCCCACCAGATATTGTTTCTTGCGTATTTTTTAAACGTCCCTTATAATGTGTTTAAGCACAAAACTTTGATCATATAACGCTTGCGTCAACTGAGTTAAATTAAGTTAAATAAATCCCCCTGAATATCGTCGCAGTCTTTCACCGGTGTGTTATCAATCAGTACAATCACACTACCCTAGACAAAGGGAGGACGAAGCATGGACTACGTGCACAATATTGGGTTGAAGAACACAAGCTCTGGTGGTTCTATGCCATCACTATACAATAATTGATTAAGAAAATGTGAAGAAATAATCAGGTGGGGCAGCCATGAGCTATCCACACAAAAATCCTACTGTTTCGTCACGAAGACGATCAACTGACTGACATGGTCTGTAGGAAAACACCTTTTCTCTTTCGGCTAAGCTCTGTCTACGTCGACGGTCTATCGACCTCTCCCATCGTCTCCTACCGTTGGCGCAGGTTCGTGGCGTCTCTAATAGGTGGCGCCCGCTACGTTTAATACTACGGCCCACCGCGTAGCGGCGTACTGCGTAAGACCGCTATCGCTACTTTGAATTTCCCCAAAGCTATTTTTCTGTGCTAACAAGGAGCCTGAAACAAGATCCATTCCTTCAGCATTGACAACCACTACATACGTCTTTGTTAAAGGAAGGGATCTGGAACCTAGTGTTACATCATTGTTTTCAGTTTCTCAATGTCTATGACTGATTATCAATAATTATCATTATTACTAGCTACGTTCGTGTAAAAATGTACACTACAGCAAAAAATATCAGCACAAAAAATAAGATGTACAAAGTATAAAAATGCACAAAAACACTTTAAAACACTTCAACCATTAAAGCCATAAAACTCTCATAAAATTGAGAGGCGTGAGTTTAGTTGCTAAACCCACGGTGTTGATGACGATCCTTAATATCCCAGTCGACTGCGGTGAACTGATGATGCAAACAAATGCTCACTTTGAGTGTCCATGGAACCATGTATCCTCAACTTGGCATACATTATTAGCAGGACGACCCTGTTCCTAGTTCATGCTGAGATTCCAAGTTCTACTGCCGCTGGGGAAAATAGTTTTCATCTCCCTTACTCGGTGATACTTCAGCATGGATTGCCTCCTTGACATATGCCTTTTAGTGTTGGCCTCGCAGATATGAAGCCAAATGTCTTGTGTGAGTGATAGCGTCTTCTTGAGAAACTCTTATATTGTACATGAAAGATTGCAATGGCAATGACAACATAAAAACGTCCAAATGTCATTTATATCTTATCGTTAAATGGAGAACATGTAAATGGCAATCTCAATAATATTATCAATAATTATAATATTAGTAATATTAACAATGTTTAATACACCTGGAAAAACACTACAGGCTTGCACTGAACACGATACTGTTATAAATTGTTCGATAAATACTGTTGCTGTCTTCGAGACTCTTTTCTCTCAGATCTAAATGCTGCAATCTTTTGACGGTAAGATACAATAAGATGGGTCCCCTACATTCAAGGAAACCTCCATGGACAATGAACTGCTTTCGCTCCAAAAAAGACACACACACTATGATTACTACGATTTGCGATCCTACTATCGAGATTCTTTTTAAGCATTTTCTTTCTATATTTTCCCCTCGAGATTGCGGCATACGACGTCTGTCTCCACAGAAACACCCATTTTGACAGTTGTAAAATAAATTAATCACCCATACGTTTACATTCCTATACCCATGCATGCTTCTCTCGTTACTCTCCATGGCTACTTATTCTACAGATTCACACAATCTCAATTTCGTATTTGTTTAACAAGGCTCTAAATGCAGCCTTGAGGTGAGCGAACAACCCACCGACAGGCGGCTGCAGCAAACGGCACCCGATGAGCATTATTTGTTAAGACTTGTTCCGGAGTCTACACAATGTTTCTAAACTCCAACGTCGTGTTAGTAGCAAATACGACTAGTTTTTACAAGCCAACCACCTCTTTGGGTTTTTCATTCTTTTTTTAGTTATTTCATCAGTATTAGAGAAAATATACACACGATAAAAATATGATACAGAGGCAAAATTGAGATCTTTGTTTTAGAGTAATAAAAGTTGTGACTAAATTTGGAACGCTGCTGCCTTCAGATGTTGATACTGTAGATTTATAAATACTAGTGACTGACGAGTAAGCACTTCGTTTCTACCAACACGGACTTTGAGCCGGTACTCAACCAATGCTCCGTAATGTACTAACCGGAAAGACTAAAACTAAAACATCTACTTTAAACTACCAGCATCCACCTATAGCATTCCACCTGTTTCACACTATGCGCAGTTTTATCTAGTACACACTTTGCTAACCCTTTTCAATATCAAATACCCTTCCTTTCAGCACATTTTTTAAGCACAAATTGAGCTTTCTTTCTGGAAACCAATTCACAAATATACATAGATATATATACAGTTATTTCATATTATATACACACACAATAAAGGGGTACCTTTCCCCCTTTGTCACATTTTTCCTCACTTTACGCTGATGTATCCACAAATAGCACTCACGATCTTCCTGACTTCAAATCGTAATACTTTGTCGTCGGTTAGCAGGTTATACCACTGACATAATGTCTCACTGAACAGTACTGGTATCACTTGAATAAACTCGGTAATGCACCTGTGTAGGATATAAACCCAAACCAAGTTGGGATAACAGTTTTTAACAAGGTCAAACGAGACTTGTAAACAGTTATATCTAATTTTAACAAGAGTTTGAGCAGTTTTAAAAATGGCAAATACAGTAGGCTTCATAAGAGCCTTCTAACCTCTGGGGCCTAAGGGCTCCACACAAGTTTATATCTATCACGACTTGTCAAGACAACACGTTCTTCAAGAGAGAGTGAATACACTGTGGATGTTTCTACCCACAACAAATAGACTTGTAACGACCAATCAACTGACGCACTCTCACTGAACACTTCATGTACACTGGCAAGGACAGAGCAGTGAGAATAACGACTATTCCTGGTTGATGAGGGTCAGTGGTGTCGGGCTGGCTTTGGGCACCATGGAAAGCGGCAGTGACTCGTCGAGCGACTGCGGGCCCTCCCCCTTCGTCTGGTTCACACTGGACTTGCGCACAAAAGGCTTGCCGTGAAGTTTGCGTTGATGGCGCGTGAGGTTGGTCTGGAAGGTGAAGGAAGCACCGCACAGCCCGCAGATGTGTCGCTTGCCAATGGCGATGGCCGGGAACTCGCCAGTCTTGATGCTGTCCACCTTCGGCAGTTTCCCGGTCTCGTTTTCCCCGCTGGTAGCGAGAAGCGATGAAGTTTCGCGAGCTTTCTTATGAGCGGGCTCGTTTCCTTCTGCGACCAGTTTCTCCTTGGAGACCAGATCCTCGACGGAGTAATCAGAGTTTTTGCGCTTTTTAATGTTCTTGGGCTTCCACTCGGGAGTGATGATGGCGTTCTGGTCCATAAGTTTCTGTTTGAGCGCCATCATGTTGGCCGTGTTCATGCGTAGCGGGGAGATGTCGCTCAGACTTGTGTTCTCAGACTGGTTCTCAGACGCCATCACTAGGGGGCGCCTGTCATAGTGACCCCCAGTCTCCACCGGGGTCGACCTGCCGCTAGGGGGCAAACTATTGTTGCGACTACTACAGCGGCTGTCGTCGCTATGGTAACCGTTGCCATGCATACCACCCAGGCCTTTACTGGAGAGCATGTCTCTGAGGCGGCTTGTCGTGTCTGGCGAGTAGTCCCTGCCGCTCTGCATGTTGACCTTGTTATAACTCATGTTGCGACAGTAACGGTCGTTCTCGATACTGTTCTCTTTATCTTTAATTGTTGCTGTTGAGTAGTAGTCTGGGTGGTGAGGTGGTGGAGTTGGCATAGGGGTCTCATTAAGAAGTTTGCGCAGGTAAGTCTGTGACAGGTTCAGGATGGCACTGAAGGGATTCGGATAATATTCCCTTCGCTCACTACCCTCCATCAACAGTTTGTTTTTCTCATCAGTGGACAAGTTCATCGGAGGAATCTCCTTTGTCAAACCTTGTGGCGCTGAGAGGTCTATCACAGCAGGCTTTGTATCTTCCTGGTCAGCCTCTCGTGACTTCTTGCTCGCCTCACTGGTCACAGGTGGTTTGCTCTGTGAGAGATTCAGAACTCCGGAGTCCTCTGAGCGCGCAGGGCTGGCCCGTTGTTCTTCCAGCAACCGCTGCTGCTGCTGCTCACGCTCTAGCCTCAGCTTCATCTCCGCCTCTTTCTGGTATTCCTCCATTATCGCTTTCTTTGGTGGCAATTTCACTGGGTGCTCGCGTGCCGGAGCAGGCACGATGGGTACCGGTGTAGGTTTCTCTTCCTGTTTGAGACTTATGTCAGAAGAAACTACACGGTCGATGACGTCTTGAAGGTGGTGTACCCCGCTTGTGGGGACCTCATCCTTCGGTGTACACAAGTTCACTGCAGAGGTGACAGATGGAACACCAGATGTGACACCAGGGAGCAGTGGCTTTGTGTCTACTGGCGTTGAGCGACCATCTGTAACATAAAAGATCTAATTTAGAAATCTCGTTCAAAGTACATTCCGACCCTTGTATGTGATACAGAAAAATAATATAAAAATACAGATGTAGCTGGCAGTATTGAGACATCGCTTAACACCTGACTTTAAGGTCAATAAAGATTAATTTCACACTTTAATATAAGCATTATTTCTTTTTGTTTTAAATCACCTGTGTTCTGTAGTTGCGCGTCCCTCTTCCTGTCCACTTTGTGTACGTGACTAAGGTGTCTGTTGAGGTTGCGTTTTGATGCGAAGTTCTGGCCACAAATATCACATACCCATTCTGTGGACTTCGACCCAACTCTTGCTGGAATGTCAAAAATGTACTATTAGAAATAACCTACAATATTCGCGAAAGAATACGGTTTTAATGGCTTGGTTACGTCTCATTTGAATACAAAAATTAAGTACTTCAAGGTTTTCTGCTAAAAATTTCGAGCTATCAAATGTAAATGGATTACTTTGGAATAAATTTCCCTATTTTAGGTACGATACCATTTTTTCCCCGCCATAGATGTGTTGTTACCATGTAGTGATAACCTATATTCTTTGTAATTACCAAGATCTGGACTCATGGAGTCCCTGCCGCCGGTGTCCTTGACCCCAAGGTGAACGTTGTGGTAGTGAGCTCTGAGGTTGGCTGCGATGGTGAAGGTCTGTCCGCAGATCTTACACGGGAAGTGAGCCATGCCCTCACCGGACAGGTTCAACGCCCCACTCTGCTCCTGTTCTACCAGCATCTTCATCTCGGCGTTGGCCATGGCCACTAAGGCCGCCATGTTGTCGTTCTGTGGCTGGTGTTGTTGCTGGAGACCCATCAGGTTGATCTTGTGTACCAAGCCGACGTGCTTCGCCAGGCTGGTGAAACTCGAGTACTTCTTCGTGCAGAGTGTACACTTGTAGCGCCTCTTGCCGGGCCCGGAGTTGCCCGAGAAGGGCATGGCCATGCCTGCTGCCAGCTGGGGTGGTAGGAGGCCGCTGGTGGTGAGGTGATGCGGTAGAAGTGGCATGCTGTGCAGGGCCGCCGGGTGGGCAAGGAAGGGAGCCGTCAGCGGAGGTTCAAGTGGCGGTGTGGCGTTAGTGCTGATCATATCCGCCATGTTGTAGTGAAACTTGGGTTTGTAGGTGGCGTGAGACTCGGGCTCGGCGCTCTCAGCGGGCTCCACCTTACACACTTTGGGCTTGGTGAGGTCTATGGCGCCGAACGCGTCGCTGTGCAGCTTACTGCGGTCAATCCCGCGGCACGTGGGCTCGTGGCGAGACAGCTCCGACTGAGACTCAAACGTGGTGAGGCAGAGGCTGCAGGACACAGCCTCTTTAGGGGTGATGACGATGTAGTTCTGTGAGGAGGCTGGCGGAGGGGGCGGGGTGTATGGCGCGAGCGGGGTCCTGGTGAGAGACAGCGGCTCCGAGCTGGACACGCTGGGACTAGGCATTGACGGTGAGAAGCGCCCCGCCTTGGCGTCCGACACGACGGACGGCGAAAAGCGGCCGTAGTTGGCGCTCTCCACGTGCGGCTCGGTCTTGGGGAGCACGACCAGCTTGTCCTCCGTGAAGTCGCGCCGGTCTGACAGGTGGTCCGCGTCCTCGGAGCTCACAGAGTGCGTGCGCGGCAGCTCCGCGTCCTCCTTGCCGCCCGCGTCGTGCGTGCGGCGCCGGCACGGACGCCCGTGGAACGCGCGCTGGTGCCGCGTCAGGTTCGTCCTGAACGTGAAAGACTTGTTACACAGACTGCAGAAGTAGCGTTTGGGCCCCGAGCTCGGCGACTCCTGGTCGCTGGCCAGGGACGGCGACACGGCCGGGGAGGGCGAGCTCAGAGACTGCATGGCCTTAGCCACCAGGGGCGTCCCCACAGGGGCACCATCTGGCGTCAGAGCCTGGTCGCGCCCGGTCATCGTGCCGGGTGACGTGCAGCGCCGTGCCGGAGTCCAGTACTCGCGCTGCCCGCCACTCGGCGCGCGCGACTCCGGGGTGGCCGGGGACGGCGTCGAGTAATACTGATCATCCGGGGCCACCCCACTGCGGTATGCCCGGTCCGCATGTTCCGACTTCATCCCCACAGTCTCTCCACCCCTCACAGCGTCTCGGACGTCATTCAAACCCGCAGAGGTCTTCTTCTCCTGCGCTTGCTTGTCTTTTGCGAGTTGATTCTTGGACTCAGGTGTTAACTTGCTCATGTCTTTGGAGGGAGATGTCAGTGTTTTGGGTAGCTCTTCGTCGTACCACAGCTTCATTGCCTTGGCAACAAAGGAGTTCATCAAGCGACTTACTGGTTTCACTTCAGGGACAACCTCGAGCGTGTTGTAGTTATTGTCGAACTTTTCCTTGAAGTTCTCCTCAGACAGCGGTTCGTGCTTCGACACTTTGATGGGTTTCCGACGCCGGCGTTTTTTCTCCGTTGCCTGGTCAGATGTCGTCTGTAAAACAGACTGGTCACGCCCGCTGTCTGTGCTGGCGTTACTTTGTGAGTCAAAGTCTGCAGATTCTACAAAAGCCTTGTTTTCCGGTTCTCCTGAGGTGACTTGCGTCTCTACCTCAGGGTGCGCGGATTCATCTGCTTCTGTTTTCTCCACTTTGAGTTCTGATGTACACTCAGAAACTGGAACTACCGCCGTGGTTGGGTTGTCGTCTGCTCGAACTGGCTGAGGTTCTTGAGAATCTCTTGGAGCAGCTTCAGTATTCACAGGTATCAGTGCTACCTGAGCTTCTTTTATTGATCCTGGGACCTTGCGAAGGTTACTTGAATAAGTGTCTGTTTCTTCAGCTGACTTGTTGTCAACTGGTTTCGTTGCTGAAGTGGCTTCAGGCAAACCCCAGCAGGACCTCGGAGGTTCCTGTGAGGGTTTGACTGACGTCTCAGCGTGGTTGTTCTGAGACGCCGTGGCAGACGGCGGCTCCAACTGGCGTTCACTCTCACTATCAGACGCCTCGTCAGCGATAACCAGTCTGTCAGAGTCACCTGTGGAGTCGAGGTCTCCGGTCATATCCTCCTCCACCGAAGCAGCCAATGATTGAGGGAGTTCTGACGGTTCAGGCACACCATCTGCTGTGTCGGGCTTAGGGTCTTGATGGTCCACTTTACTTGGCATCATCAAATAGCCTACTTTGGCTGTTTGTAGTTCTTGGGGGTCTTGCGAAAAGTCTGCATGGTTGAGGTGAGGGTTGCCCCCGGCTGATGCGGCCATCACGTCCATCATGGTGCGAGCCCCAGTCTGTCTCTTATTCAACAACGTTCGCCGCAGTCATCGAGTAGTCTGAAACGTCAATGAAGAGAAGGCGATTGAGAACTATGGTCACATGAGTTATTTTACAGCAAATGGACTCACAGGAAAGGACTATATATCATCGATTTTCATATCTTAGGAAAAGAAGGCCAGGTATCTTAAGCCTATGAGACATCAACGCGCTGACTCTTCCCGGTCACACTTTCCCCGACCAATCTGTCATAATCAATGTCGATATGCACACCTCACAGACCCGATAATAATCGGGACAGACATTACTAGCACTGGGGTAATGGGCGTCTCTGCCCTAACTTACCATTGCCGGTGTACGCACCTTTACTGACTCTTCCTGATTCTCTGGTATATATTGGGAATAATGTGTCGGTACCTATCCGTATTTTTGATATACAATTATGAAATACTGATTTTTAGGAAAGATAAAGGAGATTATAAATGTGACATCCGTTTCCTGATATCTTGATTAAAAAAGAAGTCATCAAGGGCATAAAGGAAGAGGTGTGATCAGAAAGTGTCGGCATGTCGATGTGATACAAATATTGTTTTCCCTATGTAGATGGGCTGGGGCTCATCTCCATGCTGGTGTGGGGATCGCATTCTGTTTGAGTTAAGATAAAAAAAAACACGTTTAAAAAAAACACGCTTGAACTGATTGCCATCTATTCCAATCTTAAAGATCTAGGACATCGACACTTTATTCCTGACTCTTACCGAGACCGTGGTCGGGCAGAGTCGGGAAACGAATGTCGATGTCTTACAAGTTCTAGATATCCAAGAGCGTTGGTTTCTTTCCGGCAAAAATTCAATATGCAAAATACTCCACTCAGAATCAATATTGCATTTGTGACATATCACAGTCCGTTCACGCTTACTAGCATTCTCGGTTTAACAATACATTTCCATACAGACTTCACAAACAAACACGGCCATGTACACATTTCTGATTGCAAGACTGACATGGTACGACAGACAATATCCGGTCTGAACGTTGTAACACCTGTGTGAAAGGCATTCAGAACATTATTGCTGGGATACCTGTTACCATGTCGACGGCGCGCTAATGAATAACCTGGAAGCCAGGTGCAAATAGTTACTAGTGAACAAGCAGGTGTTGACAGCGCGATGTATGAAATCTCAAGAAGCAAATTCTGAAATCTCCCATCCCCACCTCCGGTACATACCTATATGAGAGACCATTTATAACCTATTTCAAGAGTTTATCTTATTTGAAAGAACTTATCTATAATCAGATTTTTGTGAAGGTAGTTTGCACTGTAACAATATCTATGTTCTTGTCATAACGACGTATGTTCAGCTATGTTCATATTGTAAATAATTGTATACTGGGAGAGACTTAATTTCTTGTTCCTATTTAAAATATATCTCCGATTCTTAAATACTTTCTAAAGACTATCTGAAACCAAATCCTTCACAAATTGTGCTATTAATTTTGTTGCATTGTTCAATGGTTACAACATTCAGTTATTCTGGATATCTTTAAATTTAAAGAGGAATTCTTTTTTCTACTTGATAAGGTTTTCCTGGTTAGCCCGGACCCACTGACTTCACTGTGACTTGTGCCAGAACTTGACCATTCTGTATCAACAGAGAGCGCTTCTCACATGATGAAATGCAAAGCTGGCATCTGCGGCAATCAGCGTAGGGACGTTGTTTTTGATCCGTGAAAGCCTGGTCGACACGCATAAAACAGCGGGGACACGCCGACCACCAGCCGGCCATGTGAAAACTACAGACGCCGCGGGCGCTGGTAACCGGCTGGCTGACTGAGGCGCCTACCCGCGGGCACCAGCGAACTCCACGTCCTTAGGAACAGCGTCGTCGTCTGTGAGTGCTACCTGTGGGAGTTCCGTCTGTTAGCTACCTGGCTGGGCTGGCCAATCTGGCGCACTACAACCCCCCCCCCCCCCCCCCCCCCCCCCACACACACGCAACTTTTATCCCACCTCCCCGTAACTCCAGTCTATTAGTTTCAGTTGTGTGATAAACGTTGTTGATTACACTGTGCATTATTATGCCTTCTGATATAAGCTAGGTGTAACGTGGGATAACAATTGTCAATGTGTTTTCCGCTCTCTGCTGTAGACTTTAACATATTCAGTCTTAGTTAGTTTACAATATTGACCATCCTGCCTTTTCTGAAGTTGTTAACTTATTTATCTGTTACCAGTTTCAATGCTGATTGTAAATGCGAGTCCCTCATCATTGAAAGGGTCCTCGAGTTTTCATCATTTTCCCTCTTTCATTCCATTCATACAAAATGTTCCGTAATCTTTCACTGAGATCATCTGTCTGCTTAACGTGTATTACATAAATATCACCATGCCATACTTCTCAGATTGTGCCCAACCGATTTGTTGGATCTACTCCATTCTAGCTTCTGAAACATTTCATTTGGTTGGTTACCGATAGAGATAAGCCACTTCTGAATGCCAAATAGGACGGATTCAATCCTGCTTTTCGAAGACCGCATACAGACCCTATTGGTATCATACTGATTTACATTTTTGGCAAGAGGCGAATTGGACAGATAAATTTGAAAATTACCAGGTGAGCCGATCTGAGCAAATGTATCACAGTGTGACATGGGCATAGTTGACCTGATCAGATTGACGGAATGGTATGAACGGATCGAGAGCATTTCGGATTTTATCTCACCCCTATCACTTACTGAATGGTAATCGTTCATAAAGTCATGACCCATGCAGTATTTTTTTTACAATACTCTATGGGCGTGGAGTACCAATTCCAAATGTTAAGTCTATGGGAGAAGATACCAGGGGTGAGATTAATGGTCTTTATCCATTCAGATCACCCCATGATTTCACTAGGCTTTGTTTACAAAAAGAAAACGTATTAATCGCCATATTTTTTAAAGGTATATAATTGATTCCGTGCCAATTATTCCGTGATATACCATGGATACATTTCTATTACAAAGTCTAGCTATTCTTGCGGCGCAAATGTAGAAGATAGGCTGTCACATTGTGCTTATATGTATGTTTATCTCGTAAATTAAGTTTGGGAGGCGTTAGTGGATAACGCAGGAGTGTGTGTGTGTGTGTGTGGGGGGGGGGGGGGGGGGGGGGGGGTAGCGTCTCATGTTGGGATGACAGCATGAGTTGACATCTGTTCACGGGAAAATAGAGCAACACAGCGCGTCACTCAGGAAAACCGTTCACACAGATCCACCAGTCTGGTTAACGCTTCGGCAACCATTTTATGCTCTGCGATTGGCAGAATTATTACCTACACCCCTTGATAAATTTGGTAATTAAATATTGCCAAGGGCTGTATGTGCTTGTGCCATTCAGCTGGGTAATGCTAGGAGACCTATAATACCAAGAGAATATTACTGGTATCCTAGATGTAATGGTTAACTGACATTTCAATAAAGATTTATATGTTTTCATCTAAATATTACCGGATTGTTCAGTTATCGACCACAGTTATATTTATGACTACAAAGGGCACATGTGCTTACGTGTTGGTTAAATTACTCAACATGAGCTACACTGCTCGACTTCTGCGAAAAGAGGAAATCCTGAATTATTGTGTGGTCAACTTCTTTTTATACAGGTGTTTTAGTCAACAGTTAGATATCCTTGGTAACGGCTCCTAGGCACCTATTTTGTGAGTGTATTAAGAGGGAGTGGTGGAAATTAACCATATATGTAGTTTGAATATTATACATGTATATGAATCACATTCACTCAAAATACACTTACAAGTACATGTATAAGTAAAACAAGGTCTTCGCCATGGAACATGAAAGGGTAATTTGGTATGAATGCAGTATTTCCCCGATTCCTTTATATCATTAATTACATTTATTTAATTTTGATTGTCCAGAATTCCATGTAGTTCTTAGATTTGTCAAAATATTGTTTGAAAATATAGCAATATGTTACGAACGTTCATAATCTCTTTCACGGATTTAAACAGTGTCAGTGTATGTCAAAAACAAATGAAGAGACGTGTGAACATCTAGAGGAACTGTTGGTATAAAACAATATCAGAATTTGGGCAAATAAAACCTTCCCTCCCATATCCCCACAAGGAACAAGGGGAGAGGGGCACATAACTGAAGAAATCTTGATCGATTGTCAAAATTAACATGCAATATTATCTCTAGGGAAGTTACTCAGTTACTATGGAAAATTGTGCGAGTACAACGATAATAGGTGGTGGGGGTAGAGGGTGGTGGGGGTACAGGGTTTAATTGACACTTAGTTTCATGCCGCTTTAGTTCTTTACTGGGATTCAGAATTTATATTGAAAAGTTTAAGAGTTTAAGATATATATATGCAATAATCCGGTTTCTTCCTGACTAGATCGGAAGACGAACAACGAACCGCAATCTGAGTTATGTACTCACACAGAGGACGACGATGCGGGTTACGTAATGAGTAGCACGGAGTAGAGAATGTGACAGCTCGTGTCGGTGTCCCCCGTTCCCGCCGTGAGGTGAGAAGTTATATCACTACCACCTGAGCCGAGTTATGTCAGTTATGTAACGTCAAGTGGTCGCTAGAAACGTCACCTAACTTTCCCCCAGTCCCGGTACCTGTTGCACTGGTCAGGGATTCCCTCACAGAATGATCCCTGAGCTTCAACAATAAGTACCGCCATGAGACGCAACCACACAGAACAAAACCCATGGTTGGGTGAAGTTGTCACAACTTTTCAGTTTGAAGTCTAAGACAATGTTGTTGGGTCGAATAACAAACAATATACAATGACACAATACGAGACTAGATCTAGGTATAACTATGAGATGACAACTGCCTACCTTCATGTTTTTTCTCTCTAGAAGTTAAAAGTAAAGTGAGCGGGCGAGGTGTCTGGGGGACGTAGTTTTAAAGTTCTGCTGACAGATCGGCACATGGGTGGCGTCGGTCTTTGTGTGGGAGTGGGTCAGAGTGGGCAGGTGTCTGCTGCCAGGTAAATGGGACCAGATCTCGCCGTCAAACACGCACATGTTGGGGTGGGGGTTGGGGCGCAGGTAAGGGAGGGGGTTCCTTTTGTCCTCCACACGTGGCCAACACCGATTCACCCCTTACTCATATACATAAGTCAACAAAGACTCGGCCTGCCCTCCCGCCACTCACATACGGCGGCCTGCCCGTAGCAGAATGTCATCTAACCCCCAAAAAACAATCAATACAAGGTCCTGATGCGTTTTCGCGGGAACTACAATTTGTCACACTGCAGCTCCTTATAGAGACATGAAAACAGATGTGGATGAGATGCACTGATCAGTTTAAAAGTCTCACTACTGTAGTAGTACTTTAAGGGACAGAGAATTACGTTGGGAACACGTGCAGCTAGAATCATTCAGCTAGTGTTGTCATGACAACAAAGAAGCCTGTTGCTGGTCTACCCCGTATGTGAGATCGCATGTCGACTGGGCCTATGTCGCGGCTGGCTTTGAGAATAATAAGAATAAAGCATAAAGGCATCTTACTTGTGTGTCCCCCAACTAATACCCGCTATCAAATACCCAAGAAATTCTTGGACAGGGTTTTCATGCAACATTATGTAACTTCCCCGGGAACGGTTGCCGACTTATTGATCCAATTGTATGGCCTTTGTCTTTGAATCGTGTGGACTTAAGATCACAGAAGTCGAACAAAGGTAAGACAACAAAAGTTGGGCATCAAGTGACAGCCATTAGTAGCTATCGTAAATGGAATGGACTTAAATTGTACACATGGATTAAGGCGCGACCTATAATATGATAGTTCAGTCAAATTTGAATCCTACGGTGAAAATCATTGATAATTCAAAATCAATTTCTCAAATCTTGTTTTAATAAACGTCTCCGAGCTATACAATTTTTTTTTAAACACACCTAATGCTTACAGAAAGTTGAAAAACATCGTGTATAGTGACTCCATCGGATTAGAAAACGTAAATCGTCACACGATAATGTAAAAGTTGAATATCCTTTTGATGAAGATGGGTGCAACCAATTTTCAAAAGTGGAAGAAAATAACAGTATCCCTACCTTGTTGTAGGCCTATTGTGGATGTAGCTAATCTAATACTGTGGATTGAAAAGGAAGCTAAAAATAGAAATATTCCACAAACTGATCAACTAAGCTTCAACAACAGAAGCTTTCAGGTAGATGACCACACTTCAGAAGTGATCTCCAGTGAGGGTGGTTGCGAAATGAGAGGAAAATTGAGAAAGTCTCCATGTGCTTTGTCTGGTGGATGAGCACATGTTGGGCACAGTTATTAATGTGCACCTGTTCCTTCCTCCTCCCTCCCAACACACAATAACCGCAATGAGAAGCACCCATCCACATCAAGTCGTTTTCCTTCTAACGCACAGCTGGCCATTGGAACTAGCGTGTGCTGTTACGACCAACACTACCGAGCCAGGCACCCCGGCACTACATCACAAAAATAAGCCGTTTCCCGTGAAGGTCAGCCTTGTCCCTAGTACTGGTTAGGTCGACAGTTGTTCTAGGGTTGTTGTCATGGATTCTGTGCTGCCTGGCAAATTCAAACTGGCGAGCTCATAAGGAGCTCCCTACGTCCAACCTTCACAGTCCACACCTGTTGCACTCGTGTCTTCCGCTGTCAACATGCCACTATTTCCTCGTTCCTTTTCTATGGCATCGCAAATCAATGTACGCACTAGTTTTTAAACCAAATCGATATGAATAAATCATAATCAAGTACCTGTATGTAAATGAAGCATAGCCGGTAAAAATCTCCCCTGTGTATGTTGAGGTAGCCCGTGTGGTGTGTCCCATAGCCTGACTGGTACTGTCCAAGACTAGGGCGATCACGCTGAGACCGACGCCACCCTTCCCGCGGATCGACATGGCCTTTGTTATGCAGATGCCATCCCTAACTGTCAAATTTCCCACGTAAACAACCACGCTAGCTGCGGCCTACGCGGCGTTGTCACACCACGTAGCTGGCCGATCGAACTGTGCCGTGCTGAATGGGCCCATATTGGAGAGTTAGAAGGCCCTTGGTACTGTGGAAGCTAAGTAAAAGTAGCAAACAAGTTGCTATAGCGAGCATCCGCAGATCTCTTTCTTCTTGGCAAGCTGCCATCGCGGGCTTACATCGAGCTACGGCGAGGCGGCCCCGCCGCTCAGCCTCCCTCTCTCGCACACAATCACAGACCCGCTAATAATTCTGCGGACCGAGTTGAAGCCCGGTAATATAATACTAAAACCTGATTGCTACTTACCCCAATGTATCTAATGTATCCATAGGTGTGGGCTGGGAGCTCAGCGCGCCCTCGCTCCTCGCAATCTAGGTGGAAAATGCTGGGCACGCGGGGAAGCGAGGCAGCGCCTCGACACCTGATGATCTAGACCTCGTGAACGGTTGGGCGAAAATAGGGGAAGTTTCCTTTATGTTAGGAGGCTTGGGTGTATTTATCAGGCGCGAACGTGGTCGGCGTGGTTCCAAGAGACCAGCATGAAGAGCTTGATAACAAAACTGATCCTTACCTTTATCGTTTCTTTGGAGCGTTATGAAAACATGGTCTTTGACGAGTATCCGTAGGTTGAACCATCCCCGCTCGCTCCGTTCGCGGGAGTCGGCCTAGCAGCCTTCGCGGACGGGGTCAGAGGTCAACATAAATCATAACAGATTCGGGCCGTTGGACGTTACGCTGTGCCCCGGTCCGTTAGTGGGTGTCGCTCCTCTACCCCCTCCCCCGTCTCCCACTCACATCGATGTCATTAGCAAGAACAAAGGCGTCTTTCTCTTGATTGACAGATAGCTTCCGTGCGGGGTTGACATATGTGCATTACGCGAGTTTTTTTTTACCGCGAGGCCAGGGCTGACAAAGACGAAGGCTTGGGCCAGGAATAACAGGGCTATCTTGGTCCCGCGCACACCACTGCACAGACAGGGAGGCAGGGCGTGGGGCTGGGGTGGCCCTGTTTTTCTGTTGCCAGGATCAGGACTACTTTGGGCGCCCCCTGGGCTACTGACGCTGCTGCGGGTGGTATGTCAGGTGCTCACGGCAAGGTCGGAGCATACCTGGTACTTAGGGCGAGCGAGTGAGTGAGGGAGCAAGATGTGTAGCCGCCGCCTCGGCCGCTGCTCGCTGGATCATAATGAGCCTGCAGTGGTTGCTGGTGGTTGTTGTACACATGCCCTGACAGAGTTGATATATGAAAGCCCCATCATCACCACGCAGTTGTAGCAGTAGCAACAGCAGCAGCAACAGCCGAGGAGGGAGATGTATGGAGATGGAGCTAGGTAGCCCTCCCTCCCCAACCTCCCACAAACCCTCCCACCGTAGCCATCTGGAAGTATGGCACTCACCTAGGTAGCTGCTCGGCCTCAGGTACGCTATATTCCTGGCCTGCATACCTGGAAATACCTGAGCCCAGTGGTCGGATCTAACTGATCTACTGGCCCGCCGTGGTCGAGCTATGAGTAGTAGTACCAATTCTGTGCTTCTTTCGGCGGCACACCTGAGGCTCATAGTAGTTGCCTTATACCACACCCTCAAGTAGTGATTTCTTGGTACGTACAACAGTAACCACAGTAAAAAAAAAAGTTGTCAAAATCACACCATAGTATATCGAAATTGGAGAGAAAAATATTACAATACAAATATTTATCTCTAAAGGTGTATTCACCTTGCTTTAAAACTTATATTTTTACATAATTTTTATTGCTTATAGTACATGTATGTATACGATGGTGGTGGGAAGAATTTGATGTGAGACCAACTATACTCGTTGGTAAGACTAAGTATTATTTGCTTTCGATTATGTGATCCAAACCCTTTGGGAAGAATACAAGAGACTATAATTGTTGGTTGCATTATGCCCCATATAGACTTTTTAACTGAAATATTGATAAAGTCAGACGAGACTGAAAAGAGCAAAATTGTGGTAGGACCTGGTGGAAAATTATTCATAAAATAGTACACATTTCTGGGAATATTTACTATTTACAGAAACGTGTATCGCTCGTCTATCTTCATTCTCTTCTCTTTACTGACACGAAAATAATTGGCATACACATTCTAGGGCTCTCTCAAACTGTAGTACACATAACAGAAAACTACTGTATCTGCCTTTTTTCACCGATATCGCTTTATTCAAATATGTTGCGCACAGTATATGATATGAAATTTCGCATCATAGACTTGTGCTGTGAATCTGCCTAACACTCGGGGTCAATGTTTATTCTTTGTTCCGGTTCATGCAGATAAAAGAAGTACTATTTCCTGTTTTGGGGTGGACATAGGAAGGTTGCCTTCCACTGCGTACGTGTGAATCGGGACATATATTTCCGCCCACACTTTTTTAATGACTTCACTTAGATCTCTTTATCCGAGTACACCCCACTTTTTTGTACAGGACACCCGAGGCATGATCCACCCATCTGCCCCTCCGCCGTGTCACCTACCGGAGCTTATTTCATAGCATCTTTTTTTTCGTGTGTCTCAATGTTTATTCTGGGCTGATTTTGAATAATTTTGCTACTTCCAACTTATTTATATATGATCCGGTCAGTGATTGAAGGAGGTCGATTTGGGGTGTTTTTAATCTGATTTGATGTAGACGTTCGGGGTTGTATAGAAGATTTTATGTGATTCGCAAAATTAATAATCGCGGACCGTGGTGGTTTGCGGTTAGCTGATTGGCCCAGTGTTGTGTGTGGCGTGGCCGGGAGCCACAAGGTGTGGTGTGTGAGGGGGGGGGGGGGCTGCAGGGCCAGGTGGGGCGGCCTGGTGTCCCATTCACCGACCAGGAGATCAGATCTGCGACCGCCTGCCCCACTCTCACGCATCAATCACGGAGTGGGCTTTCCGCGTCATAGGTATAGGCCTACATCTTAAAGAAAAAATCTACTGCTGTGAAACAAAGACCACTCTACTTAGGAGTAGACTACCGATCTCTTCCAATGTATATGAAAATAGCCAGTATTAGGATGGTTATGAGAACTAGTTGGTAACTATGACTGTGGGTTTGATATTTGAGTTGGTGGAACGTCGTAGCACGTGTAAAGCTGGGAACGAGGAGAGTTGTTTTTAGCAGCATAACTTACTTTGTTTTTATTTTGCTTTTCCGTGTCGGGGTTGACGGGGTCAGGGGTGCGGTGTGTGTGTGCCGTAATGATTTGGGTGAGCCACATAGTGACTCATCTACCAACACCCTTCCTCCCTTCCTACCTCCCACCCACCCCTGTCACCGTCCCGGGCCCTCTCAGACTTCTCCCCACCCCTGGGGCTCCACCCTCCCGCCACTACCCTCCCGCCAAATCTTTGAGACGCCAACCCCACCCAGTCATCCCCTAACCCCCACCCCCAATCTCCCTACAACTTTCACTAACCCATCCACGTACGTACACACGCAAGGTTGGGGGAGCAGGGGATTTCTAGTCCCACACTCCCGCACCCCTGAACACCCACCCTCAGCGCGTCTTTCCCCTTCTCCCCTATCGCCTCAAACACTTCCTGCCAACTGGCTACCACACGAGGAGCAGACTTTTGTGGGGAATTCCTACCTGTGGAGAATAAGGCCTTCTAAATCTGTCTCACTCTCCGCCCGGGCTTCAGTTCTGAGATGGGAAAAGCCTCTGTGTGTCTGTGAGTGTGTGAGTAGGTGTGGGACCTCCCGCCCCCTCCTTCCCCACCCCTAATCCTCCTCCCGCCTACCCTCCACACCTGGCCAACCGCCGCCAGAAACTTTTAACCCTTTGTCTCCCTACAGTGGACTTCCACGACAAGGAGTATTTCGTCGCTCCTCTCCTCGCAAATTTTATCCACCATATGTAGAATGCAGACATTGTCAGGGCTGGGTGTGAGATTGTGTACTACATCAACAGGACTGTGCGTCATCACCCCCACCGGAAACTAAGGGGAAGACATTTTCCCAAGTTCGTTTTTTTCAGGGTGGGGTTGACACTGATTGATGCCGTGGACAATGGCGGCGGGGGGCCTGATCGGTCGGACGTGCGTTGCCATGGTGACAAGCGTGCGTTTTGGTAGGTACACTCAGATGACCCCAACTCCCCGTCGAACGTTACGGGCCTCCCAAGGGGGGAACCGCCCCATGGCCCATTAGAGAACCCCTATCTGTGTCTCTCCTGCAAATCTCTAGCAGCGGGTCCCAATTTTTTCGCATCACAATTCTACTTGTTCATAATCAACACTAGTGAACATTTTCAAGCATAAAATAATTTAAATTTTATCAGAATAGAGTAACAATTTCTTTTCTGAAATAAAAGTCTATAGTATTATAGTGTTGCGAGCCTCATCAAGCCGTGTTAGGGTCATTCAGAGCACTGATCATACAACAGCGGCAGCGTCTTTGGTCAAAGAAAGGGTTATTATGGCGGGAAATGGAATTCCCCTTGTGGAATTTTTATTCATGCTCAATTAGCCGGGCATTTGAGGGAATCCGAACTTTCAAATCCGAACATTCAATATTGAGCGAATATTTACCCATAAATGAGACTATTCTGGGGTCTTTTATAGAAATTGGTGAATTAAGACATGTATTTGAATATTGGAAGCCACAACCCAACAGATGCATTTGTATGGAGAATGCTCTCCTCCTTTGTTCCAGGCATGCACGAAGATCTGTCGCCATATGGTGACGGGTAGACGGTTCACGGAGAGGTGGGGGTGAGATAAGGGGGGCCAAGGGATGGTCAAACCACAACCCCCTACCCTAAAAGATCCCCCCCCCCCCCTCCAATCACCACACAGCGTTTGCTTTGACAGCAGACGCACAGGGATCCGCACTGCAGACAGTTTCTGGAATTCCGGGTTCACCCCTGAACAATGCAACAGGTGGCGCGACAACGGGGCGACCCGATGTAATGTCACTTGTGCTCACAATCAAGCCAGAAACAGGGGTGTTTTCTTTTCTTTTTGTTCTCTTGATACCAATTCATTTCCCATTACCCGACGCATTCACTGTTTCGGAAAAAGATTGCTCGAGTTGTGGTCAGAGGTCGTATATACGTTCGATATGCAAGGATGGTCTCATACGTCGAGGCAGAAACACGTGTCTCTAATCATTTTTTGTCTCGCTAATATGGTATCAATTTCTGCAAAAGAAATATATTCATCTATATTCATTAATCAGTTTTTATGTACAAAGAAATTTTTCTTATTTTTTTTATCTTTGGTCCCCATGGTGATTTAGATTTACTTTCAAAGTTTAGTCGTGTAGGCTGGACCTGATATAGGTTCAATGCTTTTACGTGTACATGTATGTTTTTACCGGTGGTCCATACACTTGTTAGCCGGTTGTGTTTGCCTTTATACATTTTAAAGGATGGACGGTTCCAACTATAAAACGGTATTGTACAAAAATAGGATATATGTTAACTAAAGTATTACTTGCGGGAAAATGAGGTTCAATATCACTCAAATATCAAATCAAATCTATACTACTGATTCTTCATATATTTTTGCCCATAGATATATTTTTTAATCACCAACGCCCAATGCCTAAACATGAAAATCCGTCTCCATACAATTCCAACACCTGTAGATACGAGAAGGGAGGGCAGTAAATAGGTTAGGGCTGGATTATTAGTAAGCGTTAAACAATGCCCGTCTCCCCGTCCCATCTGACAAAAACTGGTCTCATTCTCCTCGTGTCATCCGCCTTTTGTTCCTGCTCCGGTACAGATCGCATCGAGCTGCCGAGATCCTCCTCGGGCGTTTACACCCAGTGACCACCTGCCCGTCCAGAACACCCCCACCCCCACCTGCCCCCTCCCACCACCCGCCCGACGCGTACGCTCACCTGTGTGTCAGTGGTCAGCGATGATCACTTTGTTGTGTGGCCAGTCTCGCCCCCTTTATCCCTGCCCTCTCACAACTTCTCCAACAAATTACACCACACTTTTCTCTAACCAAACCCCGATCTCTTTCTGTCAACGTTGTTTTACAAATGTACAAAATATACAATTCAATTTAATCTTTATCCCAGAGATGACAAACCATTACACTAATTGCAGGTGGTCCATGTTCAATAGGAGAACAAAATATGTATGGGAATATCGGCCAATGTTAATATACACACATACATACATTCTTGTTATATATTTATAAACATATGTGCATGTATGTACATTTGTGTGTTTACTGAGACCAACTTCCCAACACACCCCTCAATATCCTCACACATTGGCGACTTCTCACTGACCATTCGGACTTCTGCTTCCCGCGACTTGTGGCACTCCCTGCGCACAGAGCGTCCAAGACATCCACCCCACCCACCGCACCCCACCCGGCCGTACACCCAGTGACCGTACACCTGTGGTCACCATGGATACTGGACTCCCCCCCCCCCCACCCTTCGCGCCACCTTCTCCTCCCGTCCTTGCCGTGCCCGTCCTACTGCGTCGTGACAGATGGACCTTGTTTGGAAACAGTGAGTGCACACCGCTCAGGTTTCCATGGTGACGTGTACGGCCGGTGGAGAGGGGGGGGGGGGAGGTTCCAGTGCGCGTGCGGTGACCAGCACGTCACGGGCAGAGATCCGGGTTTGTGTGTGTGCGTGCGTGCGTGTGTGTATGCGCTTGGGTAGGGTGGCGCAGAATCCGAGATCACGGGTCGCTTTCTCCTCTGCGTCCGAAATCGCCGAGGTCAGAGAATAAAGTCAAGTAATTTCTTCATTATTTGCGATTTTTCTGTACGAATTTGTTATTACATGAGGAGGATTCATCACAACTAGTTGGTCTAAAGCATTTTCATGTTTTTTTAGGAATGACGTCCATGGTTCTTAAAAATAACATAATTCCTATATCACTATAGGGCCTACGCATCTGAAATAAGTAGACACTGAAGTTTATCTGGGCCACCTGTATTTTGTGGTATTGATTCATAGGCTTATACAAAAAGTTATTTACTACCTCAGCTTCTTGTCAATATATATTTTTTTTTTTGGGGGGGGGGGGGGATACATTGCCAATGATAGTCTGTTCCCATTAAAAATTCAGTAAACACGCTTTTTGAATCTTGTTTCTATCTTCTATAGTTATAAAGTAATGGTAATATACACGAATGGGCTATTTAAACTGGATAATTGAATCAGCACCCATATCGAACGCTATTATGTGGGGATTGGGGCACATACCTGGGGGATAAAAGTAAGGTAGTCCCAGGTGTTCCCCCTCCCCACAAAAACGACAGTTGTCTCTATATCCCTCAAAGATGCATTTTGCCCCTTGAGCCCTTGCAATCTTTTCTGTGAATCCTCTAAAAACCCTTTGGTTTCTATCTTTCTAGTTAAAAGGAAATGATCCACATCAATGGGCCATTATTACATGTTAGGAAAGAATAACATATTGACACCCATGGCACTTATTTTGGGGGTCAAAAATCTAGGGGGATACATGTAAGGTAGTCAGGCAACTAGATCACCTTAATATACATTTAATCTACATATGTTAGGCACTTGGTTGGGGGGGGGGGGGGCTTTGCCCCTAGACCCCTTGCAATAATCACAAGCAGTTTAGAATGTCTAACACTCAACCCCTATGTAAATGATATAACCGAAAAGGACTAACTTATCTAGTGGTGCAGTGGCGACTGCCCCCTCACTCCTTTTCTGTCAGCTAAAAATAAGTCGGCAGCTTCAAATTTTACTCTATCAAGTGAGTCTGACTTTTTAGCGTGCAATGATGGCTAAGCCCTGACTTTTCTTGAGGTAGACGTAGCTTCAAACGATACTTCACATAGGCCCTACCACTAACACGACCACATTGAGAGGATAGGGAAGAGGGCGCCGTTTTATAGCTCCTCCCATCTAACCAAAAGATTTTTTTTCCAGACCGGCTCTGACTCTAGTTTAAAAGAAACAAATTTGCAAAATAAGGCATGACTTTTCATCCTGAAAAAATGTCAAAGTCTGAGCTTTCAGCATGGAATGATGGTTAAGCCCTGACTTTTCACAATGGAAAAATGTCAAAATCTTACTTTCTTGCGTGCAATGATGGCTAGGCCCTGACTTTTCACTATGGAAAAATGTTTAAGTCTGACTTTTAGGCATACAATGAAGGCTTAGGCCTGACTTCACGGTAGATCCAGTGGAACAGGCCAAAGTCTGACTTCATACCAAGAAAAAAGTCAGCAATTTTTCAGTTCGCCCACCCAACCGCCCCCCCCCCCCCCCCAACCCCCCTTCAAAATATTCTGGTGCCCCTGTGGTGTAACCACTCCCCTCCTGAGACCAAATCATAGACACAGCTTGTAATTTATTTGAAACCCAAGTGTTTCCGGGGGCTTTGCCCCTTGGAACCTCAGGTGGGTCATTGCTGTTGGACCCTAAGCAGTTTTTCCGAGTCTCATTTGTGGGTACAGCTTCTATGTATAAAAATCCAAAGTGCTTCTGGGGGCTTTGTCCCTTGATCTCCAAGGAGGGGCTTTGTGGCTGCACCCCTAGCAATATTCACAGATAGCCTGAGATGCATAGTCCCCATCCCTGAAATTAAATTTTGGATACAGCTTGTATGATATTTTAGTTACACACACACTCCCAGAGGCTTCCCCCTGGACCCCTAAGAGGGGCTAGACTACTGGACTGCTAGCATCATCCCAGTACTTAGGCTCAGGTGTGTAACTTGCTCTCCCAAAAAGAAAATCCTTGGTGCTGATTTGCTCCTGGACTCCTACCAATATTCCCAGGTAGCCTTAGATGTCTATAACTCCCTCCCCCTTGAAACAAGGTCTTGGACACAGCTTGCATTTATATCTATCAAATTCAAGTGCTTCCAGGGACTTCGCCTTCTGGTAGTTCCAAGAAGGGTTTCACTGCTGGACCCGTACTGATCTTCTAATGTGCCCCCCCCCCCCCCCCCAACACATACCAAACAGACACACAGTGACACAACGGAAAAGAAATCGAGTTTGGGCATTCAATTCCTACTCACTACGGACTATTTTCTGTCGCCCCAGAATACAGGGAAGATGAACTATGTGATTAGTCAGTAACGCGCGAACACCAAGAGAGGTCAGACGTACAATAGAGCAAGGTAAGGGTCAAACCCATTATTTACTTTTTTAAATTACAGCAATTATGTTATTTTTGTTCTAAATGATACAAGACACTCCTATACTTGTTTTAGGGAGTCTTGTAATTATTTAACAGAAAACTAACCTTGTTGGTTCTGTTTTCTTTGCAGCATCGCTGCATAGGACAGAGGCTGGCCTCCACCCCTACTACTACTTAAGACTTTAGGATTACACTCGATCATTGGATAGAGTCTAATTCCTAGCATGCATGATGTCTGCGCTCCAAGCAAAAGCAGAATTAATTAAGAAGAATGAAAAATCCGCGGAAAAATCCAAGGACGATTCACCTATACCCTCCACCTCTAAGGGACCAGTAATGGCCGCCGACGAGTATCAACATAAGGGGGCAAAGAGACACACCCTGTCGGAATCTGACTCCTCAGTGGAGGAGCAGAGACCTAGAAAGAAAAGGATGACTAAGAAGGTCCGCCGTGTAATTGCAACACCTTCGGAGTGTGAAAGCTCATCACACTTATCCCACGCGGAGAGTGAACGCAGCACCAGATGCAGCTTAACCTCCGGACAAAGGAGCAGGCAGGAGACGCCATTAGTGGACCCCCAAACAATGCTCCAAGGAGGACTGGGTCTTCAACTCCTCCAGTCCCTTTTCACAAATACGGTACTACAACCGAATTTGAATTGGAATATGACATTGCCTAGCGGATCTACGGGGAAAAATTCGCAAAGTAATGACTCCAAGGTTGTGAATGCTAACACTTGTGATGCGGAACCCGTGCAGGGTATGCGGGTGGACCCCGTACCCTAAAAACAACAACCCCCCGTGGAGGGGGACGCTAAGGAGGACGCGACCGCTAATGAGGCGGCTACCACTGAAACAAAGGAAAAGAAGAAGGAACACTTCTCAACGGCCAAACCTGGAGCCATTACCACGGCTGGACTTTCCTGGTTTGCAGATATTGATAAGCCAAAGTCATCACCAGCTATCGACGACTCTTTGGCGGGTCTCATTGACTCATATTACAACGCACAATTGGATGTAAAAGAAGCAAAAGCCCTAACAGAGAAATATCCACCGCCTGAAAATGTGAACAACATGGCGGTGCCCCTCATGGAGGAGGGGTTCAAGAACTCTAAGGAAATCGACTCCCATTTGAAGAAAATGGATTTGCAACTGGTACATGCTACCCAAGCCATGATGGCTTCCTTTTCCACTATTCTACCTTTCCTGGAGCTAGCGTTTAAGAGGGGTACGGAAGACGAAGAACTAAACAAAGCGTCTGAATCCGCCGTGGACGGAATCAGACTCCTATTTGTGGCAAACACGTTAATAACAAAGAGACGACGGGAAGCATTCCGCCCGAAACTGGCGTGGGACTTAGCGGATACCACTATCAACGCACCGCTCAGCACAAAAAGCCTCTTTGGGGACGTAAATACATCAGTCAAAGAGGTCGAAAAAGGGGAAAAAATGGCTAAAAAACTTTTGGCCAAACCGCAATCGACTGAAAAATTGAAGCAGACGAAACCACACCACCAACGCGGCGGACGCCGATACAACAACCAAGGTATGGGGTTTCGCAACGGTCGAAACAACTTCCAACCCCGCTTCAACAATCAGCAAAGAGGAGGGTATCAACAGAGTTACAACAACCAGTATCAGAGCAGCGGGAACAACTACCAGAAGCCCTACTACAACAACAACAAGAATCAGACTCAGCAACAACAACAGAGTCCGAATCACAAAAAGAAGTAGAAGAGGTATGTGAATTGTATGAACAAGTATGTGAAACTGAAAAATTGTCTACTGTATTGAAACATGAACTCTTACACACTCCTGAAAAGTTCAAAGCAGGCCAAACACGTAATTATATACATAATTGGCGTGCCATTACCAAAGATAAATGGGTGCTCGACCATGTAAAGGGTGTAAAGCTAGACTTCGTTTCTGAACCGATACAAATGAGAGTACCTCAACCTTATAGGTTACGAAAAGAGGAAATCGGAAAGGTAGATCACGAAATCGATTTGATGTTAAGCAAAGGTATCGTAGAAGAAACTACTCATACAAAAGGTGAATGGATCTCAAATATCTTTACGAGACCAAAGGCAGAAAACAATGTGAGGGTTATTTTAGACTTAACTGAATTAAACAAACACATCGCATACCATCATTTCAAAATGACAACGTTTACAACTGCACTTGACTTGGTAGAAAAAGACGATTACATGGTGTCAATCGACCTTAAAGACGCATATTATTCAATAAGTATAGAAAAATCAAACAGAAAATACTTACGATTTCGATGGAACAACAAATTGTACCAGTACACAGTTTTGCCTAATGGCCTAGCATGTGCACCGCGTATATTCACGAAGTTATTGAATCCAATATTCGCATATGTTCGAAAGCAAGGTGGAAATTGTTTCGGGTATATTGACGATTCCTTCGTCATCGCAAATACAGAAAAACAATGTTTCCAAACAATACAATTGTTAGCAAAGACCCTAGATTCTCTAGGCTTTGTGGTACACCCGAAAAAGTCTATATGTATACCAACAAAACACCTACAATTTCTGGGTTTCAACATAAACACCGAAAGACTAGAAGTTACTTTAAATAACAACAAAGTACAGAAATTCCAGATCACCGCAAACGAAATCTTAGAAAAACAGTTTGTAACCATACGAGAATGTGCCATGCTAGTCGGGTTAATGATAGCGTACACACCTGCGGTAGATTGCAGGTTGTCACACATAAAGAAGCTAGAAAGGGACAAAAATGAGGCTCTAGTCACAAATTGTGGGAAATACGATAAGACAATGACGATTTCGAAAGGAGGCAGAGACAATATACATTGGTGGCTGACACAAATCCAAAATTCTAAAAGGAAGATTAGATCATTAACCCCGGACATAGAAATGTCTACTGACACCAGCCTTGACGGGTGGGGCGCTCACTCAATGGGAATATCAATAGGTGGAAGATGGCAACCACACGAAATAGATCACATAAACGTGTTGGAATTAAAGGCAATAGAATTGTCTTTAAAGAGTTTTTGTCGCACAACGGATAAAACAATCCATATCCTAATGGATAACACCACTGCCATGGCATACGTAAACAAACAAGGTGGGATAAAATCAAAACCATGCGACACCATTGCAAATTCAATTTGGGAATGGGCCGAAAAAACGGACAATTGGCTAATAGCTTCACATCTCCCAGGGGTACAAAATACACTAGCTGACACAGCATCGAGAGAATTTAAAGATAATTTGGAAATACAATTATCCGATAAAGTATATTCAAAAATCATAGACTGGATTGGGCAACCAGACATAGATTTGTTCGCTTCTTTTAGAAACGCAAAATGTCCATATTTCTGTTCATGGAAGCCAGACCCAATGGCAAGCCATTTTGATGCTTTTTCTATGTCTTGGAACCATATAAAAGGATATGCATTCCCCCCTTACAGCTTAATTTTGAAAGTCCTAAAAAAGACAAGAATCGACACCCCCAGATGGATAGCGCTCGTCACCCCAGACTGGCCAACAGCAGCGTGGTATACGCAGTTAAAAATCCAGGCAAAACAGACCAGAAGAATCGGAAGGAAGAAAAACAACCTCATCATTCCGACCTCCCAACAACACACTTTCCAAAAAGGGTTACCACTAATTATTTCAATTTTGTAAGTGAAAAATTAGTTGAAACAAAAAATTGTGAAAAGGACACAGCGGATTTTTTGTTAGAATCATGGCAGCCGAGCACAAAGAAATTTGTATAATACGTATCTCCAGAAATGGGAGAAATTTGGTAAAATCCAAAAAGTTGATAAACTAAATCCTGAAATTTTTCAAGTGTGCAAATTTTTAAAACAACTCTCAGACGACGGTTTCGCCTATGGTTCTATAAACACAGCCCGCTGTGCCCTTTCTTTCCTTCTCCCCACTTTACAGAATGGTCAAACAATCGGATCCTCATTTTGGGTAAAAAGAGCGATCAGATCAGCGTATCTAAGGAAACCACCAAAACCAAAGTACCATCAGTTTTGGGACGTTTCTCTTGTGTTCACAACTTTCAAAACATGGGGTGATAACAAAACCCTCTCACTTGAGAAAATAACAAAGAAATTGGTTCTTTTATTCCTACTTATTTCGGGCCAGAGGGGCCAAGCAGTGACTGCCTTGTCCATTGATCAAATGTCTACTCTAGAAGACGGGAGTAAATCTTTCATATTGACAAACATTCCCAAAGTGTAAAAACATTTGCATTGTACAGTTGATAAATGACTATTTGTTAGCTACTCGCAGCAATTAGTCCTATCGTACAAGAGGCCGCATAAGCCTATTCACAGAGACACGGTCTCTCGTTATGTTGTTCACACCTTGACCCTCTGTGGAGTTGACACCTCAAAATACGCAGCGCACTCCACAAGGGGGGCAGGAACTTCTGCCGGTGCTAAACTGGGTGTGGAAACACATGCTTTGCTCTCTTACAGGGCATGGAAGTGTGAACTCACCATGGCCCGTCACTACAAAAAGAAAGTAGAGAAACCAGAAAAAGAAAAGACAGTAGCTCAAGCATTACAAGAAGATAATGCTTAAACTAAGAATAATTACAGTATTTGCAGAATACTTCTGAAGACCAAAGTACGGTTTTTCTATTTTATATATACACATAACCCGTATTATATTACCTTTTACATAAGTTGTTGACAACAAATGATTGTTATTGAAAGATTTTATCATTAACAATTACCATTAAACATGGACAATGTACAAGTAAATGATTATACTTAGTACTACATGGTGCCAAATGCATACCTGTGATTTTAACATGTACCAATCAATGTGATTCATAGTATATTAATGTGTATTTAACCAATTTACCATTTTAAGAAGTATTTAACCATTACAAAACCCAAAAAATGATAAAGGTTAACATAACCATTATCACAAGAGGTTGGGAATACATTATTCCATTGTAAACCGTATCATTCATGTGAAACAGTTTCTTCTCAAGTAATAAAAGAACTACGATAAAATCGTTCTTCAGTCAATTAATTCAATACTTACTTCTTAAAATGCTATGGGAATAAGATAGATAAAATAAAATTTTCGCACTTTAAAAATCTTCCCTGTATTCTGGGGCGACAGAAAATATTCCGTAGTGAGTAGGAATAGTTAATTACCCGAGGTACTTACCTAGTACTGAAGGGGAATAGTACTGAAGGGGAATTGATGTTCCTACGAGCCTAGGGCTATGATGTAGCCCCAGGATAACAGGGACCCACCTTCCATCCCCATATCTATCCACCAAAAAGAAAACAATTTTCTATCACATTCCCATAAAAATTATATATTTATCAAGCGGTATTCTTGCTCAAACTACTGACTAATCACATAGTTCATCTTCCCTGTTATCCTGGGGCTACATCATAGCCCTAGGCTCGTAGGAACATCAATTCCCCTTCAGTACTAGGTAAGTACCTCGGGTAATTAACTATCCAATCCCATGTACATGTGTGTCGTATAAATAAAGCTCAACAGAGAAGGGGCCGTCCCTAAATGCCATGCAGCAGAGAGGGGGGGGGGGGGGGGCTAGTCTACATGACTAACAATAATAAGGATTGTATGACAAAGCTTGACAAGGCGGGATGGGGTTGAGGTCAAAAATGGCCAAAAGTCTGACGTCATTTATGGACAGCCCCGAAGAAGTAAGTCTACATTACTTAGTCCGTCCACGCACCGCGCCGCCTTCGGGTTACGTTTGGGAGCATGAGCGCCCTGGCAACTAGCGACAACGGGACGTACTACAGTCTATACATTACTCACCTACCTGTGGCGACACCAAGACGACAGTCACTGTACTCTCTGGATGAGTAGTCTTGGTCACAGACGCTAGGTGGGTTCTAGTGTCTGCCAATTTCAGACGTTCAAATACGAAAACGATGGCACTCTCCTCGCAGATATCCTGCGCTCTACTTCCTCTGGCTGCAAGCGCTAGTGCCGCAAAATATCTTTCGCCTGACTGTCCTGTAATGCAGGTTTTTTTCAATGTTTAGATTTCATAACCCAGATTTTAATGCAGTAATATTTGATTTTCCTCTCTAATGATATATATATATATATATATATTCTTATGTAGAATCCCTCTTCTTTCCGAACAAGAAAAGGTTGATGCCTAACTAATGTGGTGATTATAGGCCTATTTTGTCCTAGTCAGACCAGAGACATATATGGGTAGGAAACGCGGGTGAGCGCCGTATTTATTCAACGATCTGTTCGCCCAGGCTACGCTTGGCTGATTTCACGGGTAGAACACTAATTTCCCGCTCATCCTCTAGGGGGCATCGCAGTTGATTCTAGTTCCAGTTCTGGCCACCAGGGTTTAAAATGCGGCGCTGCTGATGGATTCAGGATTAGGTTGTGTTTTTTAGTATTATTCAGAGAGAAGACTGAGCATGTCTCAGCAAGTAATAGCAGTAAAATCCCGCTTATGGGGATAGTCTCTGTTCCGAGCAAACTGTCCCCTTAAGCGGGATGACCCCTTAAGCGGGATGACCCCTTAAGCGGGGTTTTCAGTCCACCGATGGTTAGACTATGTAGTATATAATACCTTCATACAGTTGATACTATAGAGAAACAGGCTTACTGTCTCCGTACGGATAAAATACGCGGTAAAATCGGCGATCAGATGAACCGATGCCGAAGCAAGGTTTCCCTTAAGCGAGGTTAAAATATACTCTTAATAGAGGGGAAAATTTCTGTTCTGAGCAAATTGTACCCTTAAGCAGGGTTCCCCTTAAGCGGGGTGTCCCAGAAGCGGGGTTTTACTGTAATAGCAGTAAAAATATGATTCAAAATGCACTTTAATTAGGATGATGATATTTATGTGATGATTCTATAGTTCTGATTATGAATTAAAGTGGAATTTAGGAAACGGGCTGTCGGGTGGATGGACAATGGATGGGCAGATGGGAGGGCAGTCAGGTGGAAGAGCAGTTGGATGGGAAGTCAGTTAGATAGGCAGTTATATAAATAGGCACTCATAGACTGGATGGGCAGTTAGGTTGGCTACTGGAGAATTCGAACCGAAACAAACTCGACCCGTAATTGACAGGAGAACTCGACCCATTTTGGAGAACTCGACCCGCGAACTCGACCCGTAAATTTGAAAAGAGAACTCGACCCGTTTTTGGAGAACTCGACCCATGTTTTAGAGCCAGTTTTAAATAATGAAAAAATGGAAGGACTAGTTCCTAGGGACAGTAATTCTGTTAGGGTTAGGGTTAGGGTTAGGGTTATGTTTAGGGTTAGGGTAAGGGTTAGGGTTAAAGGATATCGCACACTTTGCGACTTTTTCCATTTTTAGGAGAAAATCGGCGCAAAAACTCCCAAAATCTCAAGGTGTGCATACCGAGAGAGTTTGTCCCCGACTTTTGCTTGAGACATGGTCGTATCTAGTTTGCCACAAACCTTGCTGGGCAGTTAGTGAGATTAGCAGTGAGATTGGCAGTGAGATATACTTGTAGTTAGGTGTATGGGCAATCAGATGTGTGGTCAGTTAAATGGATGGGCAGATAGGATGATGGGCAGTCAGATGAAGAGGTAGTCAAGTGGATGGACATTATGGTGGGTTAGTATACAGTTTAATGGCCAGCCAGATGATTAGGTAGATAGCTCACTACATTTACTGATTCAAACTCTTTCTCACTCAGCTAATTAGTATTGATGAACGCATGGCTCAGCGTGTCAGCCAGTAGCATCTTCTTACCTTCTAGGTAGTTCACCTCGATGTCATATGCCAGAGCACGGATGAGCATGCTCTGAAACCTTTTGGGTGCTCTGTTGAGAGGTTTCTTGGTGATTGCGTGAAGTGGTTTGTGGTCCGAATGGGCAGTCACAGGTCGGCCATTGGTGAATTGGTGCCACTTCTCAAGAGCGAAAACAATCACCAGCATTTCTTTCTCAATGATTGCGTAGCAGGACTCGGTGTCAGTCAAGGCACAACTTGCATAGGCCAGAGGCTTGCCTTTCTGCATGAGTTCAGCACCTATCCCATATGTACTGGCATTGCATTGAATCACTAACTCGCTCTTACGGTCATAATATGTGAGAATGGGTGCCTCCATTTCTTAAGTCTCTTAAATTTTCCAAACGCCTTGTTTTGTGGTTCACCCCACGACCACTCCACGTCTTTATGCTGCAGAACTGTGATTGGTCTCATAACCTCAGAGAGTTTCGGCACATACCTAGCCGGGTACATCACAGTGCTGTGCAGTAAGCTCAATTGCAGTTACGTCAGTTGGTGCTTCCATGTTGACAATGGCTTCAATTTTGTCAGGGTCCGTTTTCAGGCCAGAAGCAGATACAGTATGACCAAGGAATTTTATTCCCAGTATGTTGCACTGGCATTTGTCAGAATTCAGCTTGATACCACGCTCTTTGCACTGAGACAGGAGATTACGCAGGTTGCGATCATGGTCCTTGTCATCTTTTCCATATATAATGATGTCGTCAGCGACACACTGAACACCTTTCAGACCTTCCAGAGCCATGCAGAGGCGCTTCTCCGAACTTACTTTCAGGCCAAAAGGAAGTCTCAGCCCCCGGCATCACAGGGTGTGGCAAAAGTAATAAGGTAACTTGACTCTTCATCAAGTTCAACATGGTGATACCCCTGCTTCAGATCACAGACTAAAAATACCTTAGCACCAGAGAGCTTGGGCAGGACATCATCTAGGATAGGAAGCATAAAATGCTCTCTTTTTAGGACAAGGTTTAGGGGTCTAGGGTCTGCACAGATTCTAATAGCACCAGATCTTTATTTTTACGACAGACAGTTGATTGACCCAATCGGTCGTACAGTCTACTTTACACATGGGATTTTCAGCAAAATGTCTGTTTAGTTCATTCAGGACAGAGTCTCACATAGCTTCAGGGAGAGTACGAGGGGGTCAGGCAACAGGTTCAGGGTTATCTTCTAGGGTGAGGTGTGCTGGACCTCCAGGTAGGGAACCTAGTTTATCATCAAACACATGTGGAAACTCAGATTTGAACACATCAGTTTTGATAGCACATACATCAAAAGCATCATAATTAACAGTTACAAGACCCATAGATTGAGCAGCTTTTCAACTCAGGAGGGGTGTACTGCTATTGTCTTCTACTACTACGTAGTCAACATTCCACTTTTTCTTAGTTTTCACATTTGTGACCTTGATTTTGACCTTACCAATTGCTGTCTCATTGACACCATTCCACATTTTGAGAGTTACTGGTTCTTTCCTAATTGACCTATCACTGATATGCTTTACAGGTAGAATACATACAGTTGCACCAGGGTAAATTTGATGTACAACTTCAGAACCATCGATTTTCATTTTACAATACAGTGGTCAGGCCTTTGGATCTGAGACAGCAGAAACATTACTTATGACACTTATCGAACCTTAGGTTGACTCATCACTTGAGTCATCATACACAGCATGTACACTTTTCTTAGGGTAACTAACATACTTACCAGACTTGCGGTGTGAACCTTTGAAACCTGTTGATTTGCGTTCAGGCTTCTTGTAAGACTTTCCTTCAGATTTACCTCCACACACATCAGAAGCTGGAAAATGATTGAGTTTATTACAGGCATAACAGGTTTTGCCCCAGGCTGGACATTAAGACTTTAGCATGAGATGGGTCTTTGAACAGAATTTGCACAGTTTGGGCTGATCAATAGACTTCCTACCTGTGGAATGTGAGGTCTTTCAATGAAATCGCGTATTTCACTAAGAAAATACTCATCATACTTTTTCATCAGAATTTGTCTTTTGTCTGCCCATCAGAGAAAACAAAATCCTTGTAGATTTTGCAGGCTTTGCAGGAGGGCAGCTGCTTGGTACGGTTTAGAAAGCTGATCGGCACTGGTTAACAGGAGACATCTCTCGTATGCTTCCTTCCAGTCAAGCCATTGCTCACGTGTGCCAGGTGAGTCTACATCCAGCTCACCAGGCTTTAGATCTTGCATGTTGAATGGTACAGGTAGGTTAGGTGGACCACCTCTGCTGGAACCTCCACCAGCACCGCCACCTACACCACCATCGGCGTCGTCTCCATCACCAGCCATGGTAGTAGACTAATCAGTCATAAACACATAATTATCCAAAATATCTTCATTACACAAATTCTGGGATACATCATTTGTGTAATACATACCTCTGTAGCACCTCAAAGGCCTTGGTAGTTACAAAAGAGCAGAAATTAGATTTCTCACAGCTTTCCACAGCTTTGATTTGGATCCCCTATCATGATGGGATGTGATTCCACTTTCTTGTTACAATCACCAAACATAGACAAAACATAGATCATAGATCATGACTCACAAAAATATGAATATTCAGATAGAAGTACACAAAAAATATTCAATATTCATATATCAAAAATAACTCTCATATAAGAAAGAATCGATTTAAGGCTATTGCCTAGGGAGGGGGGATGTATATCAGGCTATTTGTTTGGGGGGGGGGGGCTTTTTTATGAGGTATTTCCCAGGGGGGGCGGTTTATTTTAGGGTATTCCCGAGGGGGGCGGTTTATTTTGAGGTATTTCTGAGGAGGGGGGGGGGGGCATTTCATTTGGAGGTATTTCCGAGGGGGAGGGATTCATTTTGGAGGATTCGCTGAGCAAAACCCACACCCCCACTGCCATAAATAATAAACAATCCCTTAATGATTTCTAGGTATATAATAATAACAAAACACGGTGAGTGTGACTGAATTCCATCTGTTACTCAATATTTTGGTCAGAAATACTCACCAAGTTCGAATCTGATCAAAATATCTCTGAACAGATTCCATTCAGTCACACTAACGATGTATTTATATAGTACAACGCTGTGAGGAACAAACAGAGTCTCACTACGTCTGACTATAGTTCAGGAAGGTATATTAGGGACTATGGTGGGATCCAGATTCAAAAAGTGTTTCCCTTAAAAGTCTTATAGATTGACTTGTGCTGCATACCGTATCTAATTTGAGTAAGGATTTGTTTATATCATAATATCTAAAGGAAAAAATTCTCTGAAATTACAATATAAAAATATAGCATCGCTTCCAACCAAGCCTTTCTTCTCCATTTTGTGCCTACCATGACAGTGCTTTAACAGTGCATATATAACGAAAAGGGGCTTTTTGCCACTTTTCTATTTTGATAACAAAAGAGGCCATTTTGACTTCTGATATAGGTACAGGAAAACCCCTCTTCCGGGACACCCCGCTTAAGGGTCACCCCGCTTCAGGGGACAGTTTTGAGGGACATCATATTAAAAACACGGAAAATCCTTTTCGTGCGGGCCCAGGCGGCCGGAGTGTGTTTTTTCAAGGTAATAACCGCATCTCTAGCGGCTCTGGGCGGGCGACAGTGAGTGGATATTAGTATGAGCGACTTTCGCACTTGTTGAAGGTAGGGGGTTAGAGGTCCGCTTACAGGTTAGCGGTGGGCGACACAGGGCGGGCTGGGGGCTTTGAAGGTGAGGTATTCAGTGGGCCGTCGCGGCTCTGGGCGGCTCACGGCGGCTCACGGTCATAGGGCTGCTGACTTCGGGGGGGGGGGGGCAGGGGGGCAGGGGGTACATTAAATATATTGTATCACAAGATTTTACACACATAAAATACTTACCACTGTAATGTACATAAGTTAGGCTTCTGTACTTAGGGAAATTGCTCAAATAAAGAAATTGCAGTAAGCAACCAAGTCAGCCATATATAAGAGCTGCGAGGATAGATGTAAGATACCTACCATATGTACATATTTTCAACTGGCCGAAAGGAAGACAGGCCTAGAAGCCTAAAACGGACCCAGTATAAATAAAAGAATGGAAAAAAAACACACACAAAAAAAACAACATTGAACGGGGGTGTACAAAGGAGCAAATTTCACAAGGGAGGCATATCCATCTTCAACCTCTTTTATCTATTTATTTCTAATTTTTTGTACATTTATATTCATTTATATTCATTCATATTGTATAATTTATATTTATTTGCTTATTTATTAATTAACCTTTTAACCTAATAACCATCGTTTCCTTCATTTATGTAGGTATTCTCTATTGTATAACCACTGGCATACTGAAAACCCCGCTTAAGGGAACACCCCGCTTAAGGGGCCAATTGGCCCGGAACGGAGGGTGTCCCCCTAAGAGGGGTTTTACTGTACAATAAAAGTTAAGGTATCAAAATGATTGTGAAGGAAATCTCTGCTTGATTAAGGGCCGCGTCCACCAGAGCCGACAGTCTACGATAGTCCTCCCGACACGCTGCAACAGAGAACTTCTGTGTCGCAGCGTGTCGGGAGGTTCTGTCGCAGACATGGCGGTGCCACTCTGTGACACACCTGTTCACCCAAAAAGTAGCGATCATAGGTACCGACACGCTTCGACACAAAAACCGCGGAAAACAGTGCATACAGGAGCATCGTAGGGTATTCTGCCAGGAAAAACACGCTCATGTGAGAAATACTCAACAGAAAATTATGAAATTTTTTAATTAGATGGCAGATATAAAGGGCCTTATGCACTGTAAATATGGTAATTCTTGATAGTGTCTAGATTTCTCAAATCAATTATTCCTATATTTGACATCGAAATGAGTTTTTAGAGCCTAAAAAAAATATATGTGTATATCCCAGACCCGCTGACACCATTGGACAGCCCTAATAAAGTGAATACATTCTAGTTCTCCTATGTAAATGTGTATTTATACACGCTGCGACACGCTGCGACACGGTCTGTGTCATAGCAAATATTGAACATGTTCAATCTTGTTGCAGTGTGTCGGGAGGCTCCCGACACGGCCCTTCTTGTCGGGGTGTGTCGTAGACTCGTGTCGTAGAACCGTGATCAACAAAAAAAACCGTCGGCGATAAACGAAATCTGTGTCGCAGAGGGTGTGTCGGGACGTGTCGGAAGGCGTGTCGGCTCTGGTGGACGCCCCCCTTAAAATTGGGTTTTGATTTTGGTCCCACATGGAATTCTTTGGAATCTTCATTTATATTCTAGAAGTCAAACATTTTGCCCAACTTTTGACATGATTTCTGAGAAAATATGTCAAAATTGAAAATAGATAAATTATCTCAGTAAAGACAAATCCAGGAGAGAGGAGGCTTTTTAATAATTTATAGTTCACATAGCAATTTGCAGGGTCTAACAGGGCCAATGTGCTTCATTGGAAACTTTCAGACGGAATAAATCTAGACTGTCCTCAAGCTGCAAAATGTCTAGGGTGGGGTGTGCCCCCTACCCCCCTACCCCCCCCCCCCCGATTACACCCCTGATTATAAAGTCTGTCTCGTCTGCACATGGCAACAGGGCATGATAGTGATAATACATGATCAAAATAATGAGTCAAAGCAAAAAATACGTGGAGAAACCAACCAGCACAAAAACTGCACAGAAAAGGGAGATCAAGGCAATAAACTATGAAAGGCCTGGGCACGGACTTGGATGACCTGGATTAGCAACATAGGCCTCCTGGCTTATCTCTCTATGACTCGCTATTGTTCTCAAGTTCCCGTTTTTGCCACCAGGGCGGCACCACAGTAGCAGCAGGTAGATTTAACCACAAGAAATCATAGAACTTAAATTCCAACTGTTCTGAGTAGGTTTTTAATTAGGGAACACAGCTAAATACATAAGCAGGGCCTGGTTAACAGGGAACATTTTTGAAACTCTGACTTTTCACAGGTGAACCCCCCAAAATCAGTCATTTCTCTGTGGCGCCCCCATCTAAAGTCACCCAAACTCTGCCAATTATTTGGACTCTCCCAGAAGGGCTAGGAATATAATTCCAACTGTTCTGAGTAGCTTCCACATTGGGGAAGACAGCTAAATACATAAGCAGGGCCTCATTAACAGGGAACATTTTTGAAACTCTGACTTTTCACAGGTGAACCCCCCAAAATCAGTCATTTCTCTGTGGCGCCCCCATCTAAAGTCACCCAAACTCTGCCAATTGTTTGGACTCTCCCAGAAGGGCTAGGAATATAATTCCAACTGTTCTGACTAGCTTCCACATTGGGGAAGACAGCTAAATACATAAGCAGGGCCTGGTTAACAGGGAACATTTTTGAAACTCTGACTTTTCACAGGTGAACCCCCCAAAATCAGTCATTTCTATGTGGCGCCCCCATCTAAAGTCACCCAAACTCTGCCAATTGTTTGGACTCTCCCAGAAGGGCTAGGAATATAATTCCAACTGTTCTGACTAGCTTTCACATTGGGGAAGACAGCTAAATACAAAAGCAGGGCCTGGTTAACAGGGAACATTTTTGAAACTCTGACTTTTCACAGGTGAACCCCCCAAAATCAGTCATTTCTATGTGGCGCCCCCATCTAAAGTCACCCAAACTCTGCCAATTGTTTGGACTCTCCCAGAAGGGCTAGGAATATAATTCCAACTGTTCTGACTAGCTTTCACATTGGGGAAGACAGCTAAATACAAAAGCAGGGCCTGGTTAACAGGGAACATTTTTGAAACTCTGACTTTTCACAGGTGAACCCCCCAAAATCAGTCATTTCTCTGTGGCGCCCCCATCTAAAGTCACCCAAACTCTGCCAATTGTTTGGACTCTCCCAGAAGGGCTAGTAATATAATTCCTACTGTTCTGAGTAGCTTTCACATTGTGGAAGACAGCTAAATACATAAGCAGGGCCTGGTTAACAGGGAACATTTTTGAAACTCTGACTTTTCACAGGTGAACCCCCCAAAATCAGTCATTTCTCTGTGGCGCCCCCATCTAAAGTCACCCAAACTCTGCCAATTGTTTGGACTCTCCCAGAAGGGCTAGGAATATAATTCCAACTGTTCTGACTAGCTTTTACATTGGGGAAGACAGCTAAATACATAAGCAGGGCCTGGTTAACAGGGAACATTTTTGAAACTCTGACTTTTCACAGGTGAACCCCCCAAAATCAGTCATTTCTCTGTGGCGCCCCCATCTAAAGTCACCCAAACTCTGCCAATTGTTTGGACTCTCCCAGAAGGGCTAGGAATATAATCTCAACTGTTCTGAGTAGCTTCCACATTGGGGAAGACAGCTAAATACATAAGCAGGGCCTGGTTAACAGGGAACATTTTTGAAACTCTGACTTTTCACAGGCGAACCCCCCAAAATCAGTCATTTCTCTGTGGCGCCCCCATCTAAAGTCACCCGAACTCTGCCAATTGTTTGGACTCAATCAGAAGGGCTAGGCATATAATTTTAACTGTTCTGAATAGGTATTAGACAGCTAAATACTTCAGAAAGGCCTGATTGAGTGGGAACAATTTTGAATCTTTGATTTTTCACTAGTGAACCCCTGAAAATCAGTCATTTCTCGGTGGCGCCGTCATCTAAAGTCACCCAAACTCTGCCATTAGTTTGGAAAAACCTAGAAGGGTTAAGAATATAATTTTAACTGTTCTGAATAGGTATTATATTGTGGGAGACAGCTAAATACTTTAGAAAGGCCTGATTGAGTGGGAACATTTTTGAAACTTTGACTTTTCACTGGTGAACCCTTGAAAATCAGTCATTTCTCAGTTGCGCCATCATCTAAAGTCACCCAAACTCTGCCATAAGTTTGAAAAAACCCAGAAGGGCTAGAAATATAATTTTAACTGTTCTGAATAGGTATTATATTGGGGAAGACAGCTAAATACTTCAGAAAGGCCTGATTGAGTAGGAACATTTTTGAATCTTTGACTTTTCACTGGTGAACCCCTGAAAATCAGTCATTTCTTGGTGGCGCCGTCATCTAAAGTCACCCAAACTCTACCATTAGTTTGGAAAAACCTAGAAGGGTTAAGAATATAATGTTAACTGTTCTGAATAGGTACTATATTGGGGAAGACAGCTAAATACTTTAGAAAGGCCTGATTGACAGGGAACATTTTTGAAACTTTTCACCGGTGAACACCTCAAAATCAGTCAAAACTCAGTGGCGCCGTCATCTAAAGTCACCCAAACTCTGCCATTAGTTTCGAAAAACCCAGAAGGGCTAGGAATATAATTCCAACTGTTCTGAGTATGTATCACATTGGGCAAGACAGCTAAATACTTTAGAAAGGCCTGGTTGAGTGGGAATCTTTTGAAACTTTGACTTTTCACTGGCGAACCCCACAAAATCAGTCATTTCTCAGTGGCACCATCATCTAAAGTCACCCAAACTCTGCCATCAGTTTGGAAACTCCCAGAAGGGCTAGGAATATAATGTTAACTGTTCTAAGTAGCTTTCACATAGGGAAAGACAGCTAAATACTTTTGCAAGGCCTGGTTGAGTGGGAATATTTTTGAAACTTTGACTTTTCACTGGTGAACCCCTGAAAATCAGTCATTTCTTGGTGGCGCCGTCATCTAAAGTCACCCAAACTCACCCAAACTCTGCCATAAGTTTGGAGAAACCTAGAAGGGATAGGAATATAATTCCAACTGTTCTGATTAGCTTTTATATTGGGGAAGACAGCTTAATACTTTAGAAAGGCCTGATTGAGTGGGAACATTTTTGAAACTTTGACTTTTCACCGGTGAACGCCCCAAAATCAGTCATTTCTCAGAGGCGCCATCATCTAAAGACACCCAAACTCACCCACATCCTACATCCCCACATCTCCACATCCATACATCCTACTTTCCCACATCCCTACATCCTCACATCCCTAAATCACTACATCCCTACATCCCCACATCCTACATCCGTACATCCTACATCCCCACATCACTACATCCCAACATCCCTACATCATTACATCCATACATCCCCACACCCCCCAAAATCAGTCATTTCTCAGTGGCGCCATCATCTAAAGTCACCCAAACTGACCCACATTCTACATCTTCACATCCATACATCCTACATCCTACTTTCCCACATCCCTACATCCCCACATCCCTAAAACCGTAGATCCCCACATCCTACATCCCTACATCCCTACTTCATTACATCCCTACATTCCCACATCCTACTTCCCACATCCCTACATCCCACCATCTATACATCCTATATCCCTACATCTCCACATCCATATATCCATACATCCCCACATCCTACTTCCCCACATCCCAACATCCCTACATCATTACATCCATACATCCCCATATCCTAGGATGTAGGGATGTAGGGATGTAGGGATGTAGGATGTATGGATGTGGGGATGTAGGATGTGGGGATGTATGGATGTAGGGATGTAGGGATGTAGGATGTGGGGATGCATGGATGTAGTGATGTAGGGATGTAGGGATGTGGGAAAGTAGGATGTAGGGATGTAGGATAAATGGATGTGGAGATGTGGGGATTTAGGATGTGGGGATGTAGGCTGTAGGGATGTATGGATGTGGAGATGTGGGGATGTAGGATGTAGGGATGTAGGATGTAGGGTAGTATAGTGGAAGGGCAGTATGGTAGAGGGGCAGTATGGCAAAGGGGCAGTATGGTGGAGGGGCAGTATGGGAGAGGAGCAGTATGGTGGAGGGGCAGTATGATGGAGGGGCAGCATGGTGGAAGGGCAGCATGGTAGGGGGGGCAGTATGGTGGAGAGGTAGCATGGTGGAGGGGCAGTATGGTGGAGGGGCAGTGTAGTAGAGGGGCAGTATAGTAGAGGGGACAGTATGGTGGAGGGGCAGTATGGTTGAGGGACAGTATGGTGGAGGGGCAGTATGGTGGAGGGGTTGTATGGTAGAGGTTTAGTATGGTGGAGAGACAGTATGGTGGAGGGACAGTATGGTGGAGGGTAAGAAAAGTGGAGGGACAGTATGGTTGAGGGACAGTATGGTGGAGGGGCAGTATGGTTGAGGGACAGTATTGTTGAGGGACAGTATGGTGGAGGGACAGTAGGCCTATAGGTGGCGGCGTAGTATGGCAGAGGGGCAGTATGGGCCCCAGGTGTCAAGAATACTAGTTCATAAATTTACCACTAGGGAACCAAAAGTTGTGCTTCATTGACACTAGGGGCGCCACTAGAAGTCTGGTAGTTCCACAAAACGCCACTAGGAGATGTTGAATGCAGCCGAGTCGGACACATCACAGAACAAACACAGAGATAAGCTAGGTTTCCTATCCATAGTGTATAGGTCCGTGGCCTGGGCAACGAATAAAGTTGCCGTCTCTTGAGTCAGATCCATGACCTCATACCAGTACACTATCAGTGACAAACGTAACCAGCCGGCAGAAAGACTGCAAACTCAATGCACTACTGAAGGAGTCAATGTTGCCTGGCAACGAACAAACAACGGACTGACCCAGTTAATCGCGCACTGAAGCATGACAGTGGTAAATAACAGAACAGACCGTGTACTGAATTAACGGCAAACCTAATGAAATGATGGTAAATTAGTAGCGGCATCTGCCTTTTAAAGCTCTATATCTGAGAGTCTCATATTAATTTAGACATTTTTCGGAATTGTATAAACAGATTTTGATGGTGTAACGCCAAGGAAATGAACAGGCTGGACTTGATTATTTCTCAGTTAACTTAATACCTGAAAACATCCCCCTTAAACATATGTAATGACTACATTAACACTACATTTATTTCACATGTTCATCTAAAAATTATTGATTTATAGATTATCATTTACATGCATTTCTATGTTGAATTTGAATAAAAGGCGTATCACTTTGGGGATCATATATCGTATTTCAAGACCTCCCGTCATAGTTACATGACTTCCCGGATATTAACAACAAGCGAAACCTGCCCCGCGCCGCACCGCAGTAAACAGCAAAAGGTTAAAGTTTCCAGTGATTTGTTTTGTATGGCTTACAAATAACCTATCATCGAATGTGTCAGCGGGAACGGCAACCACCCTCTTCCTATCAAGAACAGATAAGACATTGTAATCCGTAAACAAAAAGGCACCCACGGGCACGCTGCCCGTCGCCAGTCAACACAGCTGGATATGGAGGAGTGTTGTTGATGTCGTTTGTCGCGGTAGGTTGGCCAATACCCCTTACATCATTTTAGAATTCCTGCCACAATCAATGACCGTTGTTCCTGCCACTAAGCATGTCAAATTCAGTGGATATTTTACATTGTAACCAGAGGCGAAACACGACCTTTGAACTTCCAACGCAATTGTAGGATATGCAGGTATGATTCATGTAATACTTGTCCAATTCAACTTATTCCTAACTAGAGTAGTGGAGTGTATTATCGGCACCTTAATTAAGATTAAATTTTCTATAAAATGTCTGGAAAAGGTTCTCTGCACATTATGATAGCGAAATATGGTGAACAAGACAATGTTACAGATCTTTATGAAGAATTCAGTCAAAAATTACCAGAATTGAAGGGAGCAGCCATTGCTTTATTTTGCCATCTATAGCCTATAGGCGTGTATTATCGGCACCTGCACCCTTTCACTATTTATTTTAGCTGGGGCCAGTAACATTGGAAAAAATAGCTGGAGATAATTTTTTTTGATATTGACATGATGTTGATATGTGTTACACTCGATTGAATACAAATTGTAGCATTTTTATTACATGTTACTCAAAGTTACACAGGGAGTGTGTTATAATTATTGCACATTCTCTACAATACATAGAAGAAGCAAAGATGCAGCCTGTTAAAAATTAATTTTGAATTTCTCATGATATACAGAACCTTTAAATGTATTTCAGTCATTCAAAAAGGAGGACTTTCCACCTCTTCATATCAGTCAATTATTGTTTGATTCATATAATGTAGGATATACCTTTATAATGCATTTGAACATTTGTGGTTTTAAAATCAAAATAAGATAATTATGGTCAGGTGCCAATAATACACAACAAATGGAGTGTATTATCGGCACCCCACGTGACAAACCTAGGGTTAAAGTAGATTTTCAATATGGCACACTTTAGAAACAATCTTTGCCCGTGTACCCAAAGGAATACTGATTTTTGTCAAAAAAGAAGTACAGTAAAACCCCTCTTAAGGGGACACCATCCGTTCCGGGCCAAGTGTACCCTTAAGCGGGGTGTCCCCTTAAGGGGAGTTTTCAGTCTGTCAATGGTTATACAACCGGGGGTATAAAAAGGAGCGAATATCACAAGGAAGATATATCCACCTTCATATTGTTCTGTCTGTCCCGTACAAACGGGCACCATAAACTTGAATTTTCAGTGTTTTTGATATGATGTCCTTCCAAACTGTCCCCTTAAGCGGGGTTTTTAAGCATTTCTGTACCGAAAAACTGTCCCCTAAAGCGGGGTGTCCCCTTAAGCGGGGTGTCCCTTTAAGCGGGGTTAAAATAAACTCTTAATAGTGGGAAAAATTTCCGTTCCGAGCAAAATGTCCCCTTAAGCGGGGTGTCCCCTTAAGCAGGGTGTCCCGGAAGAGGGGTTTTACTGTATTTGACTTTTTAAATCATGATTTCTGATAAATTATATATTAACAGACAAGTTAACCCCCTCACTTATAGCAGACCCGTTCTTGACAAGGAAATAAAGAATATTGAAAAAATTCACCATGGATCTCTAAAATCAACATATTTGATATCAGATTTGTGTTGATGATAGGAATTATAGTTTCTATACTTCCAATGATTACTAGTTAAAGTATTTATTGAATAAATGGAGAAATTCCGCCATAGGTGCCGATGATACATGCCTGCCGATAATACACGCCACTACTCTAGTCCCTGGGCCAATCTGGAAAAGAGGCTTATCAAAGGCGTTGGCTGCCCCCCCTGGAAACATTTGTTTTATTGTTTTATCTTGTAGATCCATCCTTCTAGTTAACATTTCCACTTGTTGTCGCTCTGGCAAGTGGTCGGATTACCATGACAACAGCTGTTGAAGAGACCTACCGTCAAAATGCCTGAACGCCTATAATTCTGAGTGATGAAAACGATTACTTGGTTCTGTGTTCTTTTAAGTATTACAATGACTCATTAGATTAAACTTTGGTATTGGGATGCATAGTCTGGTCCTTTGTGGACTCAATACAGCAAACAGAATCAAAATATGTCTTCTCAGTGGCCTACAGCAGCCTTTTCCATGTGTGTACTATTAATGTCCCCTTTACACATCTGCAATTTTCCACATAATTGTATCCTGAATAATTCAAAGACTATATAATCTTTCCATATGCAGTTTTTTGCTATCTGGCCATATTGTAGTATCCCTTAGGAACATTTTGAGGTATTTTGTGATAGCAGGTTCCAGGTATATTACCGATTTTGCTACCCCTGCCGCTCATGTTGTTTGACATATCTGAGAGTCAGTATTGAAGATATATGGTGTCTAAAGGCTATAAGACCTTTATATATGCAGTTTTTTGCTAAAAAACGAGTGACTGACTTAAGCACGTGATCTACCAAATCGACGCTCAGAGACGGCCAGAGGCGACGACTGTAAGGTTGCAGGCGACAGGGTTTTCAATGGGCTGGTCCAGCCGAATCCGGCCGATTTGCTGATCCACCAAGCAGATTGTCCCAGCCGATTTGAGCCTCAATTCCTCCATATGGTCATCGTCCGGCCCTAACTCACTCTTGGTGGATCACATGCTAATGATGCTCTAGTGACCGTATTAGTGACTGGCACTCTTTAGTGTTGCATAGTCCTGATCACTATTTTACAGTGAGATCACAGTTGATTTGATCACTATTAGTCCCTGGGCCAAGACCCCAAATTTTCATTTCCGCTGCCCCCCACCTGGAAACATTTGTTTTATTGTTTTATCTTGTAGATCCATCCTTCTAGTTAACATTTCCACTTGTTGTCGCTCTGGCAAGTGGTCAGATTACCATGACAACAGCTGTTGAAGAGACCTCCCGTCAAAATGCCTGAATGCCTATAATTCTGAGTGCTGAAAACCATTACTTGGTTCTGTGTTCTTCTAAGTATTACAATGACTCATTAGATTAAACTTTGGTACTGGACTCCATAGTCTGGTCCTTTGTGGACTCAATACAGCAAACAGAATCAAAATATGTCTTCTCAGTGGCCTACAGCAGCCTTTTTCATGTGTGTACTATTAATGTCCCCTTTACACATCTGCAATTTTCCACATATTTGTTTCCTAAATAATTTAAAGACTATATAATCTTTTCATATGCAGTTTTTTTGCTATGTGGCTATATTGTAGTATCCCTTAGGGACATTTTGAGCTATTTTTAGTGTTTTGTGATATCAGGTTCCAGGTATATTACCGATTTTGCTACCCCTGCCGCTCATGTTGTTTGACATATCTGAGAGTCAGTACTGAAGACATATAGTGTCTAAAGGCTATATGCCCTTTATATGTGCAGTTTATTGCTATGTTGCCATGTTCTGGCATCCCTTAGCCACATTTTAAGCTAATGTTTAGTGTTCTGTGATCTCAGGATCCAGTTATATAACCAGTTTTTCTATCACTACCGCAACCGTCATTTGACGTTTTCGACACCGAGTTCCAATGATAGATTGCGCAAAGGCTATTAAATCTTTTCATATTCTGTTTTTTGCTATGTGGCCATATTGTAGCATCATTTAGGAACATTCTGAGCTATTTTTAATGTTTTGTGATGTCAGTTTTCAGGTATATTACCGATTTTGCTACCCCTGCCGCTCATGTTGTTTGACATATCTGAGAGTCAGTACTGAAGACATATAGTGTCTGAAGGCTATATGACCTTTATATATGCAGTTTTTTGCTATGTTGCCATATGCTGGCATCACCTAGAGACATTTTAAGCTATTATTTTGTGTTCTAAGATCTCAGGATCCAGTTGTATAACCAATTTTTCTATCACTACCACCACCATCATTTGACATTAGTAGTCCACAACCATTGCTTTTTAACAGTTTTTATAAGTCTTCAAATGGGAAATCCGATGTCAGAAATGGAATTTTCAGCTATTTCTACATGTAAAGCCGAAATTATATTCAGGTTACTCAAGTATAAATGGGAAAACTGTGGTTCATGTGATCTTGGTGTGCCCAGCCACTCGCGAGCGGAACTTGTGTTTACCCTGGGCGATAATCGGGAGATGAGTAACCTCTGGAGGGCGTATGGAGAATTACCGGGATAAAACTGCAGATCCAATGTCCCCAGTACCCATATGTCAATAGTTCGGCCACATTCAACACATCATGCGAAACTCTACAGATTTGAAAGCTTAAGTACATATTATAGAGCAGAAGAACCAATATCGCTTCCATAAATTCACAAGAGGTGAAATATGAGTCTGAATGTTTGATTAGTCTGGATGGGCCTGTGAAAATATGTAATTACAGTAAAACCCACTTAAGGGGAGACCCTCCCTTCCGAGCAAACTGCGCCTTAAGTGGGGTGTCCCCTGAATATGTATTTCTGTTCCGAAAAAAACTGGCCCCTTAAGCAGGGTGGCCCCTTAAGCGGGGTGTCCCCTTCAGCGAGGTGTCCCAGAAGTGGGGTTTTACTGAATGTTAAATAAACAAGGTAGATTGACTTGACATTTTCTATGTTATAAGATAAGGACCATGGATCTGCAGTCTTACCTCATAAGGTTCAAAGCTGATGTGACAGTGTCTGCCTGAACTAGACAAGGAATAACACTGCAGATCCGGGTGTCCCCAGTACCCACATGTCAATAGTGCAGCCACGTTCAAAACATCACGTGAAACTTAACAGATTTGATAGCTTCTAACTTAAGTACATATTTTAGAGCAGAAGAATCAACATCGCTTCCATAAGTTCAGAGTCAAAGAGGTACAATATGATTCAGTTTGTTTGATTAATGTGGATGGGCCTGCGAAAACATGTATTTACGTTGAATAAACAAGGTAGATTGACTGACATTGCCTATGTTATAAGATAGGGACCATGGATCTGCAGTCTTATCACACAAGTTTCGAAGCTGATGGCAAGGTTTTGGTCTGGACTAGACATGGGCCCATGATCAGGGATGTCACTGCTTCAACTGACCTAAATCTCAAATAACCCAAAATTGGGGGTGAGACAACTTGCCTAAATCTCAACTGGCCCACTCCTATATCAGACAACTGACCCAACAACTGAGACGCAAGTGTTGCTCCGCTGCCTAGGACAACTGACCCATTGTTGCACTTGTGGCAAAATCCATAAAAAATGGGAAATTAACATAAGTTACCTATGGTAAATCAAAATATTAACTTACTGACTGTTTCAGCAACATTTCAGCTATCTATTATTCATTATCTGGTGTTTATATACTAAGAGTTATTAGTCAGAGTTATATCTCAGAGTTATAACCTGAGATGTACCGGGTTCGATGTACAATTTCAAGAGTCAGACAACTGACATGGTGAGACAACTTGCCAGTGAAACAACTGACACGGTTTTTGCATAAGCCACTTGTCTTGGGCTAGTTGAGATTTAGGCCACTAGTCTGACATTCCCCAGGACAAGTGACCTACGTTAAAACAATCGGTCAGTTGTCTCACTGGCAAGTTGTCTCACCTTGTCAGTCGGGTATTTTATATGGCACAATCTAAAGCGATTGTGACAACCATTGGCGCATATCTTTATAAAAAAAAATCCGATTAAAAGAATGCATTTCAGCAGGAAAAAATCTTATTGGATCACAGACTATATTGAGGATTTAATGGTAGAGAGACACGAATTACTATGTCTATAGAGAAAATTGGGATCTCAAATTATTCTGGACCAAATTACTAAATCAAAAAGGGTCATACACTCGGAAATTACTGAAGCTAAAAAGCAATTTTGAATTCTACAAATAGAAGAGTCTCTACAGAATCCCAAACAGTTCTGGCAGAACGTTAAGAGATTATATGATCCAAAAGAGGAAATTGTACCAACCAATTTTGGGAATATAGACACACAAGAGTTACTAAATAATGATATTCTTCCTGATCATATTAACAACTATTTTGTTTCTCTTTGCGATGCATCGTCCACAGTGAACTCCCTTAATGAATCTAATGAGGCATGTACAGGATCAAAAACCAATGAGGGGGCTGAACCATACCGATCAATCTCACTCTCAAATAACATGGTAATAACTCTCAGTGATAAACATAAGGCAGTACAAAATATAGATATTTCTAAAAGTAGTGGTGTTCCAATTATAAATGCAAGAGCTTTTAAAGATGCCTTTCGGATTCTCATGGACCAGTTGAGGCACTTAATTCAAAATTCCTTAGACTTCGGTATTTTCCCTGATAAATGGCCAAAAGCCGACATTTTTCCAATTCCGAAATGCGGTAGATCCCAACAGGTTAGCGATTGGAGACATATCTCGCTTTTGCCTCTGCCGGGGAAAATGCTAGAAAGGATCCTGCATACGGAAATCACAAATCATCTAGATGACAGAGAACTTCTTAACCCCATGCAATTTGGTTTTAGGAAAAAAAGAGGTACTACTGATGCAGTCTCGGAACTGGTCCAGACACTATATACAGAGAGTGACCGGGGTAACTTAACCTCTTGCATTTTTGTTGATTCCAGCTATGCGTTCGACCGAGTGTGTCATAATATATTAATTGCTAAACTAACTAAACTAGGACTAAATGATCAAATTATATGTTGGTGAAAAACTATTTAAATAATAGGAAGCAACGAGTTTGGGTGGGCAATACTTTGTAAACCTATGCTTCTATCAACAAGGGTGTTCCTCAAGGTAGTATATTGGGGCCTCCTCTTTTCAATTGCTATATCAATGACCTTCATAAACTAGGTTTTTACTGTTCCCATATATTTTATGTTGACGATTTAGTCTTATTTACTTCTGACAAAAATATAATATATTCGATATGCAGGTTAAATAATGATCTAACAAAATTAGAAGCTTGGTGTACTGAGAATAAAATGCTAATTAATGTTAAAAAAACAAAACTGTGCATTTTCGGTCCTAAATTAAAGTTGGAACAGAATTGATCTCAGCAATCAAGAAAATCTTGTACAGCTAGATGGGACAACTCTTCCGCTTTGCGAAAGTTATAATTATTTAGGTATATAATCTTAGACGACACTTTAGATTGAGGGAAATGTACAAACAAAACCCTGAAACGAGTTAATCATAAGCTTTTTAGACTTGCAAAAATTAGAAGGTACATAATAAATAAACATATGTAAAAATTTACAAAAGTATTATCGCTCCATTATTCGAATTCCCAGGTTACTCTGTTGGCGGGGCAAAAAAGGTCTATCAAAATTACAGAAAGCTCAGAATAGGGGCCTGTATCTTTGCTCTCAGTCGAACGTCAGCGAAATATCTATTAATTGTATTTGTGATGTATAAACCCTGGAAAGTAGGAGACATTACCTGAATCTACTTTACATGAGGAGGTACGCTGAATGTATTGAGTTGGAGAAAAACTCGGTAACAAGAGTGCAAGGTAAAAGAACGATTAAGTTAAAGAGGCCTAGGACATCTGTTTTCAGGAAATCCAGGATAGCTCTATATACACTTACAAAAAATATATTAAGGCCACTTAAAAAAACAACTTGTTTCTCATCAACGCGCGCGTCAGCAAAAACGTTTTTAGAAGATTTTTTTTTTTTTTTTTTCATAAATGAGATGAAAATCTGATAGAAATCATGAAAGATATGAGTATTTGGTATCAAATTAAAGCTCCTGATGTAAGGAATGCATTCAATGTGGTTATGTGGTTGGCAAAAGTGATGCATCAAGTGTAACCAATTACAGTAAAACCCTGCTCCTGGAACAATCGGTTCTTGTCGCAGCCTTGTCGTAAGAAGGGGGGCTTTACAACAGCGTTGTCGGGGTGTGTTGGGAAGTGCACGCTCCACCAAAATTAACTATCGTAGACCTCTGCGACACGCTCCCGACACGCCATGACACTCCACGACAAAGGTCCAGTCATAGGAAAAATCGAACATGTTCGATTTTGTCGTAACCTCGTCAAAAGGCTCCCGACAAGCTTCCCAGTGGCAGCCTGTCGTGGCCTTGTCGTAGACTCTTGTCGGGAACTGGGGTCCACCAACCACGACAAGGCTACAACAAGTCCACCAATTGTAGGCCTGTTGTGGACCTTGTCGGAATGCCATTGTCGTAGCCTTGTCATGGTTGGTGGACGCCCGCCTTTAGCCCTTGTCGGAAGCCTCCGTCCACTAGTGCAGCATGCTACGATAGCCTTCCGACACGCTCCGACACACTCCGACATGTCGGAAGCCTCCCGACACACTCCAACAATTCCACCATGTTGTCGTAAATTGTCGTAATCGGTTGGGAAGCCTGCGACACGCTCCGACACAGACCCTGTGTCGGGATGTGTGGCAGTCCTTGTCGGAAGTCGAGGTCCACTACTGCAATTACTCCCACGCTTCTGACATGTCGGAAGGCCTACAGTGAGAGTGCAAGATATGACCTAAATAAGTTTGTCGGAAGTCCATATTATTACACTTCAAAAGCCATCTCTGACCCAGCAAAAAAAAAAAAAAAAAAAAAAGCGCCCTCGTCATATTTTTCATGGCTTGGTGATGAGAAACAATTTTTTTTTTTGAGTGGCCTAAAACTAAATTTATATATGGAATTTTCTTTTAGGTAGCATGAATCTGGATAAATCCGTTGACAGCATCTAAGAATTTTTTGAAATCTTAAGTTTATATATGGACTCGAAAATCTAGACTAACTGCTGTATAATTCCTACAAATGGTATCCAAGTGAAACTAGTTCGGATTCTTTCGTATTCCTCCTATTCGACTCATTATTGCCTCATACACAGGGATGCCAGTTTGTAGGATTTTGCCTACATGTAGGATTTTCATTTTAGTCTCAATCTGATGAAAAGTTCAAGAAATTGTATGTTTTGAGAACAAAATAGACTCCAGGTTCCCTGAAATCTAAATCTTAGATAAACTTGTTCTGTAATCTTTCAAAATTCCGAATTTAACTACTCAGTTAGAGGCCCTATGGATCCCAGTGCTCCAACCTAGAACTGTAGGATGGTAGGATTCCTGTAGGAAATGCTCCTACGGATAAGGGCAAACTTAAATACTGACTTCTGATTGGCTTAAAATATATGCCCAAGAATCTGCTAGGAGAGTGATGGGGATTCCCCATACACCATGTGCGTTTTAGGTGATAGATAGACTGGCCTCAGTCCCCATGTAGGAATTTTTTCTGACCCCAACTAGCATCCCTGCATACATTATGTAAATACTTGTATATTGTAATTGACAAGGTGCATTGTTGGCCTACACATAACCGTATTATAGAGTGGCCAGAATACCTGCCATGGCAGAGTCCACTATTTGTACTTTTTTTTTGTGCAATTAAAAAAAAAGGGACCTCACAAAGTAAACAAGCATAATAAGAAATTTGGTGAATATGTATGTCATACATATAGAAATGTCATCCTCAAGTACCTTTTAGTTTGATCATATTTCTCTGTCTGGAAAATCTGATTTTGTGTTTATCTATTCTTACCCTCTGACGAAACTCGTCCCTCCGACCTGCCAGCTACATCTCGGGTCATAACTCTCTGAATGATTAGCGTAGGAACACCAGATAATGACCAACAGATAGCTGAAGACATGTGTGAAACAGTTGATGAATTTATATTTATTGGTTTATACATTTGAGCCCAGCTGCTGGGCGTGTATATCGCAAGGGGATTGATAACTGCCAGTGTGTTCTGCATGGTTCCTTGAGACTTTTCCTGGGAAGGGAACCGGGCCTTCGGCCCTCCCAGCAGAGGTTGAGTCCAGAAGGTACATATCGCATGCGATGAAATATAATGTTATATTTTTAAGTCTCAAGTATTAGTTGGCGATAAACCCCAGCTCAGCAGGGGAGAGGGGAGGAAAGGGGGTGCAAAATATCTCAAGGAAACCAAGACACACCTTGCGATATTGTCCCGAAAAAATATCGCAAGGGGAGTTTTACAGCGACTTTTCCACTAAAAACAGTTGCAAAGTGTGCGTTGGGCTTAAGGCGACCAGCTTGACAGAGCAGGTCACATGCCCACTGGTGCTGCCATATGGCGATGAACTGGCTAAATCTGATGAATTAGCTTTTGTCAATCACCGGCCAGTTATCGTTTGGTTACCGGCCAGCTCCTACGAGGAAGGTTAGTTTGTACACTATAAGCATGTTTGGCACACTCCCAGCAGAATCAAATATAGCCGGTCTAGTGGAGCATGCGCTTAGCTCTACCCTACACGATATGTACCTACTTTATTCATAGATCCGTCAACTGTCTGGTGGTTTTATTATTAGAGAGACCAAAAGGATGAGGGAGTTAGGGACAGTGAAAGGGATGAGGGCAGTGATGGATACTGTCATGGTCGAGAAGGATGGCGATAAAGGTGAATATTGCAGTTATAATGATAAAGAGTGCATAGAAAGAGAGAGTGATAAGAGTGCCTAGTAATAACAGTGGGAGTTAGGGATAGTTATAAGGGTTAGCATAGCTTAGTGAGGGATACTATAGAGGAAACCTATGAAAGTTTAAGGTCTGAGCCCATCGACATTGAATCACGTAGTAATTCACAAGGCGAAGCCACGTGAATTATGTAGTGATTCAAATGAGATGTGATCGAGCTCTGACCATAAACTTGAATGGGTCTCAGAATTTGTCTCACTCTTAATATTGACTAATGGGCTAACATTTGTGACATTATCCCCCATTGGATATTTTTTCCTAAATGTCTAATAGGAGTTAGATACGAGTTCTAAATGTTAAGTCTATGAATAAAAAATACCAGGGGTGAGATAATGATAAGGATGAGTGCAATTTGGGTCAGCGGTATAGTATTAGGGACGTTAAACCACCCAAACAAACCTGCAAAAAAGGACAGCGAAATATTCAAATAAAGGTGAAGGTTACCCTTATTAAACTCTTCTAGTCGATTTTATGCAGTCTATGAATGCTTATACAATTACTGAATAATTCCGTTTGAATTTATTTTTATAGGTTCACTGGAGAAAATACTAAAAAATGTTTTCTTCAAGTACCCAAAGATATACATCTTGACTTACATCTGTAGTTTCAAGACACCAACAACAAAAGGGAAAACTGAGGAAATAGGTAGATATGAGTAGGAAGAACACATCTAATTCAAAAATCTTTCCACTTATTAGGACAAATATGTAATGTAGCTGTAAAGCTAAATTCTTATCTTCTATTTAGATCATGTTTTCTTATTCCCAACAGGTTGATTTGGCGTAGTTCGTAATGAAGAAATACTTATACCAGGTTATTCATCCTTTATACTCTACGTAGAAACGAAACCAAACATGCACTCCTATTATGTTAAACAAAATAGAGGATTAGTAAATTCAATTCATAACCAAATATTCACAGAATTATTCATTTAGAGATAGATTTTTGCACTGTTTTTTGCACTTAGTTTAGAGCTGTTCAATGTGACGAATGTAATTAATCAGTTAATGTAAAAAAGGAGACCAACAACGGTTGCTGCGTACTTATGTCTTGTTTTAGTTAACTGTCTTTGTAGAACTCTGGAGGTGGTAATTAACAGACATAAAGACATTAGCTTATTAGTCTGACCTTGCAATCTCAACGTAGTGAACATGTATACGTGTATACATTTCCTTTTTCTTGACTGAAATCTTTTCTGAATACCCATGACAATTAGAAATGTCTGCTGACTCAGGTCATATAATTGAAGGGTCTGTCAGACCGCACCAACGGGAATTAGACGCCTTCACGACGTAATATGGGTACCATTTGGCATCTGCAAGGCATGTATATTTGTAAAAATGTATGTGGTCCACTCATTTCTAAAATGAATATCATCACAAGATATTATATGAGTTCTATAGAGAAAGGGTGGATGGCTGACTGCTGATAAAACATACTGGATTAGCTTTTGCGGGGTGACTGCCAGGTGTTCATGACAGGCCTGCATGGCACTGCATATTGCTCTTTTTGAGCGCGGGAAAACATGCTCATATACATCATTTAGAGGTTAGAATGCTCACACAGGCTTCCAGCTTACTGCAGAGAATTTAACTCGTCACTATCAATGTCCCAGCTATAAAGTCCTAGTTAAATGAGCAGGGGTCTAGTATCAAGTCTTACTATACCCCCTGCCCCACTACTGACTTGGTTCCTAAAAATAGACATTTTTATTTCTAGTCTTTTTGAAGACAAAAGGATTCACTATGTCAATCCTTTCATGAAATGATAAACACTTAGTTATGGCTACTGTAATCTGCTACTAGAAAAGAAAACTATTAGATGATAATGTTGTCTAAATGTGGTATTTACATTTCAAATCTGATGGAACACACCTAAATATACTGTATTCAGAGAGTCAGATCTGATGGCACACATCTAAATACACTGAATTCAGACCCACTTTGTACATACCTGACAAACCAGTTTTACTCCCTTCAACCCTGTCATCAAGCCTTGAACCTGAGACTTGACCATAGGATTGTTGAAACCATTGATCATCAATTTTCATGAAGACAGGCAGGGAGACACAGAGAGACCGATAACGATGCAGATGATAAAAGAGACAGAAGGGAGACTCACTCCGGGACAGGTAAACAGACAGAGAGTCAGACATACAGTTAGGGACAGAGACAATAAGATGCAGAAAAACACATACAAAGCAAAATAGTCAAACAAACATGACAAACAAGAGGGACAGAGACAAATATATAGTATGACATAAATATGGACAGACAGGGACAGAGACAAAGATATAAACAGAGAGAATTATATATACAGTGTATAGACAGGGATAGTGCCAGGGAGACAGACAGAGAAGCAGACAGCTGGAGACAGAAAACATACATAAACAAAGAGAAATAGACATATTTACTAACGGACAGGGACAGACGAAGATTTAGGTATAACACACTGGACCTGAAGCCAACCTACAGTCATGCCAGAATACCCCTCACCTCCTCCCCTCCCACAACCACTCCATCTACTTTACTGACCAACTAGCTACACTCAAGAGCCTGTTTTTTCTGGCTTACTGCTCTCCTACCACTTTACAATGCATGCACATTTCAAATCTGATGAGACACACCTGACTGTATAGCATTGGAACTTCAACATCTGAAGGGACAGACCATTCACTATGCTCTTCAAAGAAACACAGACCCAGTAAGGAGGAATGAGGTTGGTGGAAGGGTGGGCATATGACTCAATCTCAACCCAGTCACTCCATATTAGCACCTCTCCACCACTCTCTCACACACACTCCTTACCTCCATCCACTGACCAGGTTATTGAACCTGTTATACTCAGACCCATATAGAACTTGATTCAGAGACATTTTTAATGCATTAGGATGTATACACTGATTTTAATACCAGAAATTAGTTTCATTAAGTAATCCGGTTCATGACACTTGAGAACAACTATCAAATTAATTCTCTAGGTTTATTGAAACATTCTTGATACTTAATTTTCCATCAAATACAGATGGCTCAAATAAATAATTTCTTATGATATTCTCTTACTTTTATTTCATGAAGTAATTTAGGTATACTGCGCTCTTCCATTGTAAATGGAAATAACATTAGCTCCTAGTCTGACATGCAGTGAATGGATGTCTCCCTGGTAGTTATCGGTGCAGGAGGACAGCCCCATCCAGCCCACGACTGGTGCTGGGCAGTCACTGTGCGGAATAGGAGACACACCCGGCCACTGGGTGACGCCAGCCATCGTCGGGATGGGCAGCTTTATTGCACCGATACCTTCTCGGGTGAGAACTGTTGACTGCACGTCCGCAAAATGCAACACAGGGCAGTCATGTGAGCCTGTCAGAGCACCCAGTGAAACTCGCAGGCCCTTCACGCTACAGTCAACAGCCTAGTTTGATGAACTCAATCAGTAATAACACACCATTTCAATATCTCTCATAGGACTTGTCAGTATGGCCTCCTGGGATGTATTCAAGAGGTTAGTTGTGATGTCATTGTAATATATGTCACGGTCACATCAAAATAATTCATTGAGGACGTAACTGTGACCTCATTATAACATTACCACAACATTTTACAAATATCATGCAACATTGGGATGGTATTATTGTAGAAAGAAAGATTCCCAACCACTTTGGTATCGATGTAATTATATGATTGTATTTGCAGCTTTAAGGTCATACATTGTGGTCACAGTTCAGACGGTCAGTAAGGCACGCACAACATTTTACTTCACATTGAACTGATCAGTGAGAAGGACTATAGGGCTATGTATCGGACTAGGAATGGACACACTGGATATTAACAAGGGTGGGGGGGGGGGGGGGGGGGGTCAGTCGTGATGATCTTAAACTGAGATCCTCTGAGATCGGTGAGCGATCATGAGACCGTTTTTGAGATCAATGGAGGAAACTGTTTTTTCAGACGTGGTCTCATCTAAAACGATCACAACTTGATATGCCTAGCGATTATTTCCTGTCAGGTACAAGATTCTGAAATCGGAAATTATTGATTTGAGACACTTATACTTATTCAATTTACAGCGACTAATTGTGCATTTGATCCAATCCTAAAATTTGATAATTTTCCATTGACTATTCCATAAGTGAGACATTTTTTACTTTGACAAATGAAATTAAATAGTGCAGTAGGTTATACACAAGCTGCCCGAGTGGTGCAGTGCCTACATTTTTCAGAATTCCAGACAAATGTTTATCACTGTCTTAATAACCAAAGGAAAACTATGAAATTTGGGATACAGGTATGACAGATTATTAGTACGTTTCACTTTAAATGTTTTCTAATTTAAATAAGTTTTAAAACCTGAAAAAATAAGTTATGATAAGTATCAACTGGTCTCAGGTTGAGACCGTTTTTGAGATCATTTCACTTGAGATCCCTTGGGATCGTCACAACTGGAAAACACCCAAATCACCCGAAACGGTCGAGATCCACAACTGAAACAGTTTGCCCTTCAAACGGTCTCAACTTGCGATTGTCACAACTGAAAGACAGGGCTCTGGTTCATTGCATGTAATTCAAATAACTTCTGTCGGTTCGTTGAATACTATTATCTGCATAAAACACCTTCTAGCACGTAGTCTTTGATGTGTAGTTAATATCTTTTACAAGAGCACAATAGCAGAGATGAACACTCTCCACTTTAACATGGGAATCCACGTTTTTATTTTCCTTGTGTAATTATTAATTGAGCGTCATTCCCGAAAGTAAAACGGCGGCGGTTTAAACCACTACACATTCTCCACATTATATGATATGGGATGATGGAAAAGCAAGGTTCTGTACCGTCGAATCTTTATCCAACCAAAAACAACAACAAAAAAACGACCAAACCCTCAGCTCCATACTGTGGCTGACACTGTCACGTTTTCTTGATCCTCTGAGGCAAATTCCAGTTGACAACTGACATCCCTGCGTTAGTAATAATTGATACTTATTTGATTTCTCCTTTGAACATCCATTAGCATCGAAGGGTGAGTATGGGCGAACGATTTGGTCCTGCTGACAATCGACACAATCACATGCGCTTGTTTTTGTGTAGCGGAGATAAGTGCCTCTTGACACTCACCTATTATAGATAAGATAACGTTGTAGTATTGTCTTTATCCTTAACATAGCTCGCAAACTGAGCGAATACCCACCCACCTGTCAATCGTAGACGTTAATCATAGACGTCAATCATGTTACTGCCCCGCTAAGCTTACCAAGCTTTGGATAAAGCTCAGTTACCATTTTATTTTGTCATTGAGCATACGCACAGACAGTGCGAACTTCACTCCAGGCCTTTTCATTGGATAGATTCCATTAGTTAATCTTCAAAGTGGATATCGCTTTTGAGGTTATATCGTCCACGGTACTATACTTCCTGCAGTGTGTAAATTTGTGATTGGAAAATCAAAATTGTAGTTCTCTGTTTCAAAAATTGATATACAACAATATCTAGGCAAATACTCAATCATATTAAGTAGCTGCTCCACCAAGCCGGCGATAGTCCCAGCCGATGGTATTGTGGTCATCGCCAATCATTGTCGGTCCTTTTTGCGCATCGACAGTGAAGATCTGCTCAGTGGAACAGCAGATAAGGTCTGCCTGGCCAGCCAGCCGCAATAACTGAGCTGGCCCATCGCAGTGTCTCAGAAACCCTGTCACCTGCCCCTGACAAGCTGGCTGGTTGTGGGATGCTGACAACCGGCCTGGCCAATAGCCCATTTTGAAGCTGTTCCACCAAGATGCACCAAGCCGGGCGACTGGTCATTATGAGCGCTAAATTGTACGAAGCTGCCTGCAAAGCATCGCTGGCCAAAATCTATTTGAGTAGATATTTAGACGAGAGCTTTGCCGGTATCCGCTTAGACCGCTCGCTGCATATACAGCACTAGATCCCATCAACATGAATGGGCTGCACCTGTAATGTGCTAACCCATGAGGAGACGGAAAATTCTGACAGTTTCAGTAGTTCGGCTATAGTATTAGCACCAGAGTGTGCTATACACATTCATAACATCAATTCTTATCTTTATTAACCTTCATTATTCCTTTAACTGCAGCGGAAAATGGACGATCTCTCATCGTTCCCATACAGATCCCACAGCAGCACACTGCCTCGCTCTACCCTTGCCTTTGTGCTGCTGGAGCAGTGAGTGCACTGTGTGGAGACATGCTCAGCACACTCTCTATCAAATGAATGGGGAACTCACTTAGTATGTTGGCGGCCAACGTCCACCAGACAGCTGTTGCATTGCCTCATCACCCACTCCGCCCGCGCCAGCCAGCCGCCCGGCTTGGTGGAACTGCTCACTGGTTGCCCACCGGTTGGTGTGCGTGCGCCTTGTGGTCTTCGGCCACCTAGAAAAAGGGGAGTTGGTGGAACAGCTCAGAGATTTTGCAAAGTTAGGGGCAGCCGGCCCTGGCGAGCAGCGTTGGCTGGAGGCTAAAAACCTGTCTGCGGAGCACCTGTTTGGTGGAGCAACCACTTTAGAAAACAGACAGGTAGCCATTCAACTTTCCTGAAATAGCAATACGAGGTACCAGAGGTTAGATATCAAGGTTAGAAACAGAAGTCACAGATATCAAAGAGTTTGTTTTGTGGCATAGTCATACCATGGTCAAAATCTATTTTTTTGTCCAGTTGGTGAGATGTGGCTATAAACACCTCGAGCATAAAATCATTCAGCCATTTTTTTCGTTTTTTTTTATGGTAGGCTAAATGATATTCACATTAGAAGTAGAGATAACTTTTTTTTTCATTTTGAAAAAAAGGGACGTATAAGAAATAAGGAGAATTCAGGAATTATAGAGGTTTTTCTTAGACCTCACTGGCACCTTCGTCCTTCCAATTTAGGCCTGGCCACCATCAGCTGGGCTTAAATCGCTCTGGGTGTTACTAAAGAAAGAGTAAAAAGGAATACCCTGGTACTAAAGGCAGACTGAGGAGCTTTTGGCTCCACCATCATTATATATGGGATTAAATCGTCACGAGTGTCGTCATTAAGTAAATAGTAAGAAGGGATACCCTATTGATCTTATCATCCTCTTCAAATATGCTTCAGCTACCTGTGTAGTAGTAGTCGTATTAGCGTATGTGCTGACCAAAATCACTGCGTGTCCTGTAGCTTCTTCCTCGTCCTTACTATACATCTGTTAGTTGTTAGACATAGGTATTTTACTCTGCTTACTTAGTTTAGATATCACTATTTTTGTTGTCAATTCTATTGAGCGAATATCGTGTGTAAAATTCTTCCACTCAGGCCCTATAGTAAGTAGCTCGTCTCTGGATATTCTTCTGTATTAGCTCAGGTGTTTGTAAATGCTCCTGTTTTAGAGTTTATAACATTATTTGTCAATATTTTCTTTTCATATTTTGAGTATTTTTAACATCTACGATCTTATCTACTCTGTACCTGAATACACTTAGTACGCAAGCTTATTACATCTTAGCTGCTGAAAGGTTTACATAGCAGATCAAGAGTTAGAGTTCTTATCGCTGTTTACTCGCCAGTCATGTCTAATTTACATGTACATTGACAAATCTAATACACTCACACTTTCGTGATGAATCTTCATATAACCTTGCATAAATGTTGCTTTATGTAAAATTGTCCATGTCTTAAAACAATGGAGAGAGAAAGCCATTTGGCTACAGCAGCAGTTTTGATTTTTGGGTATATCTTGGTGTTTCTTGAAGTTAATGAGTAAGTGGCTATAGCTTTCTACTCGCATTAGAAAGACATAACTTTAGAATGATAAAAGTTGAATCATATATTGTTCGTGTAGAATTAAATCTAACGTATTATATGTATGTTTTATTTTACTAAATCGTAAAGTATTCTATAAGTCTTTTTGTGCCCGTCTAGACGTTTTCATTAAGACTTGATTTTTGTTGTTCATATCTGCCTGCAATCGTTTACAATGTTTGTGTTTATTTCTCCCTAATTTGGATTTATAGAATATTGATGTGTGATTTTATCATTGGGCGAAAATTTCAGCAAACTTGCTTTCTCAGTAAGTTATAATTTCATAATTTTATTTTACTTTACACTTCAGTAAATTAGTCATTGATTTTAACCTTGAGTTTCTAATGACGCAGGTGTTATCTAAGTGTCTATGTCTCTATCATGTTCAATGATTCATTGCTTACAGACAAATTAGTTCAGTATTTGTTTCAGAGTATATATCAACGAATGTGTACATTTCCGTACAAGTAATCTACTTTAGATACCTTTACCAATTACATGCGTAGTACCGCTCTGTCTGTTATCCCTATATTCCTATCATTGTCCACTGCAGGTGCGACCGGCGGAAGATAACGGGAAATCCAACACGCCCGTGGTGCCCCTGGCGCAGGAGTCGATCGCCATGGCGAAGATCACGCCGCTGAAGCCGTTGGAGGCGGAGGTGAAGCCGGCGCTCGAGGTGACGGCGGACACGGCCGACTATGTGGGCGCCGTGCCCATGGCCGCCGTCCAGCAGAATTACACGGTACGCCCACTCTGACCCTTTACTCAACGCTAGTCACGCCACTGGGCAAATACAACCTGTATTTGTGTGTTATACGCGTGGTCACAGCAGGGCTCGTTCAGCTCGGCTCTAGGACCCCCTGCAGTGTAGAGAGGAACGGAATGACTACCGGTGTTACTTGCTTGAGTAAAAGTAACAAGTGAAAGCTACAGCGAGCTATTACAACCATACTAACCCCCCCCCCCCCCTAAAACAAGAACAACAGCAAAACAAAACAACAACATCAATTTGCTTATGTAGTTACTCCAATGTTACTCCCCACAGATAGGTTAGAATCAGGGAATTTGTAAATGAGGGGATTTTGTGGGATGTCCTGTCCAACCAGCTTAAATTTAAGTACTCCTAATCAGACAGGATTAATTTTCATCTAGAATAGGTTCATCTGGTTTTAAACAGAATGTATGATCAGGGATGCCTATTATCAAGTTATTTGATGTGTACTGTTTTTCGTCTAATCTATATATATATCCATTCATACTTTCATGTCTTTAACGAATTTACAGTAAAATATCATACGGAGTTTCTTGGTCTTGATCCTCGGGGCAGACCAGTGATCAGAGCCCCTTACACCCGTCCCTTACACCCGTTTGCATTTTGCTGTATAAAGGTTAATCATGTGGTGAAACCTATAGGTTTCCAAAGCAGCCTGAAAGGGATGGAGGTCGCCATACAGGTTCTCTTATGCGGAGTAAAACCAAACCTCTGTACAGAGGGGTAACATCTTCAACATTTGTATGAATCTTGGGTCTACAAGCCGAAATTCTGATATATTTTACAGATGATCATCATGTTTCCTATAGGAAATTGTATTTGAACCAACCTGACTGTTGAAATGCCCCATTTTGTCAGCATCGAAGGCTGTAGATAATGATAAGTGCTAAAGACATTGAGACCTAATTGTTATTAACCATTGAGGATGCCACCCGATCACAGAGATGTTTTTTCCAGGAAAATCGCCAGCATCTCTGTGTGATAAATAGCATTATGTTTAAGAGCAGTTTACATCATAATGTGGTGGATTGTTTCTAGGATTCTGGGGTCCGGCACTGGATACCAAGTCACATCAATATGCGGTTGTGTAAATGGTTCAAGGCGAGGCCATCCCCAACTGACCCCAGGTAAGGCACATGTCAGGGCTTTTTGGGGGTGTTTGCCTTCAAGCAAATCCACCAATTAGAGCCATCTGTACTTTGCTTTCGTATATGTGGTAAAACAGATACTCGTCTCAGTGCTAGGGAACAATGGGTATGACACTGGGTATTTGTTGCAGAGTGTTGATGTTTCTAGATCGCCTCTTTTGGGCAAGGGTGGTCGATTAGAAGGAAGCTGATAAAGAACCCAGGATGTGATTGTCAAATGTTTGGTATATACTACGTATAATGCGCGTATAGTCGTTTAATTCCTATGTAAAAAATCATGAAATATAGATGTTTCCCATAACTTAATGATGTACAATGTATTACTATATTTCAAGTTGTTTAATAAAGAGTCTAATTGCCTTTTAGTGACCCCATCTGCTTTTGTAACTATCCGAAGAGCAAGCACAGCCCTAAAGCTTTGGCCGATGGCGCCACCAATGCTGATGACACGAAAAAGTGGAAAGCGGACTCAAATCACACAGAATCTCTGCCAACAAATGCATATGGAGACATCGAGTTCATCGGTTATAAGAGAAATGCTAAGGTGAAGACTCATACTTGCTTTGATATCGTGAATGCAGATATATGAAGATGATACAGCCTCTGGATAGGACTCATTGAGAAGTGCTCTAGTGGTGTTAGATATAATTGGGGATGGCCTGACGTGTTTGTACAGAACATCACGGCCATGTCGCCTGTTGAGGGGTGGGAGGGACGCCCTTACCTGACTCCTCTCACACGCACAGCATCGACGTAGACCCTGCCCCTGGAGAGGAAAATAAAAGCTACCTCTCTGTGTGTAACAAAGAATCAATAACAAAACGTCCAACCGTGTTTGCCTTCAACATTGAAATTAGAGCTTAATTATAATATTTTATAAGTGATGTTATCGAGCGGTAATATTGTGCTCTCTTTCTTATTATGACAATGACGGAGAAGAGTTGAAACTAAAACCTGTATTTATGTATTTCTTGGTGAAGTACGTGAAGATCGATCACGAGACGCCGATGAAACGCGTGCTGGAGCTGATGCTGGACCAGTGGGTGCTGGACCCGCCGAACCTGCTCATCTCCGTGACCGGCGGCGCCCGTGACTTCCGAATGCAGACGAGGCTATCCGAGGTCTTCCGACGAGGTCTCATGCAGGCAGCATCCAGTACAGGTCAGTGTGACTGCTATGTCTGGGTCATTACTACAGTGAGGGGTTTAGTGTAACGGCTGTGTGGTCTGCTGTTTCTGGATTCAGTGGTAAACGAGGTCGGTCTGATAACTCCTAATATAGTGTGACATTGTTATTCATCATCTAGGTATAATGTAGGGTTTAGTAGATATCTTGCACAGCGAGGTGCTTGTGTCTTCAGGTGGAGGTGTATGTAGTTGTGCAACCCATTGCCTGGAATACATATCAAGGCATCTGCATGTCTCCGCATTTTTAGGTTCGTGGATTGTCGTATCGATGGAATATCAACTGAAATATATGCTTCCAGTCGCTTAGGTTCGTGGATTCCCACATTGATTTATCCCTCCTACAAATGCTATTCTACATGATGCCAGCTTCTGCAGCTGGCCCCGCTAAATGAGATTGGTTGTCCATATTTCACATGTAATGCCTGGTAAATGTTGGTCCCCGCACGTACAGGTGCGTGGATTATCACTGGCGGGATGCACGCGGGCGTCATGAAGCTGGTCGGTCAGGCCGTCGCCGACTGGGTCGTCGCCCATGGCAGTAAGACCAAAGTCACCGCCATCGGCATTGGCTGCTGGGGCTGTGTGAACAACAAGGAAACGCTGGTTGACATCCAGGTTAGAGGCCGCTCTTCTGATTTTTGTATTTCAGTCATAATAATTGATGTATTGTGATATACTTCTGCAGTCTACACTACATTATCTGGTCGGGTAGATAATAGTTACAGAATAAATTGAGAAATTCAGAGTGTTCTACAAAATGGTGGTGTGGCCTGTGGTTTCAAATATTGAGAAATTAGCTCCAGGAAATCTGATTTTTCCCACATAGAAAAGTTTATGGGTAGGTTAGTATGCGTTAATTGTTCCTATAGGGCACGAACATAGTGCCCTAGGCTCGTCAGAACTTCAATTCCTCTTTAGTACTAGTAAGTATCTTAAGTAATAAGCCATTTAGTTTTTTTTCACAGTTGTGTATGAGAATTTCCTGCCACTCTTCAGCCATGCCACCAACCACATCTCAAATTATTCTGACAGAATTGTAGAGATGGTTCTAGATGGCCAGTACATGAGAGCTGTCACTTATTACTCTCTCCCCCGACAGAACGGCGTGGCCCAGTACCGCGTGGAGAAGCCTCGCAAACCCAAACACGCCGCCATCGACCTGAACCACTCACACTTCTTACTGGTGGATAACGGCACCCAGATGATGTACGCCACGGAGATCGCCTTCCGCGCGCAGCTCGAGAAGGCCATCAGCAACATGGGCACGGCCACCGGCGGACGTGAGTCTCTCACTTCTCATAACACCCCCACATCATGCATGGGTCATGAATGGATTGTCGGCCCTTATAGTGTGGCTTCCATTCCCAATGCACCCAGCACCTCCTAACTTTAAAAGTTATGATGCATTTGGTAGGGCGTTGGGGGTGTTTTCTAAAGAAAAGCAATCATTTGTAGCTATGTGCTGTTTGATCAATTTAAAGTTCTTTATCCACTGTAAAAACTCCTCTGGTGAAGGAACAACCCACTAGTAAGATCATGATGCCCGTTATTGACCTTGACGTCGACCTGTAACTTTGCGTTATCTGTGAGTGTAACTGATTTTGGTGACTGTCTGTGTTACACGGCGGGTGACAGATGCTATAAACGTGCCGGTGGTGTGCGTGGTGGTGGAGGGCGGGCCCGGCACGCTGGAGACGGTGATGCGCGCGCTGCAGAGCGGCACGCCCGCCGTCATCATCGAGGGCTCGCGGCGCGCCGCAGACATCCTCGCCTACGCCTACTGGAACTCACACGAGATCGAAGTTGATGCTACGGACCAATTTGGCAAGAAAGTGAAAAAGTTAGTGATTCTGGTTGTTTCTATGTGAGATTCGAGATGATATGCGGTAAATTTTCTTGTATTTATATGATATCGGGTGTTTGGGTAAACATAACACCGGAACAAGAAGCATGCGTGGCTATTAGTACACTATTTTCTTACAAAAGGCGTAGAAAATGCATAGGCAGGGTTTACAAACAAACAAAAAGTTAGCTCATTCATAAAAACTCTCGGAAAAAGTATTTAACGAACATGTTCATATACCGCTGATAATTACAAGTATATGTCAAAGAATATGTGACCAGCTTTTTTTACAGTAAAATCCAGAACAAAAACTAATGGAAACAGCAGTACCAAATTATTTTACTGTGGTTATTTAAGTTGCTGGTCGTCTTGTGGACTGAATACAGAAGATTAGCGGAATATGAATTGTCGGTTTTACAGTAAAAGAGATATGTGTCCTCACGTGTCATAACCCAGAAGTCAGTAGCACACCCGCTGGTGGATCAAATGGTTCTGGCTTTGAATCTCAGTCGTGACATTTATTTTGTGCCACCCTGTCATCCTTATCTCAAATTCGATCCCACCATGACATAACTTGGGAATCTTCAATCCACTCTAACCATTGAACATCACAAAAGCCACTGGACTTGAACTCCCGCATTCTTTTGTCGGTGCTGTAGAATGGTGCCGGTGTTTGACGAGGAGATGTGGAAGGAGGTGCGGAGGATGATCCACGCTGAGTGGGGAGACCGTGACATCGACTCGCGCCTCACCTGGGTCAAAGAATGCTTCCAGCACCGCTACAACATGACCATCTTCCGGCTGGACGGCGGAGGCTCCAACACCAACGACATAGATGTGGCAATCTTGCAGGCTCTGCTTAAAGGTATTTCTAACTTTTACATGATAATCTTTACATACTCTAGGTAATAAAGTATGTAATCACGAACATTTGTTTTGGACAAAACTGGTCCAGCTTCAGTTTTCAGATGAAGAACAGATCCTAGTATAATGATGATATTCATACACAATGTAAACACTGTCTCTACCGTTTTAATTTGACAGCTAACAAAGACCGCATTGCGGACCAGTTGAAGCTGGCTGTAGCATGGGACAGAATAGATGTTGCACAGAGCGACATTTTCACAGAGGACACGAAATGGGAGGTGAGTGAAGTGTCCTACAATCAGCCTGTAGTCTATGGAATACACCCTTCATAACTTTTGTATACCCTTCGACGACCAGATTAGAAGAGCAATAGTATTTTGTATATATTGTATTAAGATAAGTGGTTTCTATGGGTAGAATTCTGATTTTGGTATTTTATGGAACTTTTATGGACTAGATCTCTTGCACTGTCGTTTCCACACTATTTGATTTTTATGTGTAAAATGATTTCTAGGAATAGGCATTATTATAGATTCACGGGACTCCGATCTATTTGGTTGTCTTGCTAAATCTAGCTAGATTTTGAGTAATCACATGCATATTCATGCAATGTGTCTTGAGGTGTCGCGGTGGTGGAGCACCGAAACATGCACACTCAATCGCGCGTTACGTTTCGCAACCAGGAGGTACGACATAGGGTGACACTGTAAGATATTACAAGACATACCAAGATAAACCACAGCAATTCCATCGTGTTGGTGGAACCAGCCCTTTTATAGTGTATGACGGGATGACTTGATTAAACAGATTTCACCATCAGTGCACAAGCGCATTACCCAAATAAAGAAAATGTGGGGAAAATGGTGAAAGGTTTTATACATATACATGTATGTCCGAAAGTCAATCTTTTTTATGGTCATTTTCAGTGATATTGGTGGATTGATCAGCTTCTTAATTGGTTGTGTGTTTGACTCATTGATACATTCGTTAATAACTGGTGTATTCTCTGGTAATTTTTCTACAGAAAGGAGAGCTAGACGATGCTATGTATATGGCACTCATCAACGACAGAACAGACTTCGTGCGGCTCTTTCTAGAGAATGGATTATCCCTGAAAGATTTCCTCACTATTAAAAACATGCTGAAGCTCTATAATGAGGTATGTTGTATCCGAAAGGAAATGACATTTTAACCCAGTTGAAAAGCAATTTCATTTAAATTATCAGACACTCCAGATCCGGAACTCCTACAAAAAGGTGATAGAAAATAATCTGTATACAGTTGCTGAGAACATAAATCCATCACCGAAATATAAAAGACGAATAACTCTATGTATATAGTGTTAGTGGTGTCAAGCAAAATAAGTACGTGCCATCCATGTTTCTAATATGTATTTGACCTTTTCCAGATACCTGAAAATACTCTGTTATATGCCATGCTGAAAAAGGCTCGCAAGGTAAGATATATAATTCTATAATCTATGATAGGAGATAAGGATGAAAATAAGACGTGGCTTTTCGCACAGACCTAAAGTTCTTCTTAATTGTGTGTAGTTAGGTCAAATTACCAATGTGAATATATTTCTATTTAACTACACACCAAATAAATAGAAGGGTAGCATAGAAATCAATGAAGTAACCAACTACTGTAATGTTTAGCAACCTTGATATATTTATGACTGTGGTCAAGATGTTGGTGAGTTGATCAACTTGCATGGAAGATTTGTTGATGGTGTTTTTTTTCTGGTTTGTTCTCTATGTACTTTAGAAAATATTGGCGAGCGGCTCCACCATTTAGCCTGGTTAACGTTGCCGAGGTGATCTGGTCACTGAGTGCTTTCGTGATGATGTGCTTGTTTTGTGTGTAGACTCTCTTGTTGGTGATCTGGTCACTGACTGCTTGTTGATGTTTGTCGCAGGCTGATCCTCCATTCAGCCTGGAGGATGTGGGGGATGTGATCCAGTCATTGATCGGTGACTTCTACCAGCCACTCTACCTCCGTGATTCACGTTACAAGAGTCTTCAAACAGTGAATATTCTCAAAGGCCGAGCATCGAGGGCCGTCAGCACCATCAAGTAAGTTTGGTCACCCTTGTTTCATTTCTCTTTTGTTTTCTTTTTTTAAATTCTTTATTTAAAAGCTTAAGTACTATGATAAACATGATGCAAGTATTCAGATGAATTAACGATATATTGATGGTCCCTATATATCCTCAGGGTCACCTGGATCGTTAAACCACAAACAGACAAACTTCGTTTTGGTAATAACAAATCTGAAATACCTACAAATGGGCCCGATTTATGCCGAAATCCCCGGTTGAAACTTGGCGGCACCCGACTGTGTCCCTTGCCAAAGAGCGGTACAACGAGACATTACGATAGATTGCGACACTCGTCCATTTGACGCTATTCATCTCTTACTTTATAACCCAGTCTTTAAAGAGTCTATCGCGACAAACATGCTCAACAATAAAGGTGCTCATTGGCATCAGTCCATCTTGGACAGGTTATTTTGCCAACACCTTTATTGATCACATTGTTGTAGTGATATAAGCAAGACAATCTTAAATACCCCAGGTTTACATCATAGAAGACATTCATGGTTAGTTGGTGGCTTTCTTTCCAACATTTATTGAACTAACTTTGTTTCCCTGTGAGTGCAGTCTGCAGGACGGAGACCTCAACACGCTCCTGGACCGGATAGATGCCGAGCAGAACCACGGCGTAGTCAAAGGCCTCACTAAGTTTTTGGGTGTGGGTAAGTAGAGATTGCGCAATAATCACAAACAATGCAACTTGTGAAATCATTTTGTCACCAGAATCATAATTAGATACATGCAAGGAAAACTATTTCGTAATTACCCCAAAACACCCCTATATAAAAGCAGATGAAATAAAGAGAAACTGTTAGGGAGCATTCATTATTCATTACTGCTGGATATGTGTGTGAGAGGGTTTTCCTTGGAGAATCCTTAAAAATGAAGCGGTCCCCCAGGAATACCCCGAAACGAAAGGCCCCCGACCCCAACAAATACTTCATAATGACTGGGCAAGGGAGGGCCAAGGGCTATCGTATCTTTCAGTGATAGCAGTTATCACAGAAATTGCCACAAAAGTGTTTGGTTGGTATTGCAGAGGTTAAAAAACTGTCTTTGGCTCCGATAACAGATACAACTACGCTGACAGTATACATGTTTTGCTGTTTTTTGAGGATGTCATATCCTGACAGGTCTGTTATACACTCTCATAGCAGATTGGTTTTTTTTAATTTGGGGCAGTGGAGTATTTCTGCTGGCAGAGTTAAGTGTGTGTTCCACCGGGCCAGCTGACGGCATGGAAAGTGTGCCAAACGGCTGCCAAGTGGCGCTGTTTGGAGGCTGGCATGCGCCGCCTGTATCACTCTCCTCCCAGATCTTTCACGGCGCTTGCGCTGGCTTAATCCGGCCCGACCGCTGTGCCCGATTCTACCTTTGCCCGACGGATTCGTCGGGTCTGTGACAATCTGCATCAATCGGGTCGATGTACGCACTTCACCGACCCGATTTTATTGCTTTTCCCGACGCGTCAGGCATTACTACCATGTCAGATATGAACGACTCTCCCCGACCTTAAGATCTCGATGTACGCACATTCACCGACTGTTCCCGATTCTGAGCAAGCCCTTTAAATAGCAATACTACCTTAGATTATTCAGTCCGATTTACAAGTGTCTTATATCGATGTGTAGGGGAGATACAAGCGATCATAGATCTGAAAATCGTTTTCTGATATTTTAAATAGACCAGAAGTTACTAAACTTTGCATTATTGCCGATATATATACTTATCACCTGGCCCGAGGCCGAGCCGGGCCCGGCACCCGGCCGCTTCCTTTGATCTTATCCCGGGTAATTTACGAGGTTATAAAGGAGGGAAGTGTGATCGGGGACAGTCATCATGTCAGTGTCTTATAGGTGTATAAAGCCTATAAGACACCGAAATATGTTCCGGATTCATCCCGACCATCGGCTCGGTGAGAGTCGGGAATGAAATTTCGGTGTCTTATACCTATAAGACACCGACATGTAGACTCTTCCCGACGACACCTCCTCCTTTTATAACCTCGTAAATTACCCGGGTTAAGATCAAAGAGAGCCGCCGGGAGCCGAGCCGGGGTGAGCCACGGGCCGCTAGTGTGGAATCATAGAAATTAATTCAAAGTTTAATAACTTCGGATCCAATTAAGATATCAGGAAACGGTTTTCAGGTTTATAATCGCCTCTGTCTCCCCTACAAATCGGTATAAGGAACTTCTAAATCGGACTAGGGGATAGGTAGCATCGCTATTCAAATGGCCAACTCAGAATCGGTAACAATCGGTGAAAGTGCGTACACCGAAATCTTAAGGTCGGGGACAGTCGGTCATATCTGACAGGGTAGTAATGCCCGACGCGTCGGAAAAAGCAATAAAATCGGGTCGGCGAAGTGCGTACACCGACCCGATTGATGCAGATTGTCACAGACCCGACGGATCCGTCGGGGAAAGCTAGAATCGGGCACAGGCGTCGGGTCGGTGTCTTATAGGCTTTAGACATCGAATTTTCATTCCCGACTCGTACCGACCCGATGGTCGGGATGAATCGGGAACATATTTCGGTGCCTTATAGACTTTACACACCCAGCAGCAGCGGCCATACGGCCATGAACTGGCAGGTGTCACAGGAACTCACGCGTTGTATGCTTCCCCCACAATTGCCACACTATTTATATTTAATTCTACCATTCGAAAACAGATACTGTTGACCTTAGAATTGTATCGATTATCCAATTACACTTTGATAGTTCCCATATGAAGATAAGAGTTCCCCAGATGTGTGTGAATCGCAAAAACAGATATCCTTGAAATTGGGCACCCCCAACCACCCTGAAATGAAGTACCCCCCCCCCCCCCCCCCTTGAATAGCTCATCCACCTTAATTCCCTGCCATAAATAATGAAAGCTCCCTTAATTATAATAGTATACATACACTGATATTGTTGTAGAATCGGTATAGTTTCATATATACATTCAATGTTCTGTAGTTGTCGCCGGCTCTAGTGTACGGGTTGGTAACGGTAACCTAACTTTCGCAAAGATTGTAAATCTAACCGGCGATTGTATTGCCACTCTATATGCTATTACATCGGTCGGTTTAGTATGTTTTCCCAATATAAGTCGGATTGGCTATAATTCTAGTTACCTAGACAACTTCAATGGGAAGCTTTCCCTTTTTTAATATGTGATTGATGTGTTCAGACCAGAAAACTGGCGAGCAGTACATACTCCATGACTTCGAGACACCGGCACGAGAACTCTTCATCTGGGCTGTCCTGCTTAACCGCATTGATATGGCCAGACTCTTTTGGGAGGAGGGCAAAGTAAGTGTAACGTTCATTGATCTTCACAGTTGTATGTTTTACAAAACTATCACAAAATGTGTGTAATCATGAATATGTTTGAGTCATCCAGATCTGTGATTAAAATTCTTAATTGTGGCCTTCATTGTTAACATATTTCATCACTATATCATTTTCGTACATACAGGTTAAATCCGTGTAAAATGATATCTAAGACTAATGGGAGTCGTGGCGCAGACCGACACGTTTAAATTTGAATTTCCTTCCACAGGAGTCAATAGCAGCTGCCCTGGTCGCCCAAAAGTTAATAAAATCGATGGCTGAAGAAACTGATGACACTGAAATGGTGAAGGAATTACATCGAAATGTAGAGTGAGTTGAAAGACCTCTCATCCCCTTCGTTTTAAATCGTCGCCATTGAGACTAACTTGCTGATACTAGCGTTTGCTTATACCCACACGAATTCACACCCAAGAAGGCTCAGTTCTTCAATTACAGTATTGATGCACCTCATGCTATTCTTTATGTCACAAATAATGTGTTTATGACATCATAAAATGTTAACTCTCGTTTACTTGCCCCAAAATGTGAGACAGTTTTAGGTTACTTCCAGGTTCAGCACAATACAAATTTTAAGGTCAAATTTTTTGTTGTTGTTGCATTTTAAGCGGTAGCTGCATCTTAGAGCAAACGTGCCTCGTCCTCATAGAGCTTTAAGGTCAAATTTGTCTTGGGATTGATGACGTAACTTTTAATAGTATTTGTTCCTTTTTTATAATGACCAGGTTAGGTTTCATAAAGTTTCCATAACACTCATGGTAAACATGACTTGTTTTGAATTACAGACAGTACTTAGTGATGCTCGTGAGAATGCTTGTTGATTTTCAGGTTGTTCAGTAACCTGGCGGTGGGTGTTCTTAGTGAGTGTCATCTGGCTGACGAGGCCAAAGCCGGCCTACTTCTTGTCGTCCAGCAGCCTAACTGGGGCTTGACGACTGCGCTGCAGATGGCTGTACGCGCAGATAACAAACAGTTCATCTCTCATGCTGCCTGCCAGACGCTTCTCAACACAATATGGCATGGCCGCATGTCATCTGACGCCAGCATCTTGAGTGTGAGTCTTACTCTTAGGATCTCATATAGTCACAGATTGATTTATGTCGTCTGCTGCTGCTTCCTATATCACTGATTTATCCAGAGTGGCTAGTAATTGTCTCGTATGTCCACACTTGTATTCAGAGTACCCACTAGAGTCTTGTATGTCTCTATATTCATTCATCGATTTAGTATTCCATTCTTGTATTAGTGTTGCCCATGCATTGATTGCCTTTTATGTGGCCTGGATACATTATCTTTTATCATGCATTTTTTACGGTGTTGATCTGAAGGTTTAATGGCGATCCTGGAGAATATCAGTACAAGGATTCATGTTCTCTTCATTGGAGAACTTGATAATAGTATTTAGATTTTGTGTGTGTGTGTGATATAGAGTAAATCCTTACTATTCGCCCACATTGAGTTTCTATTACAATGCCACTACGTAACTATATTTCCAGGATTTTTTTGTGTATATTCATGCCACAATTGGTGATGTATCTTTCCAGATCTTGTTGTGTATATTCATTCCTCCATTGCTCTACGCTTTGCTGACGTTCCGTCCTGATGATCGACAAGAGTTGGTCCGTCCCTCGATTCGTGACAAGAAGTCCAAGGTGAGAGACAATTTACCTTCAAATATTTTCATTTCATGATCTTAAATCTAATTTGAATATATGATATTTTGTTTGTGTGTGTAAACTACGAACCGATTATTAGCAGATGGACAGTTGGTCTTTAGGTTATGGCTATTCCTTCTGTAATACACTGCTTGTAGAGTTACTAGGTGACCTGACCACATGTTTGCTTTTTATAGCTCACAAAGTACAGATAGGAATATGATTTCTGTTTTGGACAGAAGGTTTTATGGTGGTACAATGCCTTATAGTTTTAATATCTAGTATTTTGGCATGGATTTGAAAAGAAAAGTGAATTTAGTTGGGGGGGGGGGGGGGGGGCTTTTGTAGTCACAGGTCCATTTTTAAGAAATTCTTTGTGGGCATATTTCTACCCCTTAAACTGGTTAAATCATAATATGTTATGCCTCGTTTGAAAGAGAATAAAAGACGGTAGGTTCTAGGAAGTGGAATTTTCTAAGTAGATTCTTTATTTACAGAGATATTCAAGTATTTGTTAAAAGTGGGGGGGGGGGGGGGGGGTTGGAGTTAAATGGGCATACTCAAACAGATGTTGCCTCAATATTGATTTACATTCAGCATTAGTGTAACATCTCCATAAGTGGCACTGACAGTTGCTTACACCATAGGAAGTGTCACTATTTAAGTGAAATGTATATTTGATGTGCTATCCATGAATTTTTGCCAAATCTCATAATGGGAGGTAGAAGGGGGAGGAAGCAGCAGGTGTATAAGTGGATAGTTTATTCAGCATATTTACACACAAAAAGAAGTCAAAATGGTTCATAACTTTGTTCCAGGTATCAGTCAACGCCCATTCAAATGATATTAGTTTATGAAATTATTTGCAATATCATTTACCGCCAGGTATTGGTTTGACCTACTTTATTGGTGTACATAGGAACAAAGTTTTTCTCCTAGTTTGAGACACATGGTCAGAGAAACAGGTCTGTGTGCACTAATCCATGAAGGGTGTCACCATGAGGCAATGCAAAACCGTTTGTAGGGCATTGTTGATTGTCAATTGAAATCGCCCTCAGGTAGCTAAATATATGTGTGTATCATAGTAATTTATTACTGGCAGTCCTTTGAACTATATTGAGTTTTAAATGCGTCCACCGTCTTTAAAATGCACACTTAGCTCTTGTATTTTGAAATGATCATTTAAGGGTAGAAATTAAACAAATCTTTATTCTTTAATCACAACCCTGTTCCTTGAAGATTCTTGATCAATGGATACAAATTCTGTGAATCACCGTTTCTGGACGTAGTATTTCAGTGAATCACCATTTCAGGACGTAGTTGTCCTTGTGCTGAGCTCCATGAGTGTCGAATGCAGTGGTTGCACGTCCACACGAGCTTGTGGTCACTGCCGCAGAAAGTCTGCACGCAGATTTATTTATTGTCTGACAAACGTACCTGCACGCATTGGCCTTGGGGTCATTGCCCGTGATTTATCGTGGTATTTTAGGAAATCTTCATGTACATCCCAAGTTTGACACGTAATTCTTATTAGGAATTTTATAACCGTAGTGCTATATACATTTAATATCAAAATGAGTATAGAGTTTGAATGTTTTCCATTTCATTCCGCGCCTCCTAATATATGTTTCATCTCATCACTTCGGGGATATACCAGCCCTAGATGTTTCCTAATGCTTTATTCATAAAATATTTCGGCAACTGATTATTAAAATGATTTTCGTTGTGAAACTAAAATTCAAATGTGAACTTCATAATCGCCAGGTCTGATGATGCATGATTTTCCAAATTGGGCAGCAGTCGAGTTGTACTTGTTCATACTACCATTTGATTTTCTAATAGTTCTGAGTCATGGGCCCAAGGAATTACTCAGGTGTTACAGCAAGTAAAGAAGTACAGATCTATTCTCTGATGTATCAACAAATGCATGAATTTATTGCTATTTTTGTGAATTATCATCACATCAAATTTAAAAAGTGGAAATACGCTGTGGTTTGCTTCATTCCGTATAGCAACCAGGGACTTAATGAGGGCAATCTATCATTCATAGTAACTCAGATATTTTGCAGCTTTACTAATTTTCTCTCTCCAGAATTCACTGGCGTATCTATTGAGCAATACCAAAATCTGTAACACTTCCTCCTTTTCGTTTGCATGGCAGAGCAAGTCTGTGAAGGTCTCTGAAGATGCGACGATGCACAGAAACTCGATACTTAGCAGTGACAGCAAATCACCGTAAGTAATGTTTAATCAGCTCACATGGAAATGTTGACGCGTCAAAAACCTTAAACATCTTGTCGCTAGATGTAATACACCATGTAGATGTGGCCACTCCATTATGGTGCTTTCCATTGTTCTGTGTGTCTTGTCTGTGCATTGTTCCTGTGTTTGTAGCGCTTGTGTTTAGACAATTACCATTAATAGCTCTGGTTTACTGGTAAAGGGCTAGATCCACCAAAATCGACGCTCAGAGACGGCCGGCCGGCCTCAGCCGATGATATTCGCCCGGCCATCCGGAATTCTCTAAATTCTCCGTGCTGGTCCACCAAAAATAGTTATTTCCGGCCGGCCGACGTCCACATGGCGTCCACACGGCACTCGCGGGGACGGGCCAGCCAAGTTCTCCATTGATCCGATAGGTAGCGCGCGCATTTTACGTAGTAATCGAGTTTCGCGAAAGGCGGCGCCGCGTGCGGCGATACACTTCGACGCTCTGAACCCGCGAAACCCGCGTATCGAGCGAAGCGGTGTGTTGGCGTGCCGGAATTTGTACGGGAACAGTCAGAAAACATCAAATAACCGAGGAATTACACGTTTAATCGAACAATGAAGGTAAATAAAGATAAGGATTAATGTTATGAGTGTGTATGGCACGCTATGGGGCTAGAATTCTGACGATAGTGTCGGAGTTTTCGATGTCCGTTCGCGGCTTCGGGTATCACCGTGTCGGCCGCGCCGTGTTGGCATTGATCCCTCGCCCCGGAGCCCGGCAAAGCTTGTGGGCGGGTGTCGAAAAAATCAAATGATCAGCTTTGCGTCGGCTAGGGTCGGCTAGTGTCAGCGCCGTGTCGGCTAGGGAGTTTCCAGCCGACTCCACACGGCTGGGTCAGTGGACCAGCAAATAATTTTCATTTTGGGCCGGCCGGCCAGAGGCGATGCCCGGCTGGCTATCACACGGGGGCCACACGGCTAGGGAGGACGAGGGTGCGGTAGAGGCGACGAGGGCCGGCCTCAGGCGGGTGCGGCTGGCCCTAGCCGAGTGGACATAATTTGCTGATCCACCAAGGCGATGATTTCAACCGGTTTGAGCCGATCAGGGGCGGGAGCAGCCGACGTCCATATTCCACCCGCGGGGACATCGGCCGGCCCTAATTTCGCTTGGTGGATCTAGCCCTTTACATATAGTCTATCGGCACGTCAAGTACAATATTCACATTTTTATGATTATCTGAATACAAATCTTTGTTTTACTTAACATCTGGTTGTTAATATATTAACCTAGCTTCGAACCCTTACTTACTATATACAGAGGTTCCTTAATATCAAGATGTGAATTGTTGTCACGATGTCATACAAATACAATTGTTCAAGCTCTTCTACTTTTGTTTTTCCAGCCTGATAGAGGAGACGTCGAAAGAAGAAGACAAAAACCGCATTTCTTGCCTAGACCAATTCGTCTACTTTTATAACGCACCTATTGTCACCTTTATTCATAATTGTGTAAGTACTTCAGAGATGGCAGCTTTCCATATTCTTCATGGAAATTCACTTTTTCATCTTCAGTATACTAAACAGTTTTTCCTTGTGTAAGATTTTTATTGAGCCTGATTCATGCCAAACGACAGTGGTTAGAACCTTCCCACATACCCCCACAGCCTCATGCTATGACCGAAACTGATGTGTTTCCCATATTTTCTCAGTCTCCACAGCAAGTTCCACATAAAAAATATTTCCACTTTTTATCGGACTCCAACTGGCATCAATGTTCATTAAAGGCCAGACCCCACTGGTGCGACGGAATCATCATCAAGTCAATAAAAGGTCATAAACGGCCGGCCAGGGTAATAAAAATGGCGCCACCCGTCGCATCCCACACAATCACTCCTGTGGGGCCGGGCTTGCGCCCATGTGCAATGCGACGGATCAGTCACATCCCACATCATGAAACGTGCATGATGTGCGATGGATTCGCACAGGTACAGAGTACCTCCTATCATATTTGCATAGAAACTGTACTACACTTTATTGATTCCATTTAGTTACACAGGATACACTGACCATTGCCACATTGGACCTACTACAGTCAATAACTAACACACCTGACAGCAGCCAGGTCTCAGGAGGTGTGAAAGCTATGAAAATGCCAGGCTGTGCAGATAGGCATATTTATGCTCTGTGTGTTGATACTTTATCCCATATTATCTCACCCCGGTATTTCTTTCCATAGGCTTAACGTTAGGAACTCGTACTCCATGAAAGTAGAGTACCCAATACTCAATGGGTAATTGGATGATTTATTTTATTGATTAATAATGTTATACAGTGTGAGATAAAATCTGAAATCCAGGCCGCCCAGTGAAACCTTTAAAACCTATATAACCTATAAAAACCTATATTTCTATTCTTGAGCCTTTATTTTTTTTCAAGAAACCTATAGAACCTATAAAAACCTATATTTTTGAGTGCCATGCAGATTGATGTGTACATGAAGGTTTAGAAATTAACTTAACGCAAAGTCAGATTGTCAAATGACAAGAAATCCACATTATCGATGTATTTAAGAGATCTTCAAAGTGTTTAAGAATCAACAGCTTATGTGAATTCTTTGCCAGTCTGCCTTTTCTGCTGGAAACTCAGCACGCACATGTGCTTGCTGGGTATAACCTGATGAGCCAGACATCCTGACGTCCTACAATTTAGTACATTTTTTTAGTAATCAAGAACTGAAAATAAGTGATTTACTATATTTTGACTCCATCATGCTGAATATGCTAACCCTAAAAACCTATAAAAGCCTATTTTTTAGCCTTGAAACTGGGTACTGGGAGGCCTGGAAACCCTCTCAATGAAAATAACATGGTCCGGTCTGATTTATAAACTTTTCTTTTCAGCTGACATACTGTGTCTTCCTCGCACTGTACAGCTATATCCTGTTGATGGACTTTCACCCAACGGTCAGCATACCCGAGATTATCCTCATATTTTGGGTGTTTACTTTATTCACTGAAGAAATCCGACAGGTAGGTGCTTCAGTTTTTCTAGAACAGTCCAAACAGTTTGTAAATCTTCAAGCAGTTTAAAAATCGACTTGTCACTTTGTCACTTGCCCACGCTTATCTCATTCTTCTTTTAGTTAATCGCCATAATTATGACATTGCAATATCCCATATATTATTAACACATCACAACTATGGCCCCTGGCATAATCCTCTCTAGATTTTGATGTAGTTTATGATGTTATTATGTTTCCCTTTACATTTATAAATACAGCACATCTAACAGCCTCACTCTTTCTCTTGTCTAGTTGGTTATGTAATGTATAATGACTATTATGTTTCATATTACTTTCGTACACTACGTCTTACAACATATTAATTATTCTTTTATAGGTGGTGATGGATGAATCGCTCAGTTTGAAGTTGAAACTACAGAATTATTTTGATGATGGTTGGAACATCATGGATGCCGCTACTCTCGTCAGTTTTCTAGTAGGGATCATTTTGAGGTTAATACCGACTGCCACCTGCCTCGACTGCTTTGACGCCGCCCGGATCATTTTAGCCCTCAATTTGATGACGTTCTACTTCCGTCTTCTTCACTTTATGGCCATGCACAAAGAATTCGGACCCAAGCTGGTGATGATCGGGCGCATGGTATGTCGTCAACGTTTTGTTTTAATTCTTAGTGTCGATTTGTACATTCTAGATGCTGTCTATAATCCTGAATGTTTAATATGGGTAAAATCACAATATCTAGTCCAATCAAATCCAGCATTTGTAAAAGATAATATTTTCGAAAATTAAGTAGATAGAAATCAATAGAACTTCATAAAGAATACATAACAGAGCTTTTCAGGCCTGTGTGTGCCACCTATCATTTTATCAAAGAACTTTGGCCTGAGGTCATATTTCTTCTTGAATCACTGACATTAATTATCTCAGTCAATAATCAGCATAGATACTTTAAATAAAGAGTGATTTGTAGATGAACCCCCACAGAATCCAACTGGTAGTTTACCTTATTGATAAAATGTTATTTATAGGTAATTATTGCCAGTTTCTAGCTATGCCATTTGCCAAAAATGCAATAATATTAGAAAATCACCATTTTTATGGCTCTTTTGGACGCTTTATCATCTGTCATAATGCTCCTTTACCTCAGGAAACATATATCGCAGCCTGGTAATATAGATATCATTTTAATTGTTTTGAAATACCTAAGAAGATGGGATGTTTATTTCTATAGGTCATCACAATCGATTTTTCATTAAATCACTTTGAAGACAGGAAGGTAACATGTTTTGGTGTTTTTTACCTAACAAATTCCAATGTTCAATCTACGACAGGGAACCTTAGCCATGACACAGGTATATGATATGAACACCAACAAATAAGTCGTAGCTTTCTGACAATGTTTTGTTAATAAAAATCGTTATTCCCGACACAACAGCGAATTGCCCTTTTCAAGTTAAAAAAAACCCCTAGTTTTTTGTGCCATATTAATCGCTCAGGACTAGAGTGTTTGTAATCTGTACGAGGTGACGTCAGAAGATGTGGTTGCATGTTGCTGACATCTGTTTTGTGTTTTGCCTGCAGATGATCGACCTGATGTACTTCGTGGTCATCCTGCTGGTGTTCATTGTGTCGTACGGAGTGGCAGCACAGGCCATCCTCTACCCCAACTCCCCCTTATCCGTTAAACTGATTATCGACATATTCAGGAGGCCATATTTCCAAATTTATGGCGAGCTTTTCCTGGAGGAATTAGAAGGTAGGAGTCTTTTACATCGATAACGGGATGCAAAACAAATGACGGAATTCCGATATATCATAAACACCGGCAACACTAGAATATATATCGATCTATAGCCATTCTATTCCAAAATAATGTTATATTTTTTTTTTTAAAGTGTCTTAAATTTACGACTTTTTCCGCAGTCCCGACTTTCATTCCTGGTGATAGCTTGCTAGCTGAAAGTGTTGAACTGGTACAAGTGAATATCACAATTAAACACGGTTACAATTTGTAAGGCCTAAGGAAAGTAAACCTGTACAGAACACAAGTTTCCTCTTATATTCTTCATACCTGTTCAAGCTATTTACTGATCAGTATCAGAGTAAAGAAATGCTTGTCTCTTGGTATCGCTTTGCTCTCACGGTGTCCCGGTCAGAGTGTGCTGGTGCCGAGTAGGAGGTCGGCAGCTGTTGCCTGCACACAGACAAGGAGGTGTCGAGTAGATGCTCCCACCTCCACCCGTCTACAATGAACAGAGATCTGAGAGGCAGCTATCTAACACGTCTCTTGTTGACAGGCACGGCTCCCTGCTCCAGCAATGATACTGAAATAGCGCTGTTGAACATGGACCGGTGTCCGTCCAACACGTGGATCGGGCCTCTGCTGCTCGTCTTCTACATCCTCATCACCAACGTGCTCATGCTGAACCTGCTCATCGCCATGTTCAGGTCAGTCGCGCTTCTGTCGCCCAGTGTGCTGCGTGCACCTCGTCCAACCTCCATATCCTGTTTGAATATCAATTCATGAAAAACACTAGAACTGTTCTGGATACTGTAATATTATTTATGCCATGAGTTATGTTATGGATTTCAAGTTAAAGTTGTCAGCATAGTGAACAAATAGAATAGAGTCCAATGATACCGTCAACGGTGATCAAGTCAAAGGAGTTCACATTGTACCGTTACATATATGTGTGCTCTACTCTCCATTGTAAGTAAATCAAGAAGAAAATAATTATATGTATATATATATGTATATAAGAAGGAAAATTTCTTCACCATTTCTCTACCTTTTTGGTTTAGCCATGTATTATTTAGTAAGTATTTGACTAGATTAAGAGCATGTTCTACTGGAATAGCCGAGTTAACAGGAGATGCCGGGCCAAGTCGCTAAATTCCGGCCTTCGTCAGGCTGCTTTAAGAAAACTCGTACTGGATTTGATTGTTTCACATGGAACCAGTTCCCCTCTGGTCCGTTTTCAGTAAGGCGTACGCCTGCTGCTATTCACCTGCGTATCGCCCAACAAGGCCAAAGGCAGCACTGCTGTGAGGCATGGTTAAACCCATCACCCCGACCAGCCTATAGGGGATGTAGTTATGATATAATGATAAAGAGACCAAAGGACATTCTCTTTTCCAGCTACACATTTGAGAAGGTACAACTTAACACAGACGGAGTTTGGAAATTCCAACGTTACGATTTGGTGAGGGAGTTTTACGACCGCCCCCCTCTGGCCCCGCCGTTTATCATAGGTGCCCACTTGTTTGAGGTCATCCGGCGGATCCTCTGGCACTGGCGCAGTGATATATTCAGTCGCAGTAACAGCTTCAGTAAGTCTGGCAGATAGGTTGCATGTGCACTTGTTTCAACATGCATGATGTTGAGTTTTATTCATACACACGTATAGCACACAGCGCATGGAACATTAAAATGTCTCAGAAACTTTAGGTGTATAGTATTAGATGTCACCCCATTATAGTGCGGATTAATATGCTTGAAGGGGGTGCATGGATTCCTATTTGACCCATCTTTTAAATTTCTTTAGTATTTGTTTATGTAGCCTTTATCTAATTCATTTAGGTGCGGCTTAGCTTTTAGTTTGGTTTAAGGAGTTAACGCTTAAGCAACTGCCAGGGTATTTTCCCTCTGTCCTTGGTCAATGTGGCTTCTTAATCTTGCCTCCTGTATAAATGCGACATCTAAATATAGACTTGATCAATGTGGCTTCTTAATGGAGCTTTGATTATTGTGACTTCTAAATCTAACCTTTTTTTTAAATTTATTTATTTATTCATCAAACTCTGAGACGTGCTCAGTTCTTCCATCTGACAGATGGTCATTGACTTCTACACCTGTCCTTGATTGGGTTTACATTGAAGCAATAGCCTGGGTAAAACTGCTTCATAAATGTCATGAGGTCAATTACATGTAATAGCCTTTTTTATACCAGCGTAGTTTAGACTCGCAAATGTGTCAATTGTATGTATATATATATATATATATATATATACATATATATATATATACATACATATATATATATATACATATATATATATATACATATATATATATATATACATATATATATATACATATATATATATACATATATATACATATATATACATACATATATATATATACATATATATATACATATATATACATACATATATATATATACATATATATATACATACATATATATATACATATATATACATATATATATATACATATATATATACATATATATATACATATATACATATATATATACATATATACATATATATATACATATATATATATACATATATATATACATATATATATATATACATATATATATATATACATATATATATATATATATATATACATATATATATATACATATACATATATATATATACATATACATATATATATATACATATACATATATATATATATACATATATATATATATACATATATATATATATACATATATATATATATATATATAAACTGTAGCTTATGAGTGGTCGCCGGGTTAGGATAGGTTACTCAGCCGAAATGATCAAGCTCACCCGCCGTCAGTTAAACTCTTCCCTGTGAATTGCCAAACCTCAGGTCGGTTTGAGGTTGGAAGTGCAAGATAGCCGGGATTCCTACTCACACCATGACACAGCACACAAATAAACAATAGCGTTACTAAAATGTGATAGGGAGAGCCGAAGCTCGTGCCCGGCTTCTGTACCCTAGCTGTAGCTCAGTAACTCACGGGCAGGTCGGGTACAGAATGCCGAAACTAACTGACCCAGACCCAGCAACAGAGAGAGTTAGGAAATCCTCACTCTCTGTGAGAACCGAAGGCATTCCTTCTCAACAGTGGCGCAACAAGAGCTCTGCCAGTCTAGCTGTGGCCCAGCCTTAAATATAAAGCGGATTATGTAACAAGGGCAAACTCGTGGCACTTCTGTGCACAGGTTTGGCTCTGCTACTCGCAGCCAGTGGCGGACACGCGGCGTCCTCTGACGAGAAAGGAACAAACCACCTCTCCTTCCCCTCTACACTTATTTTCAGGTGCAGAAACATTTCACCATTGACCTTTGGCCTAAAACTCTCCCCACATTAGCAGTTGTGTTCTCTTTTTTACTTTCCTACACAAAAGGTGGAGTTGACAGCAGAGTGGCAAGTCTCATGACACAGTTTAAAAGGGAAATTGTCTGTTTTGTTCTAGTTACACGTTCGATTCCGTGCAGGCTGAGACAGATCTGGTGTGGAACTTTGAGCGGCATGCGCTCATCAAGGAGTTCGATATGCGGCCGCCCCTCGCCCCGCCCCTCATTATCATTTCCCATATCTATGCTATGATCAAATATATGGTGAAATGCTGTGGCATAAAAAAACGGTCAACATCTTCTCGGAAGAGATATGGCTTTAGTAAGTGTCAGCGTGCTGCCTGCAGGTTTTAAGTGACAAGTTTCTCAGTGATATGTGTAGCTTAAGACTCCATTACATCTAACAGACCTCTCATGTGTTCTGAACCAAATCTATGGTGATGTAAAGGTAATCCACACCATTAATACCATACTGGAGGTTCAGGTTTTGTGATATGTCTTTTTAAACAGGCCATAGTCTTGACTAAGCATTATAACAAGAAAGGTCCGAATCCAGTTGGTGATACATGTACCAACGTTGTATCTCCCACCAATTTTCTACTATCGATTCTGTACTGTTTCAATATTGGTAAATTCATCCATTCATCCAAATGCATACGGATCAATGTCCATTCTCATCCCACCATTTATCTGCTTCCACTCCTGAAAAGTGCGCATTCCCACCCCACCACTTTTTCTCTTTCCTTTCTTTAGAGATACCGATCCCCCCCGCCGATTCCCCCCCCCCCCCCCCCATATGGATGCCCATTGACTACCGTCCGATATCCCTTCCCCAAGCTCAAACTTGTACAGCTTTTCTTGACTGCTACAGTCTTCAGCGACAATTAATCACTCAATGGTTTCGGGCCTTTAGATGTCTTTTACTGATGAAGACATGCAAGAAGACTTTATCCTATCTTTCGTGATTCTGACTATCTCGCTTTCAGACATCGGTTCCTTATTACACAATGAGGAAAACGATGCATAAATATTCTCAGGTTCTAACTCTACTAACTACTAAACAACTCCTGGTGACGTCAGGCTGAGGCCGGGGTCACATGTCTTCACATGAAATAACAATTTATTACTGAACAATGTCGTTGGCGTTGGTGTATACGAAACACTGAAACATTACTGTGTACATGATGGAATCTGCCCATCCTAAAGCTTATTAGAATGAAGTTTTAGGGGGGAAGTCTACTTTTAACGCATTCAGGAGTTGACTATCAAATATCTAAGACTCTAACGTTATATACTATATAAATTTGTTTTTATGTTGCTTTACGTAATAATTTAACTTTTACCAATATCACATGGATATGTGTTAAGTGTCGCACGGTTGTAGTTGTAGGCTTTGTGTGGACGTGTGTTATTAATCTGTTTACTCCTCCGGTACACATGTCGTCCATCTAACTTCAACCGCATATTATGCTGGATTCAAACTGTTTCAGTCCTTATCTTTTAGAGTGGTATTTGCTTTATGCAATACCACTTATCAAATCTTTATCTTCTGAATCTCTATTTCCGCAGATATCTCAACCGTTTCTGTGACCATAGAGATGAGTGATGACACTATTTAATACATGCTCTTGATGTGCCCAGCAAATCTCATGAGGTGACACATGCCCGTGTGTATCGAATTTGCCTGAACTATCGACAAGTCTATACATTTGAGACGTGGCTAAATCCGACCTGTACAGTTTGAGGAAAAAAACCACAAAAAACTATCGACAAGTCTGGTAATGATAATAATAACGAAGGTTGCACAATATTATATAGGGCAGGGCCAACTCCTCCGCAGTCGGATGGTTGGTGATATTCTTTTTGTGGGAATATTGGACATCAATCTTGTGAGTTTTCACTATAATACCCCCACAGCTTCTTAATTTCAGCAGAATAACTCATGTCAATTTTACTTATCTGCAACAATGCTACTCTGTCGCGCCACTTTCCTCTCACTTGCTTCTAGTTCCATGCTCATGTGTCACGCCTATACCCACCCCTTTTATAATTATAGGAGGATTTCTTACCCGAATTTATTCTTTTCACTTTTCTGATACACATGCTATGAACAAAATAATTATCTTTGTTATTTCGAGGTTACGCATAGCTACATAACCTTGCTCTGATTTGTCCTTGTTTAAGTGAATGTTGTAACGGAATCGTATATAACGGTAAAAAAATGAAATAGGACTTTACTTGAAGAATTAGTACATTCATTTACAAATACTGGTGTTATAATTAGATTTCCTAGATAAAAGGCTACCGTTATAATTTATTTTGAATATGTAATTATGTTGTAAATTCACTAAATAACAGACGGCGTACTGGGCCCATTTACAAGACATATATTGCCTGGTATTTCCAGGCAAAACACCCTACAATGCAGGTAGGGTATACTTAGAAAAGTAATACAAACCACAGCAGTCTGATAACAGTTAATTGCATTTTTCGAACGTTAAATCAACAAGACCCAATCACCAGAAGATCGATTTATTCTCAGTGAGATTTGAACGTTTTGAATTCACTTTAACATTGCAGAGGTGAAACTCTTTGATGATGAAAGACACCAGTTGACATTATGGGAGAATTTAAATCAGGAAGAATTCACGAGGAACACACAAGCTGAAGAACAGAACGCAATGCACAATCAAGTCAACAATACCCATGAAAAGTAAGTGGTCTTCGACGACAGGAATATCACACCGTGCTCCAGATTAAATCACATGAATTCATGGAGTACATATTTGCTCAGTGATGAATGTGCATTCTAAATTCATTTCATAGATTTGATCTTTGTAAAAGTATGAAAACATCTGGATCTTGATAGCGTCTGGAAAGGACCTGTAATGGTTTTGACTAACACAAGGCATAAAGAATAAGTCTTACACAATGATATTTATTAGCAGGTGGACGGTTGTTCTTTAGGTTGAATTCAGTTGGGGGGTGGGGGACTTTTGTAGTCACAGGCCCATTTTTAAAAAGTCCTTTATGGACATATTTCTTCCCCTTAAACTGGTTAAATCATGATATGATATGCCTCATTTGAAAGAGAATAAAAGACAGTAGGTGCTAGGAAGTGGAATTTTCTGAGTAGATTCTATATTTACAAAGATATTCAAGTGTTTTTTAAAAGTGAGGGGGGGGGGGGATTTGGGGTTGAATAGGCATACTCAAACAGGTGTTTCCTCAATATTGATATACATTCAGCATTAGTGTACCATCTCCATAAGTGGCACTGGCAGTTTCTTACACCATAGAAAGTGGCACTATTTAGGTGAAATGTATAGTTGATGTGCCATTCATGTATTTTTGCCAAATCTCATAATGGGAGGGGGGAGGCAGCAGGTGTATGAGTGGATGGTTTAAACAGAAATCAAAATGGTTCATAACTTAATTGTAGGAATAAATCGAGCCCTAGTCAAATGATATTGGTTTGTAAGATTATTTGCAATCTCATTTACCACCAGCTATTGGCTTGACCTACTTTATTGGTATACATAGGAACAGAATTGTGTTCTCAATTTTGGACCACATGGGCAGGCAGCATGCAGACATGTCTGTGTGCACTCATCCATGAAGTATCACCATGAAACCTTCTGTATGTAGGTAGGGTATTGCTGATTGCCAATTGAATCCCCTACAGGTAGCTACATATATATGTGTGCATTGATCCATGAACTGTTTAGTTCACAGAGAGGTAGGGCTTTAAATATCCAATCAATGCAGGCCCTTCCCTATTCATGGATGACCTCCCTCCCTCAACCCTCTCCGCTCCCTCCCTCTCCCCTCCCTCCCTCTCCCTCCCTCCCTTCCCTTCCTCTTGTTAAAGATTGTCTTCAGGTCACACAACCTATAATCAACCCAAGAGTCAGTGATAAATGTGGCTCTTAACTGTACTCATGATGTACTCATTATGAAATGTGGCTTCTAATTGTATGCATCATGAATGTGGCTAATAACATTACCCATGATGAATGTATCCTCAAACTCTACCCTTGACAACATGTATCATGGGTAGTTAGAAACCGAAATTCTAATCTTATAGCCTAAGGGCCACAGGACTGCTGTTATACCTAGATATTTTACTAGAGGAGGTGTTTTTTCTCCATTAAATAGTATCTCTGTTTTAACCCGCATGATTCCTTTTTTCAGAGTGTCAGTCCTGGTGTCAAAAATGGACGAGGTGGCTGAAAGCAGTTTAATGATGGGGTCATCCAACTCAGCTTCAGTTCCCAAACTCCCACCGGTACTGGATGAGAGGATGAACGTCTTGGAGGAGCAGGTCAGTGTTCCTGCTTTAGGATTGTCTCTAGTAAAGTGGCAGACGACTATTTCATAATGCAGTCAATTACTCCGGCCTCAACATCCAAACTATCACCGGAATTGAGATAATGTTATAAGTTCACTACCGTGGTGATAAAGTCACGAACTTGTTGATAACATGTCACTGTCACAAAGTAGATAACCTGGTCATAAGGTCACTATTTTGGTGATAACAGCAGTAACATGGTCACTATCATGGGCTTGAACGCCTAAAAGTAAAATTTGCCAATTTCATCCTCCTGTATATTAATAAAAAAACAAAACACGGACCCAATAAATCTGTCATTTTCCGCCAATCTTCACATTTTATTATTGACAAATTGTTTATTATTTCGGTTTGACCTGAAAGGCCAAATACTGAAATATTTATAGGGAGACGGGGGTAGAGGTATCGCTGATGTTTTTACGGATTATAATATAGTAATATATCCAAGAATCATGAATAATTATACCCCGGGCCGCGTCTGGTACCGTGGGGTGTGCTATTTTTGCATTAGTCAAGATTCTGTCTCCAGGTGCGGTGGTGGTGAAAGTGTGGTAGCCTCATGCATGTTGCCGACGTGACTGTCGCGTGTGCCGGGGTTAATCAAATATTCAGGAATCATGAATAATTGTCTGCGGTCTCACGGCCCTCCTGCGAGTAGGCGTTCATTGAACCGTAACGGGTGCGGGCGACTTGGATGCGTTCAAGTTGTGCATTTATTTCACGTTGCACCTCTGACTATGTTCTGCTTGCTGGTGCCCCATTTGACGTTATTATTGGCGCACATATCAAACGCTTCCGGGTCTGACAGGAAGGTGCAGTGGGGGGGGGGGGGGGGGGGGGGTGCTATTTTTGTATTGGTCAAGGTTCTGTCTGCAAGTGACCAATATAACTGGTTAGAATACAGTGCCGTGTGTGGGAGTGGAGCGTTTCTGACTACATGGACGTGCGAAAGCACCCGTTATGGTTCAATGAACGCCTACTCGTGGGTGGCGCGATTATACTGGATACTGAGGCACACGCGCACCGCACTTGGAGACAGAATCTTGACCAATACAAAAATAGCACACCCCAATGCGCCAGACGCAGCCCGTACCCGTGAATGTTTATACATTACTTGCTAAAAACCGAAATTATGACAATGCCATAACAGCTATTTATCCTTGTAATTCTTCAGATGAAACGGACTTCACAAGCTCTTGACTGGATCATTCAGTCCCTGATAGAGAAAGGGATGGCGAGCAAGATGGAGCGACCGAAACTACTCGACCTGGATAAAATGAAGCTGGAAGGTAGGTCTAGGGTTTAATTACACGACTCGTGTATATCATTATCTCAGAGTGTACTGAGAAGGGAGAGGAAGTAAGCTAAAGCTAATTGTTAATTAATGCTCTCTCTACATAGTCCCGGTTAGGAGTTCTTGTGCTAATGTGGTGTCATATTGATGAATGAGTACAAAATGCGATCATTTTGTGGATTTCTTCTCAATATCTCCATTATATATAGAGCTGTTTGGATACGACCATTTAGATTTATTTAGTAATGATCGGGTTTGTGCTGACATTATAGAACTAGGAATCTCAGTCCTGTTAAGAGTCTGGTAAGTTTGCCGTGGTCAGGGTTCATGCGTTGTGTTGTTGTCTGTAGCCGAGCAGAAGAAGCTGGCCCTGGAGAAGAAGGAGAAGGAGCAGTACCAGGAGCTGCTGAAGCGCCAGCTGGACCTGCACGTCAAGTCGCGCACCAAGCAGTATCCCTGCACCTACGAGATCGTCTACCGCTTCATGGTGCCTGACGACAAGGTGTCGTGGGAGGAGGCGTGGGCCGAGTATGACCCGGTCGTCCATACGGACAAGTCGGTGCTGGCCGGGCCTGACTGGGCCGACGTCGACCTGCTCAGCAAGTCAGTTCACTCTCATCTTACCGCTAATCTCGTCTCCCGCGTCTCCAGCGATCACATGATCATAAAAGCACGTGTCGATTAGAGTTAGTGACGGGAGAAGAGTTAAAGTTCAATCTAGTTTACTGAAGGTCATCTTTAGCATGGGACGCCTACTATGACTCTGAAACCGTGATTGACACATTTGATAAGCCCCGTCTACACATCGTAATTGACACTTGGTGGTGGCTCCCACCTGGATGACTGGTAGATTGCCTGACAGGTTATACATGCATGTATACTGCCCTGCATTGATCCGTGACCAGTCTTAGCTCCAATCGACTTGGTAACACTCACTATAGCCGCCATATTGAATGCACATACGAGCTGTAGGCAGTAATATGATTTCTATTGAATATAATTTACTAAGAATTCATAGATATCATGCAGCTGACTGCCAAATAGTCGGCATTGCTACCCAACATAATTTGTTTAAACATCATTTCATTGGAAATGCTCGACCCCATCGCACTGTAGATACCACGTCTGCTGTAGAGTAGCTTTTTATATCAAAGACCTGTCGTATGGGCTGATTACTTGCAGAGCAAATGATGCATCTTTAATGACCAATACTGCTGTATCTTGATTTATGTGTCTTGATTTACGCCCCTTCCGTAAACAAAGCACTATGTAAATTGCATTGTACCCATTTATCTTCAGAGAGCCTCAGGCACGAGAGATGCTTCGCTACAACGAGCTTGACGGCCACTGTAAGGTGGACAGACACAGCTTCCTGGGCACGTATGCTGTCAAAAAGTCGCTCCCGATCAACCCCAAGGGGCGCACGGGTCTGGCAGGCCGCGGGCTGCTCGGCCGCTGGGGCCCCAACCACGCCGGAGACCCCATCGTCACCAGGTGATACAGCCTTTTACTTTCCGCACGCACTTACACAACATGCTACTCTAATATGTGATAAAGCACAAAATATGTAAGCAAATTAATCAATTCAAGGATGACTTTTATTTTTGGTACTAGATGACCTATGCTCCATAGAATCAGGAGCCACGGCATCTTAATTCATATCCCTATATTCCTGACAATTTAGATAATTGAGCGCTGTACAATCATATTCGCTTTAGTGGTACATAGTATGTATAGGTCAGCTTCGCACGCGAGTTGCCTTTACTATCTTGTGGCCAATCACTACTAATCAGACACCAATTTGCAGGTTTCTCCTGTTTGTGACATGTAGGCTTACTTGTAGTACAGTACCTCTGCTAGGAAAGACATCAGATGTTGTATGTTACTGACCAAGAAGCCGAATACCTTCCCATCTGCCACAGAAGCCAATAAATAGTTGGCTTCAATCGTGGCTAACAGGGCTTTTAAGTACCACGCTCTTCCATTGGAAATGGAAAAAAAGACGTTAGCTCCTAGTTTCTTTAGATTCATTTCTTGTAACATTTGCGACGTGGATGTATCAGTTTTGTGGGAATCTAAATTTATTCCCAGTTCCCGGCAGTATATTGATATGTAAGGAACAAAGGACAATAACGTCCAAGGTTTGTTCGGAATAGAACATGAAGTTGTTACCCGCCACTTTATTAATACATAAAAGAAAAATGTTCTTTCTGAGAGAACAAGGGATAGCCCAGGATTTGTGGGAATGTGTGTGATAAACTGACGCTAGGTGGTAGGGAAGTAGCGTACATTCAGGAATACCATGTTAAATCCTTTATAATTCCCATATGTGAAAAGAAATGGAATAAGTGAACTAATTCTAAGCTATGTGTTGTTTTAGATGGGCTCGGAATGCAAATGGAGAGACTATTAAGAACGAGGGGAAACCTGTGCTGGAGTTTGTGTCGGTGGAGCGTGAGGATACAAAGCAGTGGGCCATCCCAGGGGTTCGTATTTCTTACTATTTCATTTTACTTATTGAATATAGCGCAGTGGAGTTTGTTGTTTTTCTCTCCTCCACTTGATTATTTCAGTCTGTGAACGTTTAAGCTGAAGGTAGATGAGATATTTAGAAGTAATCTCATTTTATAGATGAACTCCAGTATTTGTTTAAAAGATATCATATGTTTGTAGTTATTATATTATATAGTTTAGATATAAGTACATGTATGGTTTTGTATCTTAGATAAATTAGAAGTACTCAGACTCAGAATTATCTTTATCTGCCTTTTCAAATTGTTAGTTGATTCCTGATGTTAGATTTTTGTGAATAACTGCTGATTACGGATGGCGAAGTGATAAAAATGATGTCATGTGTCCTCGTGGAGGTAAATTAATCATCGAATTATCGAAATAACAATCTATAGAAATGCCCATTAGATATTTCGTGCAGTAGGATGTGTCAGGACGGCTCAGTTTACTGCGCCATTGCCGAGCTGGAGGATACAGTGTATCGCAGTGATTCCTGCTTGGCTGTCATCCTCCTCTCTGGGCCCTGCATGCCCGTGGTTGTGGCTCGTCAGGGCGTAGAAGCCGCTGATGGTCGTGTTGTTGCGCGCAGGGCCTGATTGAGCTGGACCAGACGGTGGACCAGGCGCTGAAGGCGGAGTTCACGGAGGAGGCGTTAGGAAACCTGCCCGACCCCAAACACAGAGACGGCCTCCGCGCGCAGATCAACGAGCTCTTCAGGGCCGGCGTCGAGGTGAGTCTCCCCGCTCCGCTCAGTGACATCCAGGTGTGACCGGGTGGCAGAGGCTGATTCAGCGCCACCTACCGCGCCAATGACAATTTACCCAAACAAAGTTAGATCCTAGATGTTCGCTAAATCAACAAGGCCACCTGTTATCAGGATTGACCGTGTTTTCTCTTAAATCACCTTGTAGGGTTCAAGTTATGATTACAGTACAAATGTATGGCGGTTACTCGGGTGGCGTGATAAGACTGTATATTGTATCACCACACAGGTGTATGACGTGATGATAAAACCTGATGCTGTATCACATTGCAGGTGTATACGGGTTACTCTGATGACCCTCGGAACACCGACAACGCGTGGGTAGAGACAACAGCTGTCAACTATCATGACGACGTAGGCTTACTTACCCACTTTACGCTCAGGGTAAGTGAACTATCATATTATCTTGTACACGTATATATGTCGGGTATAGATGATGGACGAGGTGGATATAATGAATCTTGCAGAAAGAAATTGAGAAGTTATGTATGAAATAAAGTGTGCGAATGCACTGAAGTTGCTTAGCCACGAAGCCCGACTGAGTGGTGTTTGACCGAGCGGCGAACAGTCGACCGCTAAGCGCGCTGAATGGAAATTCATGTATTACTTGAGTATATTCTGAATGCTGTGTTTTCATATGTAAAACTCCATTTTGGGCAGATTCAAGGATTTTCACTGATAAGAGACTCATCAGTGGAAAAATATCAATGCGGAGCCCGTATTCGTGGAGAATGAATATTCCAAAGGGAAATACATCATGAAATATGATGGACAACGGAAAAGATGAACAAATGTTACATTTCTCCTGATAAAGTAACCAGAGAGACTTGGGTAATTGGCTCGCCTTATAAACAAATTCTTGAATTTATTTATTTTTTGTTATTCAGTAAATAGAATTAACGGCTACAGGCAATCGCCGAGTTGGCGTTCTTCCATGCAGGAGTCACATAAAGACATATAAGACATGACATAAGACAGGACTGACTCAGACATATAACAATAACAGAAGACAAGGCCTTGTTCTCAAGACAGATTGATGAAGAATTTTTGTACCGTGCTAGAAATAGATTCCAAATAGTGAAGTCAAAAACAAGTTCTCTTGGGAGATTAAATTCAGTTATCCTTCTCTATTTTAGATCCAAGGCACAATTGAACAGTTCTTCTTTAACTTTCATTTTGAAGAGATCACCCCTAGGCAAACTTTGCGTTTCTTTCGTTTATGGTTGCCATGGTACTATATCTCCACGGCAACTGACCTTAGCAACTTGTATAGCACACCAATGGATTCGTAGGCCTTGAGAACCAAATAAGAATGGTATTGTAACATTTCATAGTTATGGGACAGAATGTGTTGGGGGCCAACTTAGATTTCTGAAACGTCCAAAGTTAACGGTTTTGTATCCGACAGATTTGGAATTGGCAGGCCTTGATTACCCAAATTCAGGGAAAACGTGTTGTATTGTATAATTTTTGCAAGGTACCCCTCTTTAGAGTTTGTCGACCAACAACCTACTTTTTGCCTGACCATCATTAATACTAGAATACATGGACTGTATCTTTTAACATAACCACATCTTCAATCTCAATCCTTTCTCATAATCGAGACTGATTATAATATCAGCCATGTAAACTCATAGGGACAATTTTTTTTATATCTTTTATTTAGATACAGGGATGCAAGTCTTCCGCCATATGACGGAATTCCGACATTTCATATAGACCGGCAACACTGGCAGTGTTAATATATAATTAGCAGTTATGGCCCGAAGGGCCGATACCGATTTTGATATGGGATGGGACGAGTTCGTGGCGGGAGTGGTGTAGCCGATTCGCTGACCGCGGCCCGTTTTTATCACTACACCACGACCGACACGAACGAGTCCCATCCCATATCAACATCGGTATCGGTTCTGAGGGCCATAACGCGTTTATTATATGCACAATAAATATCTTTGTAACTTTATAATGATATAATGTCATTATATAATATAGGAATCATGTTTATAAGCTAAGCAGATAGTACTGTTAAAAAGGCTTCGCTGCTGTTGCTGGGGTAACAATTAGCATGGCAACAGCAGCTTTCAGGGCATTCTTCAAAATGTAAACAAAGCATCAAAATGTAAACAAACAGCAAAGGTAACATTGTATAGACATAAAACTAATATAATTGAGCTTAGTTTTTTCATTTGTTCTTAGTTTGAGCTTAGTTTTTTCATTATGTATTGTTTGGCCTTTATTTAAAAACAAAACAAAAAACGCTTCGCCACGGCCGGGAATCGTACGCGCGATCCCGCGATCCGCAGACCGATTTTCTAACCACTACACCACGAAATATGCTGTTACCAAACTGGATTGAATGCTATTATAATGTGACAGTAGGCTACTGGTGGGGATCGGCCATATGACCAAGCTAACAAATGTATGTGATAAAATTGCTATTCAACCGTTTTTTACTTGAAAATTATAGATATTTCAGTTATTTTCAGTTATTTTCCCCATAATTATACTGTGATTCCGTACTTTGAATTCAGTTAATCGAAGAAAAACTAAATGGCCGCCGATCTCTCCTGTCATGTTGGACAGAAATAGTTCCGGGAGTACCATACAGAAATCTTTATTGAATGGCATGTATGGCACTGCTCAGACAGAACACGTATATAATAAATTGATTTATAGCCATTCTCTTCACAAAAAATAGTTCCCTATATACCCTCAGGGTCCTCTAGGACGTTAAACTACAAACAAACAAACAAATAATGTTATAAATTATTCTCCTTTTCATAGGGTTTTTAATTTCCGATTTTTTCCTCAGTCCCGACTTTCATCCCTGTAGATAAATTGACTTTTAGATACTTGATGGGATTATTTTGTGTCGTTCTCTTTGGTGCCAGCGTAATATTGTGAAGACCACAACCAGTATAGAGACTCCAGTTCAGGTAGCCACTCACAACTCATCCGACCATTTGCCTACATTTTCCCATTTTACCTTATTTTGATATAACGAGCAAATTTCGAGCGGAACTGTTGAGTCTGAGCTGGGTGTTTTTCAGCCCCGGTACGCTGCCGCTGCGCCAGATTCCCAGGAACGACCTAAAGCTTGGCCCCCCAGGGCTGAGCGACACCCTCTCGCTGTTCACAAGGCAGGCGTCGAGTTTTCGTGTTTTTTTCCATGTTTTTTTTGTATAACAAATTTTGAAAATGTCAGTGTTCGTTTCAAATGTTGCCTAACACAAGTCATTATTGGAATGCGATAAGATAGTTGACCGTGTTCTAGCTAAACTCGCACGACACGCCTCTCTTTTTGAAGTTGGATGAGTTTGCAATCACTGCAGGTTCATGAGTTAGGCTTCGGTTGTTGGTATGTGAGTCTATCAGTGAATGTGTGTATGATGATTATCATAAATCACAAGGACAATATTCTATAGCAAAGTACATGTACACTCTGGAGACTTCCTTGAATAATACATTTAACTTCCAAGTGCTTGAGTATCGGGCCTTGAACCCGATTTAGGGTATTCCCCACTCCAGCCACTTCTCATCCACCTATGTCTTTGGCTACATTCTCCGTTATTTGAAAAGAGGTCAAAATTTAATTGTCTTTGGTGAATAAATAGTAATTACGACTAGAAGCTCCATCAACCTACATATATGAAATCCATTAAACCATTTTAATCAATGAAAGTACGGCTTCAATAAAAAACCCATTTAAAACCCCCATTTGAGAAGTGCATTCACAGACAGACATCTCACCACTCTCTCCTTATGCTGTGACTGTTGGCACTGACTAACCATTAACCAGACACTGGACGTTGGCGTGACGAGATGTGGCCGCCTGGGTTGTATTTGTCGTATATCACTCTGGCCCTTGATATTGCCCTCAGCATAATAACGTGACTCACTCAGATCGTCTGTATCGTCTATATCGACAGGAACTAGATTATGCCTGCTTCAGTCACACACTGCACTAATTCTGTTGTTGACGGAAAAACCCAGAATGGATTTAAGATAACGCTGAACCAAGCAAGATACTTTTGGTTTCAATTGAAAATAGTCCCTGTATGACGGTCATCATAAATGACACCTATATTGTCATTAGAGTATTTGACAAATTATCGAAAGACCAGCTAAGCCTAAAACTGAAAGACTCTTGTGCTGAAGAAAGATACAGTCAGCTTTTTGAAAGAGACTCATCTCTTTGATAGTTTAATAGCATGTTGAAAGCATTAAAGATAATTGACTGAAATAGGTAATTTTAAATTGTAGATCGTCCCTATATGCCCTCAGAGGGATGGTAGTTTTCCCCTTTTATATGAAACCCTTGTTTTCATTTTCAGTCTATGAAATTTATTTCCCTGTGACAAACAAATATAGTTTAAATCGAGTCTCATCCACACCAACAAAACAGTGGTTCTAACTACCCCACACACCCTCAGTCCCATACATGGCCAACACCGATATGTTTTCCGTGTTTTTAGCACTCTCTGAAGTAGTATATTTCCACTTTTTCTCTGACGCCGACTGACGTCCCTTCCTTCAGGTTTCCCGTGAAGACTGTTTGCTGTGTTTTATGGCTGCTGGGGTATGACTGACGGGTACTGTTGTGTTTGACAGGCTGGAGGATCGGCCGAGATGGTGCGATGGATGAGGATCAGCACACAGGAACCGCTCTACGCCGCCCACGTCGCCATCCTGCAGAAAGTGGCGTCCCGCCTCAAGGCCGACTTCTAAAGATCATACCAGGGTCAAGACCACCTCAAGGTCGATGAGGCATTCCCTGCTGTCTGTCATCTCCCATCCAAGAGAATGTGAATTTCTCCCCAAGGACTTATCATTGCTACATTAGAAGGAATGCCATCTCAATTACATTTAGCGGTCATTTTAAGTACATTTACAAGTATGATATTATCTAGAAATATAAACACCTATCGTGATTTAGACAAAATTATATTTTAGTACAATGTTTCATTCATATCTATCTAATGATCTCAATAAATACTGATGTAAGTAAGCCATTGATCTCGGACATCAGGTACAGCGAGAATCTCAGAGAGTCAGTGAAGTGGCATCTAGTTGATGTGAGTCTTTTTTTATCGTATTTTAAGTGAAGGACCAGAATTGGCAGAAGAGTCGAGATCTGTGAATACATTGATCTATTTATATTCATATTTATAACTCAAACTCAAAGATGTTTATTGTTATGGCAGAGATGGAAGCTATCTTGCAAGTGAAGCATCAGCAAATGAAGATTATATTTCTATTCCCACTTTTTACGTGTCGTATGATATCTGTCAGTGTAGTGATGTCTAGTTAGGTTGATAGGCAGGAGAGAGCTGTAAGATAGCAGCTAACCATACGTTCCCGTATCTATGATTAATGTACATATCTACCGAGTGCCGCGTTGTTACGGGTGGAGGTCTAACTAGATTAATTGTCGATAGATTGAACACAACATATATATATATATATATATATATATATATATATATATATATATATATATATATATATATATATATATATATATATATATATATATATATATATATATATATATATATATATATATATATATATACCGTAGCATCGGAAATAACGGAATTACTGTTTTTGCATATCAGTTTTATAAAGGCAAGTATTACCTTCAAAGAATATATGTACATGTATATGTTTCTCTGCTGGGTCTATGTTTTGATTTTTGTTGAACACCTGGCCTCGTATGTCTGTGTGGAGGCTTGTGTTCAGTTTGTGTACAGGCGTGTAATGCACCTTTAATATCATGTGGGACTTCTATGGTCTGACCTACATTCCAAGCTGCTGAAATCATGCTCTAAATGATAGAATTGTCTCAGTTTCATATGTTACAGGGCATAGTACATGCGATCTTCACGGAATATGGCAGAGTTGTTACAAAGTTCACTGTATCTTTACAGTAAATGTATATGACAGCGTGTAACGACAAAATATATCCTGTATATACTAAATGACAATTATCAACTGTGATGCATCTCCCGTTACTCACATTGTTATGACGTGATATGAACTCTGCCTTCTGATTGGTTTCTTCCCTTAACAAAAGTCGACCGTGGCAGACAACTTATCTCAAATTTAATGTGATCTAGTTCTACTTATCAGATAAATTAATGCCATTATCGATAAGAAGTAATTAGTGGACATTCGTGTGATTCATTTAATACCCCAAATTGCTATTACGAACAAATCCAAAGTTTCGATCTTGCTCCGATCTACTTGTGATAAAAATATCCCATTTAGTACGAGATGATCTCCTTCACATGCCGGTATGATGTCATTGTCAGCAGTGGGGCAATAAACCCCAGGATTATCAAACCAAAAGATAAAACACTGTACACTATATTTGAAATATCTAATATGCTTTTGCATCACTCTATTGATTGAACATCAAACTACAACTTATGAACGAATATCGTATTTATCAAATAGTGTTGAAGATATTCATTTAGTGGCACGTTTTAGATAAAGCACGTTGTTTCAATTTGGTGGCAGCAAAGATGTTTATTTAAAAAGAGACATGATTGATTTTTATTGATGTAACTTGAAATGGTGACATTGACACTATTGTCGATTATTCAAGTTATATTATGATAGATTTAGATAATATTAGTATAAAACTGGCTCACTGTGATAATAGTGTAAGGATAAGTCTTTCGGAGCTTACCAAGTTTGTCAACACTATGGTGGAATTATTTTTTTCGCTGAAATGCTATCTCTTGAAACCGGTCGAGTCTCTGCTGGAATAATTCTCGTTCTCCCTATCAATTTAAAGGATGATGCTCAGAGAAATAATTATATTTTTATGTGACTGTTTAGTAGAAATACCACACGCCACATACCCGGCTGGTTGTGATTATGACTGGCGTTGAGTATGGCGTCTTCTTTCTTCATGTACATCATTTGAACAGACCGAATGATCTCAGATGCTGCTATTTTAAACAGACCAGCTATCTGTGAAAAGGACGACCCACGTGTCACATTATCGACCAAATAAATCACGTTTCTTAAAGCTAGTCCTTAGTCCTTACACAAAGCTGAATTGCATAAATAGGAATATAACTTATTTTAACTGTACCATACATACACCAGCGTTCTACTATTTATTCACTGTACAGGGTAGATATCTGATCTATGTAAAAGGCGTTGATCTCGTGTTTATGTGATATCTTCACTTTTGATAAAGATTGAAGAGATCTGATATTCTCTTCATTCAGTCAATGTCACCAATATATGCTGTATGACGTCAGAGTATTATCATTCCATATCTTCTCAAATCTTTAATTGTTGTGGCTCGGGTTATTTCCTTTCGGTGATATGTTTGACTATTCTGCTGCGAAAAATAGTAATGTATCTCTGACATTTTTTTCAAAATAAACTTACGAACTGTGATCATCAAATAGACTCGTGATACTTATTTTTCAAATATAATTCAATTGGTACACTGGTGACTTTTGGGGAGTGAGCTGATCGTGATTGTCATTGATGAATCAAGAATCATTTCATACGTACACGGTGCTTAAGTATCCCTGAGAAACCTTTAATTTCATCGTAAAAAACTAGCTTGTTAGAACTAAAAAAAGATAGAAGACGCAGTGCAGCGTTATGATGGTTGATAGTAGTATTATGGAAGGGGATATTGTGTCAGGCTATAAATATAAGTGTTATGGTAGTCTAAACACATTCAGGTGACATACCGTAGTGTGAAAGAAAGATTGGTAGTAGGAATACGATAGATGACCTTTTTTCTCACTACTGATATTTTAGTACATGTAGTGTAATTAACAAAACACTCAAGAGAACTACTGTTAGGAAGGTCTGGTGATGGTAGTAGTAGTAATAGGAAAAATGACTTTGCTTCGGGCTGTTGATTAATAAGTTTGAAAATAGAAGCACACAGGATATATATTGGGAAATGCTTGGGATAGCAGTTTAGGAGATAATCTTGTGTCTGGCTTTTGATATATAAGTAGTACCGTAAACTATAAATGTAGACGACATAGTAGGTGGAAAGGCTTGTAATAATAGTGGTATTAAAAAATGGCCATCTGTAGAACCATAGATATAGTATTATCTTAAACTGTCAATAGAAAATCGTGTGGGAAAAGGTTGGTAGTAACAGTTGGGAAGAAATGTTGGTATTGTGGGGGGGGGGGGGGGGGGGGGAGAGAGAGAGAGAAGCTGACAGTAGGGGTAATATGAAACAGCATAGAGGACGTCGTGCAGCAATATGGGTGAGAGTAGTAATACGGAAGGGGATTCTGTGTCGGGCTATAGAATGTAAGTACGGTGGAACCCTGCATGAACGGGCATCCATCGTTCCAGGCCAAACTGAACGCCTATGCGGACTGGCCCCTTGCACAGGGTTTTCAATCTGTCGATGGTTATGATACGTAGCATATGATACCTTTATAGAGGTGATACTTTGGCATAGAGACCACACGGACACCCCACAGACGCCTATAGGAGCCTACACAGGCCGTTGCCTGGTGTCTGATTGTCTAGACTCCAGTCTACCCTCCTCACATACACACCATAAACCAAGAATCAAGATAATCTGTAGTGTTGTCCCCACTCTACCCAGTCATGTTTGATAGGTGTCCCTCTGAGGTATCCGTCAGGCTGGGTTCTACTTTTGGAACTGTTCACTCAGAGACATAGCGAAGGGAAAGGCAGGGAATGGTAACATGAAATCGTAGAACCCCTAGGTCTGACATTTAGGGATAGACGGTGTGTGAATGGATGCAGGTAGAGTGATGTGCAAATGATTAACACTGACCTGTGCAAAAACAAACGAATGTAAGAGCGAGAAAAGGCGTTTGAGAGTTCTTTTCCCTGGCGAACTCTGAAACCAGGCAATTCTTCGCAGGAATGAAACAATAGTGAGCAGTCGTTGTAGCAAAAAGGAAGCAGCTTTAAGTAAACCTGAAGGACCTTGACTTTGTGTGAAACTACAGATACAAGTAAAAATGTAGTACGCTGTTAGCCTTCAGAGGACATAGCATGGGGGATGGTTGGTAGTAGTATGGGGGATGATGACCATGTCTGGCTAGAATTGAGTAGTCAACTCTATAATTGTAGGGTGGACGAAGATGTTTACCATATGGTAACACTACCACGGGTCTCAGCCGCCAACCCGCTCGGGCTTTGTTCCCGGTGCAGTGTTCTGATTGGTCGACGTGCCGTGTCAACATTCAATCTTATTGGTGGCTAATGACGCCTACCGCGGCTGTCCTCGCAACCCGGTTGCCGCGAAACCATTCAGCAGGCGTTCCAAAAACGCTGTGCAGAGCGGCCATTCGGTACTTTGAATGGGCTGGTCATTGGGGGGGGGGGGGGGCGGTGGGCTGAATAAATATCAATTTTAACGGCGTTTTTTCGCCGTCCCATCGTGCTGGCACAAGGCTTGTGGTTTTGAATCTATACTGATTTCTCGTCAGGTGTCGTAGGGTATATACGGGAACAGTCATTGATATATTTGTTAATATTTTTTGGCCGTTTTGGAGCGGAACGTTCGTTAGCTGTCTCGAGTACTTGCGAGACGGTGGGTTAGGGCGTTTAGCCGACAGGTGTTGGTAGGGGTAGATGGTTATTGTGCGGTGAATTTATGTTATGTTAAACGATTCTCCGCAGCATTCGCCGTCTTTGGCATTTTGCGGGCAAGGAAAATCTTTTTACATAACACAACTCTATAAATGTGAATATTATTGTAAACTTGTCACAAAACTTAAGATGACTAAATATGAACCACTTAAGTTGAAGAGAAACTTCTCATAATACCAGCAGTTATAAACTTTGATTAGAATAAGGAAGAGTTCTTAATACCAGTGACCATAAGCGTTTACAATAATAACTGCTCTTTTTATGAGCAGATATTTATGTATATTCAACGATCAATCATGTATTCTTTGTGGTTATAATGAAAAGAATATTTCAAATGACATAGATATTTTATTAAAACAATTAACAAAACGTCCGTTACAACCACTTAAATAACTACATGCGTCGCTAAATGAGATGGTCGCATTGCGAGGTATCCTCACCCTCCTGGGATACTTTAATCATTAAATATCACAGAATGTAGGAATATGTTTACTGTACAGAGTAAAGCAGTAATTCTCTCATAAGAACTGTTAACATTAATAATATATACATTTCTCTCTAATCCTGTCCGTGGAAATCAAAGTCTATCATAGAGATTGTGTCCGTTACTCTATTAAAATGTATCTGTTTTCTTCCACTTTTCAATACCAACATCACAGCACTTTTACTAAATCTAACTTAGTGATTTTTAAGAGGTCAGGATCGTTCTAAAACTGCCTCTCACCAGGTTTTCTGATGGATCACTCATCTTGACATATCTCACTTTTGTTACTTCTCTAACAGAACACAAGATAAGAATTCTTCAATTGGCCGTCCAAGTCTCTCTGTGGGCTCACTGTGTGACAGGTGAGTTGTTCGTGGTGGGTGCTGCTCGGTAGGTGTTTATCCTGTAAGGCCGTGAGCGTGTCGCCGAGTCCCGCAGCCTAAGACCACACGCGCACAGTGAGGTCGCTGCCTCCCGTCACCATGAACTCTCCGGACTTGTCGAATACCAGGCACTGTACTGCATCATTATGTCCCACCAGGCTCGTCATCTGTGAACAACAACTCCCATACTTAGTCTGTAGATACAGATGCAGTCAGAATCACACACTAAGCTCAGTTATATAAACTAATTGACTGCTCCACCTACCAAGACATCTACTACAGTAGAACCCCGTGTAAGCGGGCACCCCGCGTAAGCGGACACTTTGGTCCGGAACGGAGCGTGCCCGCTTACACGCGGTTAAAATAAATATCTAATATAAGGAACCGTTCTGACCAAAGGTGTCCGTTAACGCGGGGTGCCCGCTTACGTGGGGTGTCCGTTAGGCGGGGTTCCACTGTATATGGAGGCATGGGGATTAGTATATCGCATCTTTGTGCCAAGTGGGATTAACACTTTAAGAATTGTGAGCACATGTATTGAGATATATCAAACAGCTGTGTAAAGTATTGTCTGCTTACCTGTCCACTTCCCACTTCGTACATCTTCACCGATCCGTCGTTACTAGCCACTGCCAAAAGCATTCCTGTAAAATACCGGTATGGGATTATTACCAGACCGATCCCGTTAGCAACTGGAGCCAGTTAGTGGCGAGCCCCCCCCCCCCCCCCAACGTAAAAATTGCCTTAATGAATAAACATGAAAGGAAAAAAGATGGAAACCCATCGGAACAACACAGTTAAAAGCAGAGGGCAATGAATTTAGAGGCTGAAAATGTGAATAGATCGTAAGTAGTATAGAATTGAGAACTTGAAGATGGCGTAATTCTGTAATTGCAAGTAAATGATATAAACCTATAGATCTGGGAGTGTGTTGGCGGTCAGCCTCCAATTTATGTCACGATATGCACGAACTTAGATAAAACTTGAAATTTTAATCATTCTCTTCTTGATGAGGGAATTCATAGTGTCTGAGCATACCGGAGGGGTCGAAGGCGACCTTGTTGGAGGGATGTGGCCCGCAGTCGATGCCGACCATTGGAGCGACAGCCCTAACGTCCCACAACTTGACGACCCCATATGAGTCACATGAGGCGATGGTGTCACCCTGTCCAACAAAACGAATAAATCTTCATGAGAATTGTGTTAGTTTCAGGGTTCGTACATAGACAGCCCAATAAAATTCCAGGCTTTTTTCAGGCTTTTCCAGGATCTAAAAAAAAAATTCCAGGCACATAACAATGTGAATCAATACCATCTTGCTAGTGAATGAAAACCGTCATTGTTTGTTTCCTGAAGGGTACATATCATATCTGGTCACTGCTTTTAAAACCATGTCTGATTCATCACCATATATAGTTGAAATTTTCTCCATCTTCCTCACTTCCTCTGAAATTTCAGTGGTTTGGGATAGATATCTTCAAAATTCTTCTTTTTGTCACTTTTGAATATGAAGACAAATAATCAAAGTCATGAATATATTATAAGTAATTTGTTATACATGGTCAAATAAAGGATTTTTTAAAACTATTTGATCCAAGTCACTAGACTTCATAGGCAGTCAGATGTTGTAGTTAAAGAAAACTAATAACAACCAGAATTTCATAGACTAAATAAGATTATTTTTATGCAAAAACTAAAATTTCCAGGCTCTTCCAGACTTTTCCAGGCTCTCTATGAGAATTCCAGGCTTTTCCAGGCCTGGAAAACTCAAAAGCATTATTCCAGGCTTTTCCAGGTTTTCCAGGCTCTGTACGAACCCTGTAGTTTACCTTAAAAGCACTTCCAACATATTAAATTTCAAGTGTCTTCTGCATGCATATGTAACTTCGTGATTATCCATGTTCTAGCAGGATCTAGGATGAACGAAACTAAAGCTAATCAACAATCTTGATTTCTATGGTCAAAGCTACGATTCTGGTTGGTAGATTAGGTCATCGAAAAATTAATGATTACAAGAAATAGGAATACTACGATATCAATTAATCACTTACCCTTAGGTTAAATGTTACGTCGTTGATAGAGTGCATATGTCCATAGAACGTCTGCGCACAAAGACCCTGCAGAAAGTGATAAATGTCAATTACGATATTCAAATAGTATCTGATAAATGAACGGGTAATAAGCAAGACATCTAAGGAAAACACCAACGCCATTAATTCGAGTACATGCAGGTAAATCACAATATAACCACCAATGAGAGAAATCATAATGAGAGAAATCATATCTGTTCCGTTCCATTTGTAGTGGGTTAGTCTCTCAGCTGATTATTATCGCTGATGATTTTATATTTTTGAGGAAGATGATGTTTTTAGACTAAGTGACAGTTAAACAGACTCACTGTGCGGGCATCCCAGAGCGACACGGTCTTGTCGGCGGAGCAAGTGACGAGCGTGTTGGAGTAAGGCAGGAACTGGATGGCGTTGACGGAGTCGGCGTGACCACGCAATGTGTACCGGCACCGCAGACTGTTCACGTCCCACACCTTAGACGTGTTGTCCATGGAGGCAGTGGCCAAAAAGTTCCCGCATGAATGCCAAGAGCAGCTCCATACTGTGAACCAATGGTAAGTCATAATCAGTATATCTACGAGAAACTCTACACTGTGGACTGGTCGAGACTTAAAGGCATTATCTCTACTTGTAACTCCGAATCGTTATGACTAGAGGCAGATGGTCGTCAAAACCCTGAACAAGAGGAACGTTATAATCATTATGCCACAAAAATCATTAGTTAACTCTAGCAGTAACCCCATCGTAACCCAATAAGATTGGTATCACACTAATAATCAGGGATTAAAATCGGGGTATGAAAACAAATTTGAAAGCTGCACAGCCACTATTGGATGACCAGGGAATGATTGCTAGTCTGAGGCAGTGTACCAGCCAACTTAGGTTTTCCCCATTCCATAAAGCTGGAAATATTCAATGCAAACAGCGAACTTGCTGTTGTGCGTATTCTCAAGCTATTAGGTGATGGTTTAAGCTCAACAACCCTGACTGTGAATTCATGGATATTTAGCATAAGAACTTTTCTTGGGTATTTTGATAAACGTTGCTTTAAATCCTGTCTTAATCATGTAAAGATTCTAAATTTCTTGAAAAAGTTGAGGATATGGCCTTGCCACAGGTAAAAACTTGAATATAGACTTAAACGTGGTAGTCTATAAATCCGGCACTATAGAAGACACCTCTTTACTTACCGGCATGTGTATGTTCCGTGAATGTATGTTCACATTCTGCCCTTGCAAAGTCCCAGATCTTCACTGTGGTATCTCCGCTGGCTGTAGCAAGCTTAGCTCCCCTGCAGAGAGAAAATCACATTTGAAAATGAACAAGTAAATAGGCTTTATTTTACCCTATTTTGTCTCTATAAAGACATTGTGCGATTTGTTATAGGGTGAAAAATAATACATAAGTATGTTTGACTCATTTTATATTTCAGCATATTTTACGCAAGGAATTTTAATCTCAGATTCTCAAGTGAACATGGTTTCTGAGTTAAATAGAAATAGGGCGGGTGCTGGTGGCACTGTACATGGCAAGGGGAGAGGCAGATAGTCGTCAAAATCCTAAATTGGAGTGATTAATCATGCGATACGATATATAATCCTATATACCTTATTTTGAATAGAAACACCATTAATTCTCTGTTTAAAACAATTTTGTATATTTTGGAGAACTTGTGCCTTAAAGCATCACTCCCCGCGCCGGTAGATACCTCAAGGAATTATCCATCCTTAAAGGGTTAAATGAGAAACATGGTGCTTCCATAATCCGAACACCACTGAAATAAGTGCAGATCTATTCATGATTTCCATAGTCTTACTCCGCCTAAAGATAACTGACATTTGTATTGTGTGTGGATTAATGTCCAGGAGAGTTGAAAACTTACGAGGGGTGGAAATCGCAGTCGGCGAGCCAGTCGGTGTGGCCCTCCCCGGTCATGATGATATCACCTCCAGGCACGGCCCACATCTTCCATGTGTGGTCGTCACTCGTTGTAGCCAGGATCTGTTTACGGGGATGCAGCGCCACACTGCGCCAAGAACACACATACAGCCAGCTTAGCCTCTGTTTACCATGTGTGAAAAGATGTTCACTTCCAGGCGCTTATTGACACACTGAGTCAAGAAAAACATATACAGCCATCCTAGTTTCTACCATGTATAAAAAGACGTGTCCACGTACAGGTATACTATTCCATTTTACCTGCCTGGCTGCACTTTTTTTTTTTTAAAGCAATTTTTAAGGGGATATTGTGTTACAACACAATCACCGAATTCGGCGATAAAGCCGTTCTTCCACTCGAGCCCTAGACCCCTACTCCTCACTTTAATGGCGGGTGTTAGCCGAATGGGCAGTGGGTACCATTTTTGTGTTTTTGGTATGACCCGACCGGGGTTTGAACCCACGACCTCCCATGCTCGAGGTGAACACCCCTACCACTTGGCCACCGAGCTTGGTGGTAATGTACACTGTTCTGTTATGCCTTTAAGCGTTTTTTACTATGTGAGAAAATTAATTTTGTTAAATTACTTATGCTGATAAATTGTTGTTAGATAGAAAGAAAGAATGGGAAGGAGAGTAACATGGAGACGTACCTGCTGACGGCGTGAGAGTGAGCCTGGTAGGTGTTGGAGAGACGGAAGCCGCCCGTGCGGGTGAGGTGACCAGGTGGGCCTTTCACCTGAGACAGCATCGGATTCACGCCGGAGTCTGCCGGGAACTCCGAATCCTGGTGGGCAAAATATCCTGATCATTAAAAACACTGAAACACGAGTTTGTCCAAGGAGACAGGTATATGGATAGTGTGTAGGTGTTTAGTGGAGACAGGTATGTTGAAAGTGTGTAGGTGTTTAGTGGAGACAAGTATGTTGATAGTGTGTAGGTGTTGAGTGGAGACAGGTATGTTGATGGACTGGCTCCAGTCCCTGTATCCTATAGCTACCCTCCTCGTTGGGATACAGGGACTGGTACAATAGGTAATGGTGTTTGATTTCTGGCACTGTTTAGCTCCAGCAATCCCAACACTCTCCATACAGATATGCTGGCTACTGGTCAGGATATCTGCTGGGAGACTGATACCCTTTCACTTTGATCTCAATTGAGTCAGAGTCAGGAGCAGGCGAAATTTATTGCTATAACAACACAGGCGGTCAGGAAACTGGAGGAGGGGAGGGGAGACGGGTAGGAGGAAGTATAGGGTTACAGGGAGTGGCTTGGGGCCATAAACAGGAGACTTGGTTCATAGTGGACAAATCGTTGATTCATGGGCCAGTCATAGAAGGATACATACTTTAATGAATTTTATTCTTATTGTGTTAAATCATTTAATTAATGTTCATAATCAAAGACTGGAGCAAGTCTAGTATGTTGATTGTGTGTAGGTGTTGAGTGGAGACGGGGATGAGGATTGTGTGTAGGTGTTGAGTGGAGACGGGGATGAGGATTGTGTGTAGGTGTTGAGTGGAGACGGGGATGAGGATTGAGTGTAGGTGTTGAGTGGAGACGGGGATGAGGATTGAGTGTAGGTGTTGAGTGGAGACGGGGATGAGGATTGTGTGTAGGTGTTGAGTGGAGACGGGGATGAGGATTGTTTGTAGGTGTACTCACATGGGGATGACGCACATCCGGCATCACCTGCTTGGGTCCCTCATACTGATCTCGTTCTGCCTGGAGGGTTCTTTGAGTTGGCCCACGTCCGTCCTTGTCCACCATGATCATGGCACTTCCGCGGTTTACTGATTTAAGACCTGCAGCATGTTTACATATATAATTATTTGTAGCCAATGTAATGTCAGTGGTGCATAAGAAAGAATATAAGTTTTAAAAAAAGAAAATGTATGTAAGCTACCGTCGTGACTTACATGAGATAACAGAAATTCAGAGATGAAGATCACAAAAAACCAGACACAGTATTTTTTTTATAATGGTGGTGTTATTAAACCAAATAGTACAGGTAGTGGTGTAAATTAGAGTATCAAAATATGATTCACGACGTTTCGCTAGGCTTTATCTAGCTTCATCAGGTGATCAGAAATAACAGAAATACCATTATGTGAAATATCATTTCTAATTCTATCACCTATGTATACACTTAGGAGAGAAGGCTATGCACACTCTTAAAATTGTCAACGTATGTAATTAGATCAAATTCTCCGTTTCATTTAACGATCTTACTATTTTCAATTACTACACAAGAGGAAACGAATGATTATAGCATAGAGAAAGGGGATGCAAAACACATAGACGAAGAAAAGTGCAAAAATTAATATTGATAAACAAATAAAAATGTCTAATTAGACACCAGAGGTGTAAATATCTACAAATCCATACTACACGGATCCTCTTTCAATTTCAAACGATTGCATGTCAAGAAAATGAGAGACATTCCTAATTCCTAAGTGCATATGGCCAGTTTATCTTAACAAAATGGCAAAACAATTGTGATGATACTTAATTACTTTGTAGAAAGAATATCACATTTCGAGAAACACTTCACTCACCGGGTATTTAGCAGATTCAATAGAAGTAAAACAAAATTCGGTTTTAAATAGTTTGGTGAAAACTCTTTAGTAATTCTAAGTCTTAAGATGGTAACGACCCTTAAATTTTTTTCTCATACAGATCTTCTTTTGATTTAAATCCATAATTAGCATGAAATAAAAACATTTCAATCCTAGGTACAAAAGAATGTTATATATATATATATATCCATTAACCCCTTAAGGACGGCCACCTGTGGCAGAGCTGTCACCATAAGGATGGGTGCTAGTGATAGTGCATATCTCTATAGGACGAACACATGTTTGATAAAGTCGTAATTTGATGTTCCATTCTGTGATATTATTGGTAATCAATAATATTTCACTTATTTTAACTTACTAATATTGATTTTGATGTTATAGCTAAATTTCCTGGAGATTTCGTGCATATTGATAAATTATTTCCTTGTCAAAAACAATTTTATTGATTTAAGAGAAATGATGCCTTAATGCATCATTCGGCCTGAGCTGGTTGATGCCTCAAGGCATCATTCCTCCTTAAAGGGTTAACAGACAAAATCGAGTCAATGTTATGTCAATAAGACAGAAGGACATCTGTAAGGTTGTATTTGATAAATTGCGCGTTCATATTTATTGTCTGTTTATCCAGCCTTTAGACTACTTCAACCCGAAACCTTTGATATTTCCATGCTGATAAAGTGTTTAGGCGAAGCTCAATATATAAGACGGAAATTTCAAGTCAAGCACGCCTGTCATTTTCCCGTTTTCTTACAGTGTGTCACACATATATAACCTAAAGGTGGCGGAACCACTCTATTGCTATGTGATTTAGAACTATTTTCTTCAGTATATCACTTTGGATACTTATTTTCTGCCACGAAACATGCCCTTTATATGATTAGTAAAAGCTCTATTTTTCCCTCAAATATCACTAAAAACAAAAAAGGAGTTGAAGAATTTGAACAGATTTGGAACCAAAAACCCAAACAATACTGCAAAACTCCAGTAAGTATTTCATTCTTCAAGATCTCTTATGTGTCATATTATAAACCAAAGATCTAAACACAATGTATGGATGTCTATGCGCTGATGCGAGTATGGATTGACGAAATGACAACTCACCTGCTGCAGACTGAGCCGTCTTACCGGAGCCCAGTCGGATACCCTCGATGTTCTTGAGCGTGCTCTGGAGGCCTGCCACTTGCCCCACAGCGCGGTCTCGCTCCAGCTTTGTCAGCATCTTCTCCTTCATGGCCGCCTCGTACTTGTGTTTCAGCTGGTGTAGTGTAGGCTCATATGTGGTGTAGTGCTTCTTCAGCCTGAAACAGTTCCCATTGCGTTAGTCGAAGCACAACGCAATGTAACGGCAAGCTGTGAACAGGGCTGATTATCTATGCAACTGCAATGACTCTAATGCATAAATCTTCAGTAAACTATCGTAAATTAGCAATCGGTCATAAAGAAACATATCGCATCATTGCTCGTCAATTCATCGGGTATGAAGTTTATCAGGTTGTCCTCAACCAAGCTGGCGGTATGGCTTCAAATGAGTGCCACGTGGCGGATGGCGGATTTCAGTGAACACCCGCCTACCCGCCCGGCCGCTGCCCGTGGGCGCCGACCGGCGGCCACCAAAGCCAAATCTATTAAATTTTGCCGGTTCATCGCCGTGTGTCTGCCTGCCGCCAGTGGGTGTGTACCTGCTCCACCGCGCCGGCCTCTATACCCGAGCGACCGTTTGGAATACTTTTCTTGCCATCTCGCCGGCCCGGTGGAGCACTCCCTGAAGGTGCTGGTGAAAAAGGAAGCGTTATACAATGGGCAATGATTTAATAAAAAGTTCCAGCCATACATTCGACCATGGAATGGTAGACTAGACATATGATTGATACTTAACTCTGCGAGAGATGAGGAAATACCGGCCTACCTCTTGATGTCAGTGATGAGGCGGTTCTTCTCCTGCACGACACGTTTATGGTGCATTCGATGATAATCGCGTTCTTTCCTTAGTTTGACGTAAGTCTCCCGCGCTTTCCTGTGATGGGAAAAATTATATCTAATAAAAGCATAGCTTTGCTTCCTACCTTGGGCAAGAACTATGGGCATTGTTCTGTCGCAGAATATTTTATTTTTCTTAAAATATTATTATAAGTGTTCCCCGAATACACATGCTTATACATTGTAATTACACGTAGAGTAGAACCCCGCCTAACGGACACCCCGCGTTAACGGACACCTTTGTTCGGAACGGTTTCCTCTATTAGATGTTAATTTCAACCTCGCGTAAGCGGACATCCCGTGTAAGCGGGCACTTTGGCCCGGAACGGAGGGTGGCCTCTTGTGCGGGGTTCTACTGTATACAGAATTTTGTTGCAGTTAAACGTAACTCACACTGCGGCACTCTTGAATTTGTTGACCTCTTGCTGCAGGCGCTTGACCTCCTCGTTGAGGGCCTGGTTCTGCGTGTAGACGTCAGGCACCGAACCCGCCTCTTCTGGACGTAGAAGTCCCTTCTGCAGCAACTCGTACCTGCAAATTCCGTTATGCTTTGAATTTTTGTATAGCCCTATCTTTTCGGTTTATTGAACCAGAGGATCCCCTATTCATGTATCTCAGAACTGCATGATCAAGCTTTGTAACGGCCTTCTGGACATATTGTAATTTCCCGATCAATAAGCTGAATCAACTTTGGTGAAACATTGCCTTCTGTCTGTCACAAAGCAATTAACTTCGAATGATATCTACCTTATAGAAATAACCACGTAAAAGGTGCAAAGGGAGTAGATCAGGTGGGAAAATATGTACGTTACCATTCTGTCTGGAAGCAGTCGAGCGTCCGGTTCATCCCCATCTTGACGAGGAAGTTCCGGACGAAATCATCCACCACCTCGGGACGCTGGGACACTGCCAGTTTCGCGATCGCCTCCCGTTTACTCTGATATCAAATTACTCAAATGTTTTTCTAACTTCATTATCACACATTTTATGAGACAAGCACAGAGACAAACCCTCATGACAGAATAGAATTCTATAAAGCTTAGAGTCTACATTCAGATAACAATGACTGATTAAAGGGTGTTCCACCGGATAGCCGGATTTCGATGCCATCAAGAATCTGCCAGACATGCTTATAGTGTTAATGTGTATACCCCTCGCGCCCATCCCACAGCTGACGCTGCGCGGCGGCTGTGTGGGCGCCTCCGGCAGGTACCAGGCAAAAGCTATTCAATAGACCTTCCACAGGCTGGTTTTGCACCTTATCCGCTTGGTTATGCAATGCCTGCAGCCAAACAACCAACTAGCAACGTATGATTGTGTGTATGCGCGTAACAAGTTTATTATACCTGTGTATATTATTTCCAGAGAAAATGCAGTGATTGCATTGTATTTCATCTCCAAATTGGTGTTCCATACACCTCAATGATACTTTATATATCGCTTACATAACACTAGAACTCATAAACTGGCTGCAAATAACAGACCAGACCCGTTAATACAATGTCCCAATTAGTTTCAGCTATCAAATCTTTAAAAAAAAAAAAAGGAAGTCTTCCAACCACCCCCACCGTTCAAACTCTAGCTCTAATTCCAGTATTTGACTGTAGGTGTGAGGCCGAGTTTGTCCGAGCGGCAGCCATGTAAACAATACACTGTTAGGTAGCACTGTATGGCAACACCTGTATTAGTGACCTTTGACTATACCACCGCCATATGGCTGCCAGTTTTGACCATGTGGCCTGCCCCACCGCACCTACTGCTATATATCTACCTGATATTTGTTAACACTGATGTTCAGTAAGCCCAGTGGAACACGCCTTTAAGCATAAATAAAACGTTTACACCAAACCAATCCCTTATCTGATCGATGAAATTGCACTTATCTTCCTTTGTTAGGTTTCCCAGAAAACGGATAGACATATAAAAATGTGAGTTATTGGTTTGAACAAATGGAGACGGTGATTCTATCGTCGACTATGAAATGATAAGGAGTGTAAAGTATAGACGTGTAGATGACAGACGATTTGACACTCACCGCGGCCTGCACATCTTGTGAAGCTTCCTGGATAGTTCTTACAGCGGCTTCCAAGTCTTCGTCTAATTCTACACAGAAAATAAGTAATTACCGACATTTTGAATCATTTGTGTCTTATGATTAAATACTTCATCAAGTTATATCCAAAAATATGTGTCGCCTTGTGTGCCTATATCCATGTAACTAAATTCGCTTATATCACAATCACCAAATGTAGATCACACATGACACTCTAAATTTATGAAAGCGGTTATATTTTATGGTCACATTGAACAAACTCACCCTGAGATATGAAGTCCTCGTCGATTGGCACCTCTTCGTAGTTGTACTCCGAATCAACATCTTCGGGAATTTGCTCCTCTTATATTGGTTAAGTTATATTCGTTTTTGTGTTGTCCCTTTTAAGAAAACCTCACATGGGGATCCGTACGTTGAATATTACATGGTATATAGAATTCAGTACTATCTACATATATGCATCGCTGTATAACTATGGGCACCCAAGAGACCAAAATCAAATTGACAAGTTTTAGGGAAACTTTGTCCAAAGATTATTCATCACTGAGACAAAGCAGTTATATTGAGAGAAATATGGAATAAAAAGCAATATACGTACCACAGCAGTATATAAACTAATACGATCTACATCTATACATGCATATCTAGAAAATTCTCCTGAATCCGTTTATGTAGGCCTATCATTTATTTTATGTCAGTAAATCCGTGTCATATAGTAAATTGTCGTTTAAAATCACACGATCTATGTGATTATAAAATTTCTCAATTTCCAGAATCACACAGTACTAGTCAGCAGTACAGTGCCTTCAGTGGAGAGTCGAATACAGTTTTCATTGTTGTTGTTGTTGATGTGTTGTCATCACCGATTGGTTTAAGCCGGTGTCTTTCTTCAAGGTTGATAGCTAGGGCCTATAGTATGTTAGTAATAGTATGTGTAAATTATTATATTACTAGCGTAGTAGTACTACCAATACCATATATATATATATATATATATATATATATATATATATATATATATATATATATATATATATATATACTGTTTACTCTCTCAATACATGATAATTTGACTGGTCCCCCATCACAAACGGTAACCGGACTAACTCGCCTGTTTTGTCCCAATTTAAGTGAGAAGCTCTGCGCGGATAGTGATACTAGATCTAGACTAGATCTAGGGCAATACGGTGCAATACTATTACTGGCAATAGATATTTTCGTAATGCATCCAATACCTCACCAAAGCAGATCTATATGAGATGGTTAAATACAATCTCAGTCCCTTCAGTTGTTATATAAACAGATATGCCTTCGCCATAACAAAAATAGAACGCAAAATCACTAAAAAAAGAACCGTAGTTACTTTACAGCCTGGAGACTGATATGGATTATTGGCGTGTAGACAACCTGTGAAGCAGGCAGAGAATAAGCAGGCAGAGAATAGACACACTGACTGAGGAGTGAGGTACGATAATAAAGAGATGAACATCATGCAGGAAGCAATCAAACTAGCTTAAATACAACATATTATGACAGGATATTCAATATTCCGTGACATTAAGTTTAACTCTAAATGTGAGTAACCTTACTTCATTCAATTTCTGTCTAAAAATTACATTGTGAAGGATACTTTCCAGGTAATAGCGGTCCGTATCCACTTCGGTCGCCATGATTGTTGATGTTCTGCGTTGCTAGGTGTGTGCGCATGCTCCGAAGATCGCCTGCTCTTTCCTGGCAGGTGCCCGCCCTTAAACATAACGTTCATCAAGGGTCAATTAGGCGTGTCAAACGACATAAACAGTTACTAAATTTGTTTATGTACAAGGATATTAATAGGTAAGTGAGTGTAGAAAACTTGAATAAGAGCATAAGCAAAACTAAAACGTTCGGGCCCTGGATCTGGTGGCGACACCTTGTGTGAGGATGAATGAATAAATATATCGGGTCTCGCGACCACAACTTTCGCTTATTGTTTGTCATTTCCTGCCCCGCATACGAAAGTACTACAAACTTTACCGTTTCTTGGAAAATAACTGAATAAAGTATCTCAGACTGTAACAAACATTCGGATTGAGATTGCACTACAAAGTCAAAGGATTGACGGTAAGTACATCCATTTATTGCGATTGCTTAATATATCGGTATGTGTTAAATGGATTGAAATTCGAACGATCCACAATCTGCCTCAGGAAAACGATGTTCAATGTTGCCTTCGAAAAGGGCTTTACCCAGTGGGGGTGACTCTTTCGTTCGGTTTTCGACAGATTTTAGTAGTTTTAGGTCATGAAGGTATTGTGATTCCACTGTGTTATCGATGTTATTAGCCTACAGGTCTATCCTAGAATCTAGACCCCGCCCACGCCAAACAGCGCATCACGGCGTTCATCATGTGGATGGATAGAGCTAGGGCATTGATTCAAGGAAAATTGAAAGTGCTCCAGTATTGTCGCCTTGAAATATGCTATCTAACTTACTTTACTTATCAGCTTAGGGACATGGTTGATGACCATAGATGCATGAGTCATACACCTTGACTGAGTCACTCCAGATCAGGGCCCATGTCGCAGTGAACTGCTCAAGTTACAGCTGCTGGCGCTGCTACTGATGCAGAACTGCCAGAAGGTGAAGTCATTTTGGTTTCGGGGAATTCTACCGATGACATATCCGTGACGTAACATTCCTAAACAAAAGACTCTCCCCATATTCAGTACTGCGTCTCCTAAGCCTGAGGCTAAGGCAGTCAAGGTTTAGACCTACTAAAGTAAAGAGCGTGCCTATTCCCCTATAAGAACTCTTGCTAGGGAAACAGATAAGCGCCAAACAAACATTCAGTCGAGCCGTTGGAAAGACTGTGACTGTTTACAAGCATCTGCTACGCCTGTTTGTACACCACGTGAGATTTGACACAGAAGTCCGATTAGATCTACGAGTCGCACATACGTATAATGTCTATAATTTGGCCCGAACAAAGGTAAACTCATCTACCTACTCTTTTGATTAGCAGAATTATTCATTCAGTTTTGCTACAGGTTTTACGATACGTTCATTATGACTTCGTGGATTTAATTCCACTCTAATTACGTATTTACATGTAAATGAACCTGATTGTCGGATTCTATACTTTAGTAATATTTACTTGCAACAAGGACCTCGGATACCTTATATTTTCTCAAATAGATCAGTTAGTCGGGATACGGACGGAAACTTGTCCCTCCCCACAGGCCCCCTGTTGAAACCAGCGTGGGCACCTGTAATCAGGACGTGAGACTGATATCACTTGACAGTGCCAGGTTCCTATACACTTATTCTTTCAACAGTTTTTTTAAAAAGGATACGGCAAACTAGAATTGGTTGTTTTTAATGTAGTACCCTCTATAGCCAAAGTATATATCTGGGCACGACATATGAAACTGTTATTTCTGGTTCTAGACGAGATTAAAAAGCCATTCATTAAAGAACTATTGTTCTGGTTACCACGTCAGTGCATATATCTAATAACACTTGAAGTGCACATTACACTTCCCCATTTCCAGTAGGGAGGTCCACGGGAGAAATTAAAAAGAAAGACATAACCTAAGGCTAAGGAGGTGAAGGCTTAGGGTGTTAGCAGGGTCCCTCAGCGCCACACGGTCGTCAGGTGGCGTCCGGGAGCGGGATGTAAGGTCTGCCTGTATATAAACACTGTATGAGTCACTGCAACGCAATGAACCCCCATCCTCGGCTATAAAACAAGTGGAAAATCAAGTTATTATTTAAATTCTAGCTATTCTCATCCGAAAAATCATAAACATTTCTATCTAATGATACTGCCATGTTTTACATACCCGATAACATCTATTACAACTACTCTTTTTATTTTCAAAATATTCGCCAGTTATGAATTACACCAAGAATTTGGATGATTTGTTTATACTCAGTCAAATACTATATGTATATTTATGTAGCATTGTGCATAACTCGGGGTTGGACGAAACCTTGAACTCTACCCGCCAAGATTGTGCTTGAGGAGTCAGCCACCCAAACCAGAAGAAATGGAGATTGGTTGTGGGCTGGTGTAAATAGAATGTCTTTTCAAACAATGGGACCTTGCTTAGGGACCATAAGCACAACAGTGTTTTAGATATGACATGAACAGATTATTTCCAATGTTGCATTCAATTGTTCATTAGGGGTTTTCCTCTAGTTGTTATGTCTCCTTTTGAATAAGATCTTTACCTGATTTCCATTTCTTCTTGAATGAATAGGAACTTATTATGACGTAAAGATGATGTTATGGAAGTAAAATTAGACCAACCGACACCGAGACGAGTAGAAAAAAGCGGACTGTATAACTCTGGTAGGAAGGAGATATAGAACACTGTGGGTGTACATAAATAGATAATATGGACCTCCCTCTCTTGGCCTTCCCCTTGTCACTACATGTACCATTGTATCTGACGTACGTATAACAGCTCGTCTGACCCAGGATACCCCTGACACTGACACCTATCTGAGACCTACTGACCCCAATCTTCTGTCCCGTCCACTTGCTCCCACTATGTAGCTTCCACCCCCCCCCCCCCCCCCCCCCAGCTGACTCCCACTCACCCCCTCACCCAATGCCAGGACCTCCGCAAAGAGAGACAAGCAGGGGTGGCTGGTCACAGCAGTATACCGAGAGAGAGGATGCACATTTTAGTCTTCAACTCTATAGAACATACAGATTTAAAGACAAGTAAACAATGGCATACCACAAAGACTTCTTATGGTTATTAGCAGGTGGATGGTTGGTCTTTAGGTTGTGGCTATAGCCTACTGTAAAGTCACTAGGTAACCTGACCACCTTTATGCCTTTTATAGCTAACTTAGTACAGATAGGAATGTAATTTCTGTTTTGGACAGAAGGTTTTATGGTGGTACAATGCCTTACAGTTTTGATATTTAGTATTTTGGTATGGATTTAAAAAAAAAAGTGAATTCAGTTTGGGGGGAACTTTAGAAGTCACAGGTCCAATTTTAAGAACTCCTTTATGAACATATTTCTACCCCTTAACCCATTCACGCCGGGTGATGCCTTGAGGCTTCAACCAGGGCTGGCCGGGTGATGCTTTGAGGCATCAAGCAGGGCTGGCCGGGTGATGCTTTGAGGCATCAACCAGGCCTGGCCGGGTGATGCTTTGAGGCATCAACCAGGCCTGGCCGGGTGATGCCTTGAGGCATCATTTACAAAATATTAGTTTAAAAATTTAAAAAAATGGAAATAATGGCTCAATAAACACGAAACCTTCATAGAATATAGATATAATATCATATTTGACATTTCAGGTGAAATAGAAAATAGTTTTAAGTATCATGTGCCAGGTCACGTGATGCAAAGATCAAAATGTTCAAAATAGGCCTGTATACCCGGCCTCTAGCAGCATTCACTGGCACTAGTACCCGGCCCCATGACTGTACCCATGCCATGGGTACCCGGCGCGATAGGGTTAAGCTGGTTGAATCATAATATAATCTGCCTCATTAGAAAGAGAATAAAAAACAGTAGGTGCTAGGAAGTGGAATTTTCAAGGTAGATCCTATATTTACTGAGTATTTGTTGAAAGTGTGGGGGGGGGGGGAGGATTTTGAGTGAAATGGGCATACTCAAACAGATGATTACTCAATAGTGATTTACAGTGAGCATTGGTGTACCATTTACCATCTCCATAAGTGGCACTAACAGTTGCTTACCCTCTAGGAAGTGTCATTATTTAGGTTGAACTTGTATTTGGCATGATATTCATGTATTTTTGCCAAATTTCATAGCATGGGGGGGGGGGGGGGGCACATGCCTTATACCTATATCCTTATAAGAACACTAAGTATCTGGTTGAAGCTCAGCCTCCAGACTGTTGTAAGGCTGCTATAAGACTGACACAAAACTGTTGCAAGATTTGTAAGACTGTTGTAATGACTTTTGTAAGACTGTTGTAAGACTGTTGCAAGATTGCAGTAAGACTGTTGTAAGGCTAAGATGAGACTTGTAAGACTTTTGTAAGCCTGATACAAGACTGTTGTAAGACCGATACAAGACTGTTGCAAGACTGTTGTAAGACTGTTGTAAGGCTGCTACAAGACTGTCGCAAGACTGTGGTAAGATTGCTACAAGACTATTGTAAGACTGATACAAGACTGTTGTAAGACTGACACAAAAACTGTCGCAAGATTTATAAGACTGTTGTAATGACTTTTGCAAGACTGTTGTAGGACTGTTGCAAGACTGCAGTAAGACTGTTGTAAGGCTAATATGAGACTGGTAAGACTGTTGTTAGCCTGATACAAGACTGTTGTAAGACTGTTGCAAGAATGTTTTGAGACTGTTTTAAGACTGTTGTAAGACTAGTGCAAGACCGTTGTAAGACTGTTCTAAGACTTGCAAGAGTGTTGTAAGACTAACAAGACTGTTGTAAGGCTGATACAAGACTCCTGCAAGACTGTTGCAAGACTGTTTTAAGAGAAATACAAGACTGTTGCAAGACTGTTGTACAGCTTATACAAGACTGTTGCACGACTGTTGCAAGACGGATGAAAGACTTGTTTGACTGATGCAAGACTGTTGTAAGACTGATGCAAGACTGTTGTAAGACTGTTACGAGACTGGTGTAAGACTGATACAAGACTGTTGTAAGATTGATTCAAGACTGTTGTAAGAGTATTGCAAGATTTGTAAGATTGTTGTAACGACCGTTACAAGACTGTTGCAAGACTTGTAAGAGTGTTGCAAGACTTGTAAGACTGTTGTGAGACTGTAGCAAGACTGTTGTAAGGCTGATACAAAACTGTTGCAAGACTGTTGCACGACCGATACAAGACTGTTGCAAGACTGATTCAAAACTGATTCAAGACTGTAGCAAGAATGTTGTAAGGCTGATACAAAACTGTTGCAAGACTGCAGTAAGACTGTTGTAAGACTGATACAAGACTGTTGAAAGACTGTTGTATGACTGATACAGGACTGTTGCAATATGATGTGATATGGAGTGTTAATAGATTTAATAATATATTTATCCTGTTTGGACTGAGTTATATTAGTTTTATTTTTTGGACTTCTTCAACCATTTATACATAACTTTGTACAACTTGTTTAGTATTTTGACATGGATTTAAACTCCTGTTCACATCACCACGAGACTTTCATGTCAAACACCAACAACTTCCCAGGTCTAGAGTCAATGACATTTCTCAGGGGCATTAAGCTGACATAACTCAATAACTGGGAATGTTTTTAAGACCTCACACAGTGAGTTGTCGGGTCTGTGTATGCGCCATTTACGGCACACGGACTGGGAGGCCACGACTTAACGGAGCTGGGGAATGTTGAGAGTGGTGGTGGAATCCACACTCGAAGGGTCCCAGGATCAACATGAAGGTGCATTCTGAAATGAGTATGTGCAGGGACTACATTAGAAGTCACTGACTCTATATAGACATGTATAGACATACATGTATATAGATAGACAGAGTATGCATACTTATATTTATCCTACCCCTCACATACATCTCCCTAGAATTAACATGGTGTGACTGTATTCCATGGTCATGCATAAAATATATATATGCTATGGGTGATATATGAAGTTTAAAACATGTGATGGGGTAGGATAAAATCCAAACATCTCTCAATTTCATTTGATTGTTTACATGGCGTTTGTTGCGTTTTTTTTGTGTTTTGCTAAAGACATAACTCAGAAATCAATTTGGGCATAGACAACTCACACCATATAAACAATCATATGAAATTTTGGGACGTTTCTTGATACTACACATATGCGGTCGTAGAAACACGTATGCTCACCCTAACATACCACTATCTCCTCTATTACTCGTGTTGCAAGTAACAAATTATATAAGTGATATACCATATACAATAGAATGACCCCTTTTAGCTGCTGATAGCTGGCGGTAGAGAATATTTTGCTGAATAATGCTAGGCCCGTCTGGTTTCCGCTAAAAGATAAAAGTTATAATTGGACCAACAGTAACCATATTCTGGTTGGTTAGGTTCTCTATCTGAGCTCAAGTTGCCCTTCACATGGTTAAGTGTATTCCGGTAGATAGAAATAGGGGCGAATTTTGTATTTTTGGAGGGTAGGGGCTCACCTTAGACAACTGTGATTGCATAGAATGGTCACAGTTGATTTGTTGAATGACACTGTATAGGGACATAGGATTTTGTCTGGTTTCTTTCGAGAGTGGAGTAGGGGGCACACTACCTGTATCCCGCTAAATAAAAGCCTCCCTTTGAATAGGCTTAGAGGTTGTCAATGCTCTTTCCCTCAAGTAAATGGCCCATTTTAATCGTCATATTTTTAAAACTAAAAATAATACAAATAAAATTCATAACAGTGTGTTTACAGAATCTCTAAGTGGAACACACCATATTTGGCAATTTTTCGGGTAGGGGGCCCGTGGGGGTCCTACTCTTCAGTTCAGAGCAAGTCCCGGCTATACATGAGCTAAGGTTAGGTTATTGTAATCTCCGCCACAGTATGTGCAGGCATTAGGTGAATATTTCCAATATTGGTATCTTTCCCCAAGCTGCCTTGGTAATTCCTTCGAGTGGAAAAGAACTAGTGCAACACAGAAGACTGTCTGTATACGGGAGGGGGGGGGGGGGGGGTTAGAAAGTAGAGGGCTAGAAGTCTGCAGAGGAAGTCATTCTATCCTTCTGTCATATGTCTAAATTCTTTTTAATGCCACGTCTACTACTACTACTTTAAGTTTTTAACAACGCCGCCTCACAGACGAGGCGGTTGGTGATGGTGTGTTTTGTAGCACGTTTAGATTGCAGACGTGGCCGTGAGAGAGGAAAGACCCTTAACATCAGTGCTATTAGAGACGCGGCAGAGCTAGTAGGTTAGGGGAAATGGGTATCTACAAAAATATGTGTTTTCACTTAACCAATCCAATGGTCGGTGACATCAACGGCTATGAAAATGGGTTTTTTTTTTATGGGGGGGGGGGGGGGAGGGGGCCTTCAAGTACAGATCTAGATCAAGCCTCGTCCTCATAATATTGTGCACAGTAGATTTAACAACGATAATATTGAAAATGCTACGAATAGTGATAAAGCACTATTTCCCTCATGTCCTACCTCCAAATGACTGTGGTACAAAATGAACATCACTTACTGGAAACGATCGAAATAATATCATTTGTCATAAGAATTTTTTTTTTAAAGCGCTCTCAGATGTACCAGTTATACGGTTTGCATATTCGTTAAGTAATATTAATTTAGTAGGTGAACATTACCCGGTTGTATCTTTACCTCCCACGGACATGAAACGCACTGAACTCATCATGTACATGTGTTGTAATGTTGATTTGCGAATTTTGCTTGGAAGAACGATGTTGTATATCGAAAGGCGAAATAAAATAAACCTTTGAATAAAAAAATTAATGTTGAATGTAAACGCGGTTTATTTCTGCTTGACTCAGGCCGCAGACGACAATGACGGGCCGGGTGATGATTGTTACCGGCGGATCCTCGGGCATCGGCTACGAGGTCGTCAAGTACCTAGCGGAGGGAGGAAATGACGTGATTTTAGCCAGCAAGGACCGTGACCGTGGTGAAAACGCTGTCTGGTGTATAAAGCGTGATCTTCCCAACTGCCTCGTTCAGTACATGGAGGTGAGTTTGTCGTTATTCATTAGCATTTACCTGCTAAGATATAGCCTCACATGGTCGAAAATCACGAAATGGCAGCAAATGGGCTATATTTAGGAGGACATTTCAATAACTCCTTTTGGGAAAATAGTTCCAATGGGTTTCACATATCTAAGGCATTGTATGGCACAGTCCAGAACCTTAAAACCACAACTTACTCCAATGTTTATACAAAATATCGCTAAAAATGTGAGGGTGTCACGTTACGACACCAGCATAAAAACGTGCATAAGATAAAAAAAAAAAGAATAGAATTTGTTTCACTGTTTTTAATTACTCACATATATGCATCTTTCCACAATAAAAGGATAGGCCTATATGGCTCCCTTCATACTGAACTCAATTTGTGCTATTTTGATGTAGATTAGGCAGTCACGTTACGACACCAATTTCCAATTCCCTATGACATTAGTAAGAATTCTTTTGTGGTATCAAAGGGTAGGTATATAGCTACAAAATAGTGAAAGAATGAAGTCTCTATTTTTATTAGAAAAAAGTTATCAGCCCCAACGTATACTTTGTCACGTTACGACCCCGTCACGTTACGACCCCGTCACGTTACGACCCCGTCACATTATGACACGCAGTGGGTCACTTGGGGTCAGGAAAAAAGTAGAAATGGTGTTCATGTGTTGGTTAGATATATACCTCCAAAATGCCGAAAGAATGAAATCTTTATCTTTACTAGAAAAAAAGTATCAGCTCCTACATATTTTTGCATCACGTTACAACCCCCGTCACGTTACGACCTCCTGTCATGTTACGACCCCCGTGGATATAAGGCCACAGATGTCAGTTGTGGTAAAGGAAAATAAAATTGTTAGTTATGTTTTTATATATATATACCCACAAATTGTATAGCAAAATAAAAGGGGTTAACAGTATGTGCCCAGGGAACCAATATGACCCAATCTGAGAGGGGGGGGGGGGGGGGGGGGGGTCGTAACGTGACGTTTTGATTTTGATAATAGCGCTGCACTGAAGCTATTTTTTATAGTTAGGGTTCCCAATTTTGCACACAAGTCCTCAAATATGTGAAGATAATATTGGCAAAAGCAATTAATGATCCCCTTAGTTTTGATTTTTTTGGGTAATTGCTACTATTTCGTGGTTTTTGACCACATACATTTCTATCTCATTTAAGATACTATTTTTTTTGTCTACGTTCAAAGGTATTAACACTATTGAAACAAATATATGATAGAGCTGTAATAATACCATGAGTGAGTTCCCGATATAAGCTAAACAACTAACTCAATCATGTACGATTTGTTGTTTATCAGTTGGATTTAGCTTCCACGACGTCAGTGAGAGAGTTTGTCAAGGAATTTACAAGAAAGAAGAAAAAGTTGAATGTTTTGATTCACAATGCTGCCATTGCCCCAAACTACAGCGACCTCAAACGGCAGACGAATTCCGAAGGCTTTGAGCTCACCATGGCGACTAATCATCTAGGTAATGAGATATATCAATTCATTAAAGACAAATGCTGGTAGTTGGGTAATTCTAAATTCTATTGAGATTTGCAAACTACTCAGGATAATGTAAGTTCCATATATCAGCAAATAGAAAATGCAAAAAAAAATGGCATGTCACCATGCTAACTTCTATGGCAGGGCCATCTGAAAATGTAAGTTCTAACTATTTGTGTATGGAAAAATGCAATATTTTGACTTTGTTGCTAAATGACACTGATGTTCTATTGCTATATTCAAATAGTTCTGGATTATGATTGTTGGGAACATGTTCAAATGAGAAATGCTAAAAAAAAGACTATATCGCCATGCTACTTTCTATGGGAAGGCCATCTGAAGAAGGTAAGTGCTTAACTATTGGTGTCTATGAGAAACTGCTATATTTTCCTGGCACCAGGTGGCAGCACCAGTGTAAAACCAGGGAACGTTTCGATACCTACCCGCATTTGTCTTTAAACGCTGTTATATGAAACTTAGTTGTATTATCCCCTTCTGGGTATTTCTTTCGCCATTCACTTGATATAGGCTAAAAATACCCAACTCTTCTCCAGGAATTTGCAGTTTTACTACATATCTATAACCGAACATTCCCCAGTTACAGTTGCTCAGTATGTAATATAGACAATAATCGATGGTTTTGTAGACAGGCGGCCGTAAACCACGAGAGGTTGACGCGTAGTAATACACGAGCGCTAGCGAGTGTATTGCTACGTCAACCGCGAGTGGTTTACAGAGCTGCCTGTCCACAAAATCATCGTTTGTTGCATTTATTATCCATCTTTTCGAATAAATCAAACCCAGTAATTGCCATGTTAATGGGTATAACACTACGAACTATTTCTTTGCTCTATAGCAAAAGGGACTATTTTTCCCGTATACCATGGTTTTGAGGCCGTATACCACAGGTTTGAATCCGTATACCACAGTTATGGTATCTGACAGGTTTTATACAATGGGACGTGGTTTACTGAGTCCCCATACATTTTCAATGGGGGCTTTGTATACGATGGGTAATAAAATGCGGGTTGTCGTATCAAGCCTAACGTTTTCTCAGTGAGACTCGGAATTTACACATCTTGGCCAAGGCCTTGGTGTCTAAATTCCGGGACCCACACCTAGAAACTCTTGAATCCTGCCACCCAAAATTAATATCCCTATAATACTCCATGTCGATGGGATTTGAACACTTTAACGGTCACAGGGTGCTTCCAGGCATTCTTAAGCGAACTGCAGCATGATGCAGCCACGGATCTTTGATAATTGTGTACAAAATTCGGTAGAAAGGGAAATGATTATTTGTCTTACAAATTTTTTACAAAGTACCTTTTTACAAAATACATCAAAGGATCTTTGTTTCAAAATAACAGAATAAGACCGGTTACTATGGTAAGCTACTGAAGACACTTGATCTGGCTGCTGCTAGGTTTAAGCTGTATGCGGTAGGTTTGCTACTGCAGACATTGCCTGCTGTGCGATGCTGTGCCAGGGAATTGGCTGTGACAGGGAAAGGCTTAACGAAGATTGTATCACGATTTCTGATCGAGAAAAATACACATGGTTGTTAAGGGGAGAATGGAAGAGCGAGGTTTCTTTTATAATGACTCTATGCCCAAATACAATTTTAAAAAACAGAAGAGCAGTCAGAGTTGACGTCTCTCGCTTTGGAATAAAAAATGTTTTAATTTCTTATTCGAGATTGATAGTCATGGGATAGATATACTACCAGACCGTTCTACTACATTCAGATTATACTCAACTTGAGTGGACAATTTGAAAAAAAAACAGAAGACAAGCACAGGCCCAACTCCACAGCAATCCGTAGTCGGTTTCATTGATGGCTTCATTAAAACAGTGAATTTTTACACAACGTTTCGGCTATGATAGCAGGGTTTATCAAGTTGAAAAAAGAACAACTCACTATTGCTCACTGTATTTTTGTTTTCATTGTCTGTATTCCTGGAATATTATATAATCCGAAAGTTGTACGCCACTTTAGTAATCTCATCTCGTTGATATTACCAGAAGAGACCTTACAATCAGAGATGACATTTTTCCATTGAAATCCATGCTTTTCTTTCCAGTATACAAAATTAACTTTCCTTGTGTATGACATAGATGATGGAAATTGAGTCGCATTCACGGCAATGAAAAAGTTGTTTAAACCTTGCCACAGATCCCAGTCCCATGCCATTCTGACGGTGACATGTTTCTTTTTTATGTTTTATCGGCCTCTCAATAGCAAAAGATTCCACATGGAAAATATTTCCACTTTTTTTGTCTGACCCCAACTTACTCGAACAAATGTTGGCATGCAAGCCTGTTACTGCTGATGGTGTGAGACATGGTGCGAGTGGTAAAGGGACATGTTCAGCTGTTGTTTATTGTCGTGTGGTTTGATTAGATTTATGCCTAAGCAACTGACAAGGTCATCTCACAATTCTGCAGGACCAATGCTGTTAACGAGTCTGCTGTTGGACTACATGATCCACACAGCGTCCATCATGGGCGAGGGACGAATCATCTACGTCACATGCAGTATCCATGACCATGAGAATAACCGCACCACTAGAGGTAAGTCAAGTTATTGTGCAGTCAGTGTCATAGTTAAAAATAACAAACTGCACCACTAGAGCAAAGATATGTGCGTCATCCACCAACCGCGCGATGCGACCACGATTTGTTTCCAACCATGGAACTTCACGCAAACCCCGACGGAACGAAAAGATTATTAAATCACATACGAATCATACGAACAATAGGGGTAATGTATTTCTACGTGTAATTTGCTGTTTATTTATGCTATACGCCGTTTTTAAATATAGATAAAGGTTTTTGGGGTAATCGTTTCATTCCAACTTGCCGCAGCAATTTCTTTCTTCTCCAATATGAACCGTAAGTTAACGCCAACCAATAGAAATGTAATAACATTAGCTCTTGTTATCACACCTTTAACAGGTTAGTTAGGATTGGCAGTATTTAAATTACTTTACTTATGTCTTCGATGAGACTAATATTGATGGTTCTTCGATTTGTGGTTTCTTCAGGCTTGAACTACTTAGACACAGAAAACTTCCAGCTGCAGAAGGAGGGAACCTATAACGGACTTCAGGCCTATAAAAACACCAAACTATGCAACGTTCTCGCAGCCTACCACCTTGCCGGCCAGCTCAAGGGCGTCGGCGAAGTCACAGTGAACGCTATAGATCCAGGTAACCCACCCGTCTGTCTCTCATATATAATGGTAGGTCAGTCTTTTTCCTGACATCCAACGATTAGCCAACCAACCATAAGCCTTAGTCTCCTCTAAGCGGGCGTACAGAGTATAAACCTATGTACACTAAAAGAAACCTCATTAGATCTGCACCAGTAACTGCATCACCAGCATACATCAGATAAACATTCCGTGTTTATTTTGTAGGAGTTGTTCGCAACACCAACATTCACCGCAGCGCGACCAAAGTACAGAAGACCTGCTCTCTGTGTTGCCTGCACAATGTCCTGCGGCCCTGGAAACATTCTTCCGCCAGATCAGCGGCACGCAATATTGGAGAACTCGCCATAGCCGACAAATTTGAGGGTGAGTACAACAGAAGTCGTTCTGAGTACATTTGTGTTGTATTTATTTTGATGTTATTCCTCAACATGGATTTCCACATAAAAAGAATTACTGAGTAGCCGTGTTCAAAGCAGGGATTGAATGGAATGACAGGGGCTGGATGATGTTGGTAACTGAACTGTTAATTGTGTATTTGCAGGGAAGTCGGGGAAGTTTTTCCGTGATGGGGTAGAGGACCGCTCGTCGCCAGAGTCGTATGATGTTGACCTTCAGAAGGACGTGTGGAGAAGGTCGTCGCGTCTTGTCAACATTCGTAGTATGGTCACAGAGGACGGCTTCGACGACATCAGTCTGTCCTCCAACAAGGCATGAGTGTTGCATATAACAGGGCATGGATGGTGGCTGCGAAGCAACTCTGGTTCATATCAGTCATGGACTACATCACTGAAACATCACAGCGAACCAAAACACTGAACGACAAAGTCCCCCCACTAACAGGAACCTGTGTACCTAAACTATATCTCCTGTCCTACAAAGCCAGTACTGCAACGTGATTAACATCACCTAAACATTTCGCGAAGTATATTATGCCATGTTATGACAGTATGTTTGGTCGGTTCAAACTTATATGATGACCTCCAGGTAATGATAAACCAATACAATTTTCGGGCAGGATAAATTGCATTCTGTTGCTTTATCCAATATGAATTCATATATACTGATGGCGCGATGAGAAGGCAGCTTACGCTCGTCTTGTCCATCGCATTTATTATCGGCATGTATCGCAGGGCCATAAGTGTGGATATATGATTTGGGTCTATACAGTTTCAACTCATAGTATATATTCACAGATTTGATTGATTGGTGCTGGGCTTAATCTTAAACAGTAGGCGCATCCGTGTTCAGTTCAAGTTTTGTAGATTCAGAAGAAATGATAAATCGAACTTTGAACCTTCCCAGGAAATCAGAGCTCGGCGAGAAACATACCAGCTCGAGTAGGTGATGAAATGCTATTCTGCAAAAGAATAATTAAGCGAATGTCCCAATTATTCTGAGAAATGGAACTATCGCCTACAATAATGGTATTGTTTAGAGGATGTTTGACATCATATAGAATCGTTGATTTTTGTCGTTGAATCTTGACGTTGTTGTTAATTTTGTAACAAATGTCTCCAAGAAAACACGTGAAACCTATTACAAATGATATAATGAAACAAAGGTTTCTTGAAAGGAGGTTTTAATGCTGTTTTAAAGACTCCTGTTGTGTGTAAGATCATGCATGAATGTAATGTTAAGTAAAGCAGACTGACCGCATAGCTGACTGAACATACAGAGTATGTATGTTTATGTTTTTATATTTGTATTGATATTCCCGCTATCGCAGGCTATCTTCGTGGTGTGACGTGAACCCACTGAAAACTCTTTGGTGTGATACCTGTAAATTAGCTTGTTTTTATACTTATTTTTATAGTTGCTCATGTAACTGATGCAGCCGCCTCTCAATATGTGACTATGCTGCTTATATTTGTAGATAGAAATCACATGATGATTAAGAACATGTATTTTGCTTTATCCAGTAAGTTAAGGCAAATTCTAGGCAAGACGAATTGCTCACGTCCTCTCTAGATATAAATAGACTAACTGCAGTTCTTATGTGTAAATGATGCCAACTCTGTCTTTGTATATAATCATAGGGCCATGTGTAAGTGACTAGTTAAGATTTTCTGTATATTGTTTGAATGTATGAATACCCAAAGTAAGTGTGGAAACGCTTATAGAAAATAACGGTTTTTATCTCATAAATTACCTGGCCCAGTCTGCACGTATCAGAGATGTTTTAAAACATTCAAACTACACACGATTCCTAGTTTATAGTAAAGTATTTTGATGATTCCAGTGTGAAATCTCCGAGGAACATTTAGATATTTTATATCAGTGCTATTTCAATGTGACACTCTTATCTGTTTGACCTATATTTTGTTATTATGATATGAATCTGCCGTTTGTTTGGACATAAATAGGAAAACTACTTATCCATGTCCTTTCAAAGTCTATGTCACACTGCCAGCTACACCTATCTCCTCCTCTGACAATACTCATTATATGACGGGTTACGGGCATGTTCCTCTGCTCCTTTATTCACGTATTTCCTTATGTGCATTTAGAAGTACCATAAATATATGAATATTTTGATAATTACGAATGCGTATTCTAAAAGGTTTTATTTAAGTACCGGGACTTAAATCGATTATGGTATAATAGCAGAGAATCGTCTGCGGTGTAGAACTTAAAGGGTTGTAGATATACATGGGCAGCTTGTGGTGAAAAGTGTAACGAGATGAGAATGGTATGTTGCGTTTTGTTAATACAAGATACCAGTATCTAGTTTGAAATTCCCGATGTTACGTTATGACAATGGGTTGTATATATTCTGAAGTGTTTTTAAAGCCACATGTTGCTAGTTGTGTGACCTTGCATCCCTTTGTGATTATATTTTATTTCCAGGTTTCTTAGAATTAACCTGACAAATATAATTACCAATTATATTTTTGTATGCAAACCTGTTATTTTAGCCTACTTATTTTAGATAGTACGTTATGCTCTGAGCTTTGAAAACAATTTTTGGAATGACAGAAAAATACTATTTCTGAGACATCATATATGATCATACATAAATATATGTAATACTATTTTCAATATACATGTAGCTAATTTTCTCAATTCTGTTTCTGTCGAACCACGATTGGTTTGTGTTGAGCACATCTACATGGTAACAGATTGTCACATCAGCAGAGAATCCTGCACCTTTCTACTCCTTATCAGAAAGTACGTGTTACTCCTGAGAGATCTAAAATTTCCTTCTGGGAACGACGCAGGTAATGTATAAACTAATTTACCCTGCTTATTCCAAGTAGGCCTTGTTGGATTATTTTTAGCTTTAGTTGTCAGTACAGTTTCCAAGCTAGGATTGTCTGTACATATATACGCACATGATATGATACTTCATGGTTCTCGTTGATAAAACTGCATGAGTACAAATAGCCTAGCGATACGTGATGGGTCTTCCTACCGCTAGTGGCAGCATCGCGTCACCTGCCGCGCCGACGACGCCTTCAACAACACGGTTAACATGGCAATGTAGTTCATGATACAGCAGGCACAGTGCTTCGTCAAATGCATTCTGAATAATTAATTCTTTTTGGTTTCTATAAGAATCCTGCATTGTTAACACGCCTGTACATGGATGTGTATGTTCCTCATTCTGATGTAGATAACCTTGTCTCAATAATACTGTGGCTCCATCTGAATATCGATAATTTGGCACATGCTTTTGACGCTTGTGTAGATTCCCTTGTGCATTTTCACTGTGGCCACATAGAAGAACCCAGCTGCATCTTACTGTATTTTTATACATAATGATTAACCACTTGAAAAATATTAAATCATTTTGTAACAGTTTATCTTGAAAATGTACTAGGAATATGATGATCCCAAATCTGTATGATGCACTGAATTATGAACATTAACTCTTTGTATCCGAAGCGATACACCAACTTTGTCTTGCTTCCGACAATACTGTCTCGGTTCATAGTTTTTGTCTTCTAAATCACATTGTTGAAAAGTCTTTTTTTGTTTAAATTGATCACAAAGTGAAAATATCATGGAAGGAAAATACATGATTAATATATTCATGTGGGTATTAGTTCTGAGACCGATCGTGTTCTAAATGTTAATATTTCTTCCCAATGAATGCATTATCTGCATAACAGAGCTCTGTTAATGTTATGTAAAGTTTTGCAGTTCTCAAAGGAATACACCTAATTTCAGTATTACTAACTGAAAGGCCATTGACCATACTTTGTATTATCTGACGGGCCTTGAAGGTGCTATTGCTTATCTATACTATCATCTCTGATGATGCGCTTTTATTTCTTGTATTCAAAGCTGCATCGCTCTGCTGACATATTAGCTTCTTTAAAAATACAAGAAGAATAAAATGTTATTGGAAAGGTGTTTGATAAACATCCCCACTTATGTACATTTCTAATAAAAAGATGCTTTCTATTTTTATGATATTATGCTAGGTAATCAAAACCACTTGATTTCGTGCCATTAAATGGTACCTTTTCTACGAATGGTACTTCTGATTTTGACACCGGCAGTATCCGAGGACCGATCTAGCTTATGAGTTAGCTCATACTTAATCATTTTGTCCTAAAATAAGTAAAAGGTTCAACTATGAGGACTTATATTTGAGCGTCAATGACTATCATCTTCCTATGAAAATTAGATAGAAATATTAATTGAGTTAATCATTTTCTTATCAACTGTAAACTAAAACTGAAATGCATAATGAATAGCTGCTTGTGTTTTCCCGACATTTTATCAAAATGAAATGCATATAATTATATAGAACGACCTGACCGTACTGTACATGATACAAAACGAGATGGGGAATTGTTGTTATATACGGAACGAGGCCCCAGGCGGAGTTCCGTAAATAACATCAATTCCCATCGAGTTTTGTAGCACGTACAAACATGGTAGGTCGTTATATATTTATTATGTACCCAGAACTGATTAAATCTTACCGTGTATTGGCCGAGAAGACATGTCAGCATGAAAGCCCACACACTGCTGATGTTTCAACGTGTTCAGTATAACACAGTACTGCACAGGGTTCAGTATACAATTTTTATTATCCATCGTATACAAAGTCCCAATTGAAAATGCATGGTGACTCAGTAAACCACGACCCATTGTATAAAACCTGTCAGATACCATAACTGTGGTATACGGATTCAAACGTGTGGTATACGGCCTCAAAACCATGGCAACGGGAAAAATAGTCCCTTTTGCTATAGTTCCTAATGTTATACCCGTTAATATGGCAATTACTGGGTTTAATTTATTCGAAAAGATGGATAATAAATGCAACAAACGATGGTTTTGTGGACAGGCAGCTCTGTAAATCACTCGCGGTTGACCTCGTAATACACTCGCTAGCGCTTGTGTAATACTATGCGTCAACCTCTCGTGGTTTACGGCCGCCTGTCCACAAAACCATCGATTATTGTCTATATACTGCATAGGGAGCAGCAGTATGTAATTATCAAATATATTGCAAGGGTATATAATAAATTGAACAAACTCATGTGAATGTTATAACAATCTGCAGTTGACCTTTGTAAATGACAAAGATGGATAGAGGAATGTAAACATGATTTGCCCAAGTGACACGTTATGAGACTTATGCATGTAGGAATCGCTCATTCAGCCGGCGATTCTATGGTATTTATTTAATTAAGGAGTTTCCGTCTATCAGGCTTCTCCCACAAATGACAAGCTGGCTTTTGCGTTTGTAGTCATCACAATACAAGATTTGTATCTGTACGTTAAAAATGAAATAAATTATAATTGATAAAGGACTACAGCCACAATTCTCTTGTATATTCGTGTTTATATATTTATTTTCTTCTGCATTGGAGGTATTTTGCTACCCACTGAACCTCGGTTACATATAAACTACACAGCAATAAGCGTTTGTCCCCAGGAGATGCAAAATGTTTGATTAGTCTCTTCCGGCATAGACCAGCATTGTCTCACGTTGTCATGGAGATTTCTTGTTCAAAGACTGTTTAAGCAGCAATCGGCGAGTATATGTTGAATCGGATATCGCACAAGACAAATTCAGATTAGTGTTCATCATTCCAATTTAGGCCTTTGTTATCAAACTCGCTTTTTCGCAAATTTCTTCATCAGGGTCCTGTTTTATAGACAGCGAAGTCTTTATTAGTGATCACGAAAAAAGAGTGACTGTATTAGTGACTGTCACTGTTTCGCGTTGCATAGACAAGATCACTATTTTACAGTGCAATCACTGTTGATTTGATCACTAATAGGTCAGTCCCTGTTGAAACGATCACTATTATAGTGATCGAATCAAAGCAATCACTATTTCTATGGATATCTACCTGCCAGGAACCAAATTGTCTTCGCCAAGTCAATTTCGGAAATTGTCTGTGGTTCTTTTGCAAAGTCATACACTTAGGTATACAAGGTAAATTGCTAGAATGGTTCCGGAGTTACTTATCACATAGATTACAAGCAACAATGGCAAACAATATTAAATCTACACCTGATTCAATTACCTATGGTGTCCCTCAGGGATCCATATTAGGACCCATGTTGTTTATTTTATATGTTAATGACTTGGTTAAGGCTTTGCAAGGGGGCAATGACTTGGAAGTGAGGCCTGGCTGTCTACTGTATGCGGATGACACTGTTATATATCGTTCAGGGCCTGATCTAAATCAGCTAGTAAACAGTATGCAGCAAGATCTTGATGTCTTAAACATATGGTGTAACAGAAATAAATTAACTATAAACACAAAAAAAAAAAAACTAGTTGTATTCTCATCAGCTAACAAAACAAGGAAGATTAACCATGAAGAAGTAAAACTATATTTAAATCAAGATCTTCTGCTAAAAGTCCACTCTTATAATTACCTCGGTGTAACCCTGGACGCAAACTTGAATTTTAAGATTCATATTAGCAACATAGACAGGCGTCACACAAACTATTCCTCCTCGCAAAAATACGTCCATACCTGACACGTGATGCATGTATTCTAGTTTATAAGACTATGATTTTACCTATTATTGACTATGGAGATGTTTTCTACGATGCTTGCAGTATACATGATCTGGGAAAGTTACAAATTGTACAAAATAACGCTCTAAGAATCATCTCGAAATGTCATCCAAGAATGCATGTAGACCTGTTACATGGATCTATACAATTTCCATACTTGACAGACAGAAGAAAGTACCATATATTGTTAACAATGTATAAATGGTCAAAAGATGTGTCACTCCTCAAAACAGTGAATCTAGGCACCAGAGCCCAGTCGGCACCAGTTATTCAAACTTTAAAACCAAATTGTGAATTATATAGGAAAGGACTTCAATACCATGGAGCCACACTGTGGAATAACTTACCACCAGTGACACGAAATATAGACACTTATGTGAACTTCAAACGAGCACAAAAAGATTTCCTACTATCCTGTATCCCATAGACTTTAAAAGACTCAAATGAAATATAACATGGGGAGGGACAGGACCCACCTGGACTCTTAGATGTTATACTCTAATTTCGTACTTAAAAGCTATGTGGGAGAATTGTCACACTTTATGCTCTCCAAACTCTATATTGTTCTATCTATATCTATTTTCCGATGTTGTATATATGTTGCGTTGTAGCGCCACAAAACGGAGACTGTATCTACTGGTAAACTGGTTATGCGTTAAGACCAGTCCTTCGGGACTGAGCATTTAGCCAGTCTAAATAAATGTCTTAAAAAAAAAAAAATAATAAATAAAAATGCACTCTCCTAGCAGAGATTCAGCGCTCGACTTCCTGTGCTAGTAAGCGTTAGTGCCGCGAAAGATCTGCTAGGAGAGTGATATAAATGGAGCTCTTCAGCATTGGAGGTAAAGATATCGCCAATTTGATGAGTATCTTACGTCCGATTTCCATTTCCTGTTTGGACAACAACAAGCAGTCTTGTCCAATTCCGAATTAATTGACTTGACAACAACTATCTATACATGTATACATATAGTATATGTTTGAAATCCCATGTATCTATATATGTACAGTAAAACCCCTCTTCCGGGACACCCCGCTTAAGGGGACACCCCGCTTAAGGAGACAATTTGCTCAGAACGGAAATTTTTCCCACTATTATATTAAGAGTTTTAACCCCGCTTAAAGGGACACCCCGCTTAAGGGGACACCCCGCTTTAGGGGACAGTTTTTCGGTACAGAAATGCTTAAAAACCCCGCTTAAGGGAACAGTTTGGAAGGACATAATATCAAAAACACTGAAAATCCAAGTTTATGGTCCCCGTTTGTACGGGACAGACCAGGGACCTGTTTCACTAGTTTCGTGACATGTCTAGATGGCGTCTGTGACACCTTATAGACACATTGGAGTTGACTAGTTTTGTGAAAACACAACTAGCTGCCCTTAGGACAAGACATACCCCAAACAGGATATGTCTGGTTTCATAAGAATTAGACATTAGACTTCGTTTTGTCCGTTCTTGCTTGCACTGTTGGTGCCGCTTTTCATGTCTGTCTGACACTTTTGTCACGAAACTAGTGAAACAGGTCCCAGAACAATAGACTGAGCATTCCCATGCGGGCCCGGGCGGCCAGAGTGAGTGGGTATGAGTGTGAGTGACTTTCGCACCCGTTGAAGGTAGGGGGTTAGAGGTCCGCTTACAGGTTAGCTGTGGGCGACACAGGGAGGGCTGGGGCCTTTGAAGGTGCGGTATTCAGTGAGCCGTCGCGGCTCAGGGCGGCTATTTTTTGGTATATTTATATTCAATTATATTATGTAATTTATATTTATTTGCTTATTTATGTGTTTTTGATAAACCTTTTAACCTAATAACCATCGTTTCCTTCATTTATGCAGATATTCTCTATTGTATAACCATTGACAGACTGAAAACCCCGCTTAAGGGGAATCGCTATCGAAGACATAGCCGACACTCCGTTCTGCTGAACACCTGCTATGTGTTTGTCAACCATTTGCGAATCTTTCGAAATAACTCGATTAAATACCTTGTTCAGCGTAACGTCCAGTTAACCATTGCAGGTTCTTGCCAGACTTTCTCAACTTTCTTTTGCACCACAAGGGTGGTGATCGAATCTATGTAATGAATTTAGGTAGAAATCCCACTCCTACACATTTACCGAGGTGAGAGTTCTTTTACTTCCCACACCACATAGACATGGTATGAGAAGGATTGGCTTTTGTTATAGCAGTAAATCTATCACTGCTGGGGGTGAAGGAGATTGTTTTGTTTGTTTGTTTGGTTTGGATTTTACGTCCAGTCAACCATTATAGGTCCTTTCCAGACTTTCTCAAGGTTCTTTTACACCTCTAGGGTGGTGATAGAATCTATGTGATGAATTCAGGTAGAAATCTCACCCCTACACATTTACCGAGGTGAGAGTTCTTTTACTTCCCACACCACATAGACATGGTATGAGAAGGATGGCCTTTGTTATAGCAGTAAATCTACCACTGCTGGGGGTGGGTGGGGGGTGTAACTCCATGCCCTGCAGGTCCGTCAGGATTTTGGAAATCTGTTGTATTCCACGACACTCCTAGTATCGTGCAGATTAGATAAAGAGGATGCACAGGAGTTACCATTACAATATTAATGAAAGATTACCAAGAAACCCCTGCACAATGGCCCAAGGGTTCTGCTCCGGCCTGTCCTGTGTTTGTGAGGTCAGGGCTCACTGATAGCGGAGCGGTGGCTACACCAGTTGACCATACTCGGTGCTCTAAATCCTTCCTGGTGGGCAGGTGTTGTATTTTTGCGAATCGGGAAAACGCACGGAGAAGTTCCAAGTTCAGCTGGCCTCTTCTGGTTGGTATGCGGGACTGGGTCACTGTGGAATCAGATATCATTTCAGCAGGTCCCTTCTTGATGAGTGTTGGGCTCTGCAGTTATCTCAAGAGGTAGAAAAAATATTCACACCTCATCTCCATGGAGGAGTGTGAACAGATATCCAATAAAAAAACATGTGGTGGTATGGAGCTGGTGCCTGAAGGATGCTAATATGCAGCTTGGGTACCAGTGGAAAGAATCCAACATCGTTGGCCTTAACCCTTTCCTGGCGAGCAGGTTGGTGGGTACCAGTAGCTGCAGGGGCTAGGATCCTCTGGGCTGTATGTCTCTGGGGGCGAGAATGCCTTGAGACATCCAGAAAGGTTTCACTTTTCATGTGACCTAGAGTACTTTTTTATTGGCATAATTTCTTTCATTGAAATAGTATACAAAATGTATTGATTTCCACACATATCTTTCCGTATCTTACACAAAATCTAAATTTTCTTGTACTACTTTTGGTGGGGTTTTTTTCAATGTCGGGCAACAGTCTCAGACACAGTCATTCTGTAGTGACAAAAAGTTTCCATTTTTCTTAGATACTTAAAATAAAGATAAAAGACCAATTCAAACTGTCCCGGAAAGCCCTGTAAAAACTTCTTGGTAAGGACTAGGTCATGAGCATACAATGTCCATGATCCATGCTAGAAGATATACAATTTTAAGAAAACACCAATACAAACTTTCGATATATAAATGGTTGGTTGGTAGGATGCTGCTGTGTTGAGGACACTACATGTGCCCAAAAGCCTCATATTATGAAACATCTTATAAACTAAGGGAAGTTGTGAAAGTGAATCTGTAGGGGGCCATCCATAAAGTATGTACGTAGAATTTCTTAAACTTTGGGCCTCCCACCCCCACCCGATCTTGTACTCAATAGAACAAAGAGGGAGCATACCGGGGTACACAGAATTTCCACACAAAAAATTACCGCACACCAACGCCCCTTTGTGCGCACGTACTTCATGGTTGGCCCCTTGTTGACTTTCTGAGAATACTGAACCGTATGACATCTTCAAATTGGTGCCACTGACTTTCAAAATCTAGTCTTCCGACTACTCTGGGACGATTATCGTGGTTTTGAAGTAGGATTCCAGTAATAACCTAAAAGCTGCAGACCCCTTGGGAGTGAAATGACTTGAGGACAGTAAATCATATCTACAGGCCTCACACAGCCCCGCTTCCTCAATATAGGTTTTTTAATAGGTTTTTAAAATCAAAATATAGGGTTTTACAGGTTTTTCAAAGCCAGAAACATAGGCTTTTTATAGGTTTATAGATTTCTAAAAACATGTACCTAGTACTAAATTGCAGGACGTCAGGATGTCTGGCTCATCAGGTTATAACCAGCAAGCATGAATACATGTGTTGAGTTTCCAACAGGCAAGCCAGCCTGGCAAAAAGTCACACCAACTGTTGATTTCTTAAACACTTTTTCAGGTCTCTTAAATAAACCGATAATGTGGATTTCTTGTCATTTGAAAATCTAACTTTGTGTCAAGTTAACTTATAAGATTTCTTGTACACATCAATCTGCATGGCAGTGAAAATATAGGTTTTTATAGGTTATATAAGTTCCTTTGAAAAAATAGAGGCTCAAGAATCAAAATATTATCATGAAACATCACGAAATTTCATATGAATGTTTATATGGCATGAGTTGTCTTCGCGGAATGATATCATAAGCAGAGATGAGTGATATCTGTAGCGGAAGACAACGAATGGCATGTAAACAATTATATGAAATTGAGTGATGTTTAGATTTTATCCTACCCTGTCACATGTTTTTAACTTCATGTCACCAGTGGCATATAAATATTTTATGGCATAACCGTGGCATACAGGTCCACCATGTTAAGTCTATGGAGATTTATATGAGGGGTAGGATAAAGGTTTTTATAGGTTTTAAAGGTTTCACTGGGAGGCCTGTATCTACTGAAAACGTGGCTTAGTACACAGGTCAAGCTACTGCATCAAAGTGTTCCGATTGAAACCTGCTGTATAAGTCCAGCTGACGGAGTTACCCACTCTATAGTATCAGATTCATGTACCAAACTATGTATGGAAATGAGGTTCACAAAACCAAGATACAATAACGAAAAGCTTAAAAAAAAGTGAGGAGCACATCGCATGCTCCCGGTATTTATCCCGGGTGGGGGGAGGGTGGTCGATACTGTCAGCTGACAGCAACACCAGATTCATCTCCAGCGGCCTCTCAACAGGGGAATGATACCATGTGACATCATGCCTCTCGTTTATTTCTAAGACGTGGAAAATACTTTCTAAATAGCGTCTTGTATATAAAATATGTACCAGGAGTAGTGATTGACTATATTTCAAAAAGAGAAATGAACAGAAAAACCAAAATTAGCCTGATAATTGGGATCCCTGGTATATCATATATCGTATTTTGACTAGTTCCAGAAAAACAAAAAGACAAAATATATTTCACATATAAAATTTAATACAATACTTCGCATACATTCGCACTTTCTCACATAATGATTCAAAGAGTATAAGTTAACCACAGAACTAGCTCTAGGGTGTTGACCATGGAGGTACACCTCTCAAGAGTATTTTCTCTCATTTCGGAACTACAAAGGTCAACACGGTTACTGGAGATTCCATTTTCATCGATAATGTGATGGCATACTTCTTACACAGGAGTCTTCGGTGTTACAGAGGAGTACTTCTTGTGGTAACCAATCTGTCCATCATTTTATTCACGCTTGACAATCTCACACATGTCTAAAGTTTAAGTCCTCATCGGTTCTGTTCCGTTGACGACTTTGTGTCCTTGTTTCTCCAGTTCAGCTCTGGTAGATGAAAGAAAGGTAGGAGTGTATTACTAAAGTCATCAGATGTCAAAATTTGTGAAAAAATCTGAAATGAACAAACAATGAATGTGTTGGAAAAAACTTAAGAAACAAGAGCTAAGTGTGCATTTAAAATAGAAATATTGGCCTTTAAAGACCAAATTAGCAGGTAGACACATTTAAAACTCAATAGACCTATTCTGAAGTAAGGGAGAGGCCAACAGAAAGTGTTGGGACTAAAGGTAGTCTGATGGTCAGTCATCCATGACTAGAAAACGGCCTGTATTGATCCTTTTTAGAATCCAAAGTATATTTACCTACCTGTAGGCGATTTCAATTGTTAATCAGCAATGCCCTTCATGGATCAGTGCACACAGAAACTGAGCCCTGTCAGGTATGTTATGGTCATAAAACCTTTTGTTCAAAACAAAAATCATATTCTTATCTGTACTTAGTTCGCTATAAAAAGCAAAAATGTGGTCAGGTCGCCAAGTAACTCTAAAAGCAGTGTACTACAGTAGGCTATGGCCATAAGCTAAAACTCTACAAGCAGTGTACAACAGTAGGCTATGGCCATAACCTAAAACCGTCCACCTTCTTATAAAGTGCTACTAGAACTAGAACTTCCTAGCTGAGAAAGGCTGCAGCAAGATAGGTAGCCAAATATTCACAGCTGTCCATTTGCTGCAATTGAAAAACTATCCAAATGGAGACTTCAAGGTGCTTTTCAAATAAGACCTGATAAAATATGTATCTGCACACCACACTTGGTAGCCTCATGCTTCGGTTTTCAGCGGATGACCAACAGACACTATGCCTTTTGTCGAATTTATGTCAGAACTATGTCAAGATTTGACGTCGGAACTTCTAATAAGGTTCAGTAGATAGTTAAAGATATGCGGAAAACAGTTGGTAAGTTTATATTTTGATTCACGATAGGCGATATCTGATTATTTGCATTTGTTTGTTATGTGGTTCTACTCAAGTGCCTCCTGAAAACAAAGCATAGCGCCCAATTTATGAATCGTAGCATCCCAAGCGTGCTGGTTACTGAGTGTATCATCCAGTTTTCATATAAGATCCACTCTGTGCCCTATATTACCTACAAGATATTTTTGCCAATAACTCGCTCTTTTGATTAAGTCCTTGTGGAGATCAATGACTTGGCTAAACCAATGAGTATAGAGAAAGAGAGGGGTAGCTCAGGGTGGCGAGACATTGAGAGTTTCTCTCTGCCTTATCAGCAATTAGAACCTCCACCACTACTGAAAAACATACCCCACGGCCGCCTGCTTATATAAGCACCCCGTATTGGGCGTCACCCCCTTTGGTCACAATGCTGCCACCATGGAGGGTACTCCTAAAAGTCACATTTTCAGGAACCCCTAGAGGACCCCATGAACTAGTTTTAAAAAAAGGGGAATCAGCCAGCTGTAGGTCGTTTTTTGTATTTTGAAAACTTGTCAAATCTTTGGAAGTGATACTTCATTTATGTCAGAAAAATCCTGAATATTTTCCACTTTTTCAAGGAACTTTCTTAAAACAACTAATTCTTCCACATATGACACAACGATAAAATAGATATGAATAATTGAGATTGCATTTTTTTTTTTTTACATGAATGCAGAAATAAATACCAGTCCCCCAAACCATCTTGTCAAAATACAAATGTCTAGTTTTATATAATTCTGTTCAAATAGTTCCCTTGTCTTATTCTAACCACCTCCCCCAACCCTAATTACATGTGGTCACCAGAAGAGGGTGATTACTACCCACTGAGTGTGACTAACTGAAAATAAGCTGGTGACATCCACCCCCAACAGGGCCTCTAAAGTTGTGCCTCTCTTTCTCTATACTTGTTGGCCAAAGATATACTTGATTTGTATACAACTGGTACTACAAGGACCACTACAAATACACTGAGAGTTTTTGTTGACAGCTGAAGCCCTCAATCTAGCCAGTGTACCCGGCCCTGTACAGGGCCGCGGTCCTCGGCAATAGAGCCCTCCACTGGGGTCCTCATTTCATACTGCGCACACTCTGACATATATGGGGAAAAAGTGAATCGATAAATATATACCCATTTGTCTTTGCCAGCCTTCAAAATAGCTGTCTCTTATGTTATAACTGTGTATTTAGAGGTAGTTTTCCAGTGGAGCTTGGCTGGTTCTCACGTCCAGCCATCTTGTTCAGTCTACCTCGCTGGTTCCCTAACTGCAAAGTGCATCGCCTATTTACATAGAACAGCTGTTCACCCTGAATGGAGATCAGGGGTGAATACTTGACCTACCCTCAATCTAGGCTCCACTTAATTGATTACCGGTACATCAGAAATGTATCCCTATTGCACCTCCATAAAAAGATATACAACCAGTATGAGCATGACTGTATATTATATATACCTATAATCATTTAATATATACCTCAGTTGTTGCGAGAAGTCATCCTCGATATTATCGTCGTCCCAGTTGTCTTCCCACACGTTGACGTCACCTTTGTCTTCCTCAGCTCCCGTCCAATCTGCGGGCGATAATAGGGGTTTTCATAAATTTATCACCGGTTTACCGCCACCAGTTTAAATTAATATTTCTATAAAAATCATGATTTTCAACATGAAGAACTGCACGAGTGTACACTCTTAAAACACATAGTTGTGGAAGATAAATGTGTAGTATTGACGATAAATAGCTCATCTTTCTCTGCGTGACAGAAAGCCGTCGAGCGGGAGGATGATCACGCACAATTTGTTTAGTGTAAGCTACCAGAAAGATTACACTCCTACGTCTTTGTAACTTATAGAAATATAGCTAATGCTCATTAACATATGACCTTTGATTTAAAAATCATGTTTCTATCATTACCTTCGGCTGGGAATTCTTCAAATTCATCATCCTCTTCTAGGAGACCGAGGTCTGGCTTCTTTGGTTGGTCCGCCATGTTTGTTAACTGCGACATTGACAGTTTCCGACTCTCATTAGTTATAAAATACAAGATTATAAAGTAGTGATAATTCAATTTGAAACCAATTTATACTATGCAATTCCTTTAGTTTGACTATCATTATTAGTAATCTGAAATTTTTCGACATATCAAAGATCGGTTCAACTGTATCGGCTTCCGGTGGAGTTTGGCTGGTGAGGTTGAATTTGGGGACACACTTCAAGCTCATTAGTCCCCAAAACTCATTTGTATTAAGTTTCATTGAACATCATCTCAGGGATTCTTATGTGACCAACTGTAAACATGCCGCCTAAACAAAGAAAAATTGCCATCATGGGCTTCCGAAGTGTCGGTAAGTAATGTTTTGATAAAGTATTCCCCGATGTCAACTACCACGCGTTGGATACTGTGTTGATGGTTGAGTGAGTCACAGAGTAGCTTCCCCATTTGCAGTGGATGGCCCAGTGGATCATTGCCAGCCATTGTTTGTAAACAACGACCTACATTGGCTGTCACTATTTCAACAATCTATTGCGTGGCCAATCAGTAGGAACTATGCTTTGACCCTATTGGTGCCTCATAGTTATAACTTATAGTCTTATACTCTCACTGCAGTCTCAGTCGCATCTATGAGTATGACTGAGTATGAGTATGACGACGTAGAGACGTTGACAACGATAGTGACTGATACTGAGTTAGTGAGTACCATACTCTCTACTCTGTATTAAGCAAAATTTCAAATGTGTCAATGGATTTACTGTCAATGGATTGGCCATACTCTGATCTATTCATATTAAAATGTAGAAACAAATATTGTTGAAATTTTATAATTGTTATTGCCTAAAATGTTATGAACAAAAATGTATCCAACTGATGAATAGGAATAGATCTAATAGTAGTACATATTCTCCACAGGTCAGATGTGGCAACAGGCTTCCACCTCCCTCCCTCCCTCCCTCGCGGGTATGTCCCGCAGGCGACAGTAGTCTATTTTTGTATTGGCCAAATATCTAATCGATTTTCAAAATTGAAAAACCTACCTTACAGCTTATATCTATCCCCTTTGAACAGTCAGCTTATAATATGTCATATATCAATTTCTCTTCCTTTTCTGTGCCCTGATAGTGAGATGACTGACTACTGTATTTTAAACTGGGTCATGAGGTCCTAAAGGGGCTCTTGAGAATGGGACTTTCAGAGTATCCTCCATGGTGGCAGCATGGTGACCAAAGGGGGGGGGGGGGGGGGCGCCCCATAGGGGGTAGTTTTTTTACCATGCGGCCCTGGCACAGTTTTGTCTGTAGTGGTAGGGGTGGTGGGGTGTTAATTGCTGATAAGGCTGAGAGAAAATGTCAGCTATCCCGCCATCCTGAGCTACACCTCTCTTTCTCTATACAGTAAAACCCCGCTTATGGGGATATCCACCGTTCCGGGCCAAGTGGCCCCTTAAGCGGGGTTTTCAGTCTGTCAATGGTCATACAATAGAGAATACCTACATAAATGAAGGAAACGATGGTTATTAGGTTAAAAGGTTTATCAATAACACATAAATAAGCAAATAAATATAAATCATATAATATAAATTAATATAGATGTACAAAAAAATAAAAATTTGATAATAGAGGTTGAAGGTGCCCCCCCCCCCCCCCCCACACACACACACGGGCCTTCAAAGCCCTGTAGGCGGACCTCTAACCCCCTACCTTAAATGGGTGCGAAAGTCATTCACACTAATACCAACTCACTGTGGTTATTACAGTGAAACAACACACTCTGGCCGCACGGGCCCGCACAGGAATGCTCAGTCTATTGTTCTGGTTGTGACAACTGTCTGTCCCATACAATAAACTTGGATTTTCAGTGTTTTTGATATGATGTCCTTCCAAACTGGCCCCTTAAGCGGGGTTTTTAAGCATTTCTGTACCGAAAAACTGTCCCCTAAATCGGGGTGTCCCCTTAAGCGGGGTGTTCCTTTAAGCGGGGTTAAAATAAACTCTTAATAGTGGGAAAAATTTCCGTTCCGAGCAAATTGCCCCCTTAAACGGGGTGTCCCGGAAGAGGGGTTTTACTGTACTCGTTGCTCATGCTAAGGATAAACTAATGCCTGGTTGGTTTTTTTTCTGTCATTACTATGGGAATGTGCAACAGTTATCCACCACACAATATCTTGTCCTACATTGCCATACACTGCCTTGCAATGCGATGTCCTTAATGCTCAGAAATATCTTGCAATGCGATTCTAAGCAGCACCCCATACTGTGCTGACTGATTCTGCCATGGTATGACCTATATCCATCTGTACACCTCTCTATAAAAAAATCCACATGGGTTCAGTTCTTTTATCATATTTTGTAGGTAATTCAAGAAAATCTCAACAACTCAGCCAATAAGATATCGATTTTTTTTATGTAGCATGTATATATGGTAAGCCATTCATCCTGTCAACTGTGTGGATGACTCTGTTGTTGAGGTGGTCCTTGTCTGCATAATGTTATGTAGTTCCTATTCAAAAACTTGTCAATTTATGGAAAATTTCTTCTTCTTTTCAGGAAAGTCCTCCATTACTATTCAGTTTGTTGAAAACCAGTTTGTTGATGCATATGAACCAACAATTGAAAACAGTGAGTACTAAACCATCTATTGACTTTTCCTAATGTGACGGTTTAACGTAAAACTGACATTTCAGTGCACATTATGCATATGTCGCCAACGATGTGTGAAAACGGCCACGTCAGGGCTCCTAGCCTACGAAAGTACCCCCACTGCTAAGCCAACGTTTATTAATGCTAAAACTCTCGAAAACATTGAGAGTAGAATAGCTTGAATTAAATGGAGCACAAAGACTAGAATAGATTTGAAAACCATTTACCAACATCTTAATGAGATTAAAAAGTAATTGAACTTTGCAATGTTTCAAAAGTCAGTCCTTATTGCATTCACCTCGTGTGAATGTGTGGGGTAATATCTTTACTTAAATTGATCTTAGAATTTTTTTTTCCTTTTTGGTTATCAAGGTAGCATCGGCTTATTACAGAGGTGTTATAGCCACGTCTTACAAAATTAAATTGAACTTAGAGATATGGTCGCCACCCCCCCCCCCCCCCCCCCCTGCGGTGAAAAGGTACGGAGAAAAATTGAACCTTGAGGAAGTCTGGAAAGGACCTGTGATAATTGACTGGATGTAAAATCTAACAAACACAAACTATGTAGATGTTAGTATAGGGAGGCTGTAAGCGGCCCAATGCTTTAGGGAGGTTGACGGTAAAGTCTAATTGAACAAATTGGACGTTAAACTACCAAAACAAGGTTGACGGTTTTGCACTGTGGTCTGAAAATAGCAAAATTCTTGTTGAAGTACACATATACTAGGGTGGTGGGGAGATAGTTCAGTGGTTAGGGCACAGTGCTTTTAACCCCGAAGGTTATAGGACTTCGTGGGTTTTAGTCCCACTGTAGCCACTCTTCTCCTTCTCCCCCAGCAGTGATAGGTTTACTGTTATATTAAAAGCCAATCCTTCTCATATCACGTGGGGTGGGAAGTAAAAGAACTCACCTCGGTAAATGTGTAGGGGTGAGATTTCTACCTAAATTCATCACATAGATTCGATGACTACCCTTGTGGTGTAATAGAACAATGAGAAAGTCTGGTAAGGACCTATAATTGTTGACTGGACAATAATGTAAATATGCATGTGATTATTTAACACCTAGCAAGATTAAGCAAGACAACCAAATAGTGACTAATCTCGCTATATCTTGTGCGCTGGTGGAATCAGCACTTCAAGCTTAGCTGTCACACATAAGTATGTCTACTCGATCATGTTGATTTGGTTAATTTACAAACATATGCATTTACCCCTGGCAGCGTTCACCAAGACGATGAAGATCCGCGGACAGGAGTACCAGCTGGAGCTGGTGGACACTGCCGGTCAGGACGAGTACTCGCTTGTCCCACAGTCCTACTCCATGAACATCGATGGCTACGTGCTCGTCTACTCCGTCACCTCAGCCAAAAGGTAACTTCATCAAAGTCAGAAACCCAGAACTTTTACACTGTCAAAAACACTGTCCGACTTTTTTAAAGCAAAGTCCTGATATGATGCATTACCAATTTACCTTATCGAGATCTCTTCATAATTTGAGGATAGTTGCTGTGAGTGTTGCATACTAGAACAGATACAGTTACAAATTTAAGTACAGAGTCGGGAATATTACCTGGGGCCTGTTTCACTAGTTTCGTGACATGTCTAGATGGCGTGTCCGGTTTGTCCGGTTTCATAAGAACTAGACATTAGACTTCGTTTTGTCCGTTCTTGCTTGCACTGTTGGTGCCACTTTTTTCACGAAACTAGTGAAACAGGTTCATGATGTGTAGATTTGTCTAATTCTTATGTCTGTGGTCTGTCTTTTCCTAAGGGCAACTACTTATGTTGTCACGAAACTAGACAACCCTAATGTCTGTATGGTGTCACAGACATGTCACGAATCTAGTGAAATAGGTCCCTGGTGTTTTACACGATTGGTCCACAATCAGCATTAATTTCTATAGCAATTTCCCAACACTAGGCTCAAACCTTCCTGGCACAACCGACGCTACCTTTAGAGAGGGGGGAAACACTTTTACAGCAGTTAACCCAAAGTGATGTAAATGATGCTTGGCAATTACAAAGTCAATTGTTACCCCTACCCACAGCCGGCTCTGGTTACAATTATCAAAGATTTTTTCGGGATCGGTGACTATATCATTACTCTTTAAAATGTAAAATTGCATTGGACTTTTATTAGTACCAAAATAACTACTTTGAATTATAAATGAACATTTGGATCGAAATCGATTAATTAACGGAGACTAGGCATCAAGTGTCAGTCAAAATAAAAGTCAGAAAGGTAAAGTATGGCAATATTTTTACGAATCTCTATTAAATCATTTGCATTTCTTTGAATAAGAGCATGTATGGATGGAATCTAGGACAGTGGTCGAAAAAATCTCACGTTTGATGTATCGTTGATAATGAAATTTAGGAGAAAATATATGGAAAATAACATCAACTGACACTTTGTGAAATGTCCCGAGGGTATGTAACTCTCGATGATTTAACCTGAATTTACTGGGTGCCTCTCCAGCTTTGAGGTGGTGCAGGTTGTTCACGATAAGCTCCTGGACTTAACCGGCAAGTTAAAGTGAGTACGACCATGGTTACGTCAGCGCCACCTCACTCTCCACCTCACTCTCCACCTCACTCTCCACCTCACTCACACCCTCTTTCCACACAAACAATTAAAGCAAAGAAAGTCGGATTTGAGGAAACAATTCAGGTCCCAGATACTGTCATGTATCAGAGTACCGTCGCATGAATGTAGTTCGACTGCCCTACACATCCTGTACAGAATAACAGAGAACATTTAGCCACAGCTCTGGGAAATAAAAAGCGGAAAAAACAAAACGGAAACCTGGAAATATATGCGAGACGTTTATTCACATGAAAATAAAACGTGTACTTCAGAGTCAAATTTGAACTTTAAAGGATTCCATGAAATATTTACCTGAATTATCGAAGCAGGTAGTGCATATGGTAACAACCGATATCTAGGTATGGTTGAGGTTTTTCTGTAGGAATTGGTTTAAGAATATCTCAAAGAAAAAACTCTCTCCTAATCATGTAACTTCTAAACATGTAATCCTGAGGGAGGAGTGAGGGAAGGGTGAGGTATCGGCGTGACGTCACTAGAGATGCCTCGTGTCGCCCCCCGGTGGCATGCTGGGTGTCCTGCTCGCAAGGTCCTGCTCTCTCTAGGCATGTGTTTGTCTCTGTTTGCCATTCGCACATCTTTCTCCTCATTTCTGTTAATGTATTTTGTACAGATTTGACTTGTGACGCAGTTACATTGAGTGACTGTGAGGGTGACGGACAAAGTGACAGTGAATGTGACACCCTAAGTGACAGTTCAGGTGACTGCGTGTAAAAATCAGGGTGCCAGTAAGTCTTATAGAGGGTGTGACACTGACTGTAACAAAGAGTGACAGTCAGGAAAAGTAAATGGCTTACGACCAAAGCACCAGGTATCTGTTCCAATGTGTGCACATGTGGTCGATTCCATGGAGATGAAGCTGGCCATAGATGATAACGTGAGAGTGGTGCTTGTCGATGCTATCACAACTGTAGTGCCACCTTGTAGCTGAAGGTGTGAAATACCATACCCTAAGATGCTGCCACCTATGACAAAAAAATTACCATTTTTCTAATCTAAAGACAGAAAAGTGTTCTACAAAGGTTTATTATGTCAGCTCCAATGATTGGTGCATAGTTTATAAAGCCGGGGCGTTTTAAAGTTTTCCAAATCAGGGCGCTGCTTTTGATGATTTATGGCTCTGGGTCATTATCTGAGATGATGTGGGTTCGCAGAGACAAAAGGTTTACTATTTATCTAAATTACATAGAAGTGTGACAGACATCAGGGAGCGGGGGTGATAGCTTTATGTCCATTGAGTATAAACAGTCAATGACCATTCTTTGACTGTTTTGGGTCTGAGTGTATTTATCCAACTCGATGTCTACGTGCGAATACTAATGTCCATGCCAACCTACTCAACTCAAAGCATGAGAACCATCTTAAAGAGGCATTCAGTGATGTCAAACTGCAGTCTGCTACACTTCTGCGCATGTTTCTTCTTTTTTCTTGACGGCACACTTTATATTTACTACTTCATTAATGTAGCTTCCTTCCTTCTTTTTTGCCTTTGTTTTTGACCTTTGGTTTGTACCTTCTTTTTATTCTCAGCTTGGACGTAGTAAAAATCATTCACGAGAAGATCTTAGATATGTCTGGAAAACCTGCGTAAGTATTGCCATAGTAACGGCGCCTTCTTTCACCCGGAGACGGCAGCCAGTGTTCTCAATTAGGGCTTAATGGAGGGATGGTCATTTCTTTGCTAGTTTTGAAAACTGAATCATTAAATATGAAATTCATTGATAACATTGTGATTCCAGTAATCATTTCAACATAATGTATTGCGCCAATATGATAATGTGAAGTAATCATGGTTTTGGTTGTCATGGAGATCGTCTCGAGTTCATTTCCGAGACTTTAAAAGATTTAAACCTACTGAGACTTGAAAAGATTTCAACCTACTGACTAAATTTGCCTTAGAAAATGAAGTGCTTTTTAGTTCAAGCTGAATGTGTGGTTGCATGTGTAGAAGTCCATTGAGAACATTTACCAGCCAGAGGAATGGAGCCTGGTGCTGCTGTTAGCACAACGTACATACTCCTCCTTATACAACGCTAGAGACCGATCACCTGAGCCCGGGATTTGAAGGTTATGCGAGAAATTTATGTTAACTGAATGGCGTACATAAGATAGCGGTTTTTAAAAATTTCTGCATCTGCTATAAAGCTGTTTCCGTTCATATTTTCTACACTAAAAATAACGAGGCGTGCAGCTTCAATTGTAATAGGGACGATGTATCCATGGCTAATGTTTCTTAGTAAAGGAACAGCTTAAAAACCTTCAAGATAAATAAGGTAAACGCAAATTGTCATCATCTAATGTGAGAAGTTGGTGAAGCTGACTTTGGAAACCCGGTTTCAGAGAGCGGTCTTGTTAATTGACACATTGTCTAGCTTGTTGTACTCGATGCACGTAGAAACCCTACTACCCACTATCGTGAAATTTAATTCGGAATTTATATTTAACCTGTGAAATATTCCAGAATTAAGTTCATTTTATCTATATCTATTTAATGCTACCAAGCATCTTGCCTTTGATTGCGAAAAGAATAATTATGAAGAATAATGAGGATAGATTTCATCGTTCTCATTTAACGATCCAGGGACTCGTTTTTTTTAGACGGGATCATCGTTAATATCAACCGTTTTAAGGCCATAGTCTATCTATCACACATTTGGCGATAATTATCGAACCATTGTGGCCAAGTGTTGATGTATTTACCTTGAAAACCGTCTTGAATCTTTAGTAATCGCTATTAACGATTATCCCGTCCTAAAAACGGGTCCCTGACCTCAGATGCCTGTGAGTAGAACACAGGAAGAGGCGGCCTCATAAATCATCAATGTTTAGAACCGATCCTTTATTATATGCTGAGATGTTAACAGATGTTACTACTGCTGTTTACAAAGAAGGAGAATGAGGCAAATATGATCTGCCAAATGTCTTAAACGTTTTTTTATGAATATTTCCTGGCCTGGGTATAGTCAGTAATTTTAGGATTAACATTTGCGTTAAAATTCAGTTCTGTTTGCATGTGTTATCTCTATTTTTTTCCATTCGTAATTTGACTTAGAAGCTAAAGAATTGCAGATACCTGAGCCAGTGGTTTATGCGATGGTAGCTAATATTGTGCGTGTTGTGCGTTTTACAGTTTGCCCCTGGTGCTCGTAGGTAATAAGACGGACTTGAGGATAGAAAGGTGAGAGGAATTAATTTATCATTACACTTGATTAATCACTGTAGGCATCAACATTTTCAAAAAAAAACAAAAACAACAACTGATGGTAGTTGAGAAACCCTTAAATCTGGAGAACGTTACATGTGGATATTGTATTATCCCACTTAGGTAACAGGAACTAATTTCGAGCTGTATTGGTATAAATATCCCACGTTTCGGACTATTTCTAGCAGAAATAGCAGTTTTCCACTTTTCCACGGAAATCTTTTTTTTCAGTTCATTAAATCATTTTTCTTATATAAAACAAAGATAGTATGAATTGAGCCTCATCCACGCCAATAAAACTGGTTTGAACCTCCCTGCACGCCCTCAGTCCCATTCCATTGGAACACGTGTTTGCCATGTTTTCCCAGTCTCTCTGCACCAGTGAAATTCCCCACGAAATTGCCCATGAAGACTCCAACTTACATCCATGTAATTAGTCCTTCCACATGATTCTGAAATACGAAAACTTGGCTATAATTCCCAAAATGATCTTTCAGAGTTGTGAGCACTGAGGAAGGTCGGCACTTGGCGGAACAATGGAAAGGAGTCTTCCTAGAAGCTTCTGCCAAGGAGAACCAAAAAGTAGCTGACATCTTCAAGGCAATAATCGAGGAAATTGAAAAGGCTGAAGGAAACATTCCAGAGAAGGGAGGGTGTGTGCTTCAATAAGGAAACACGTCACCAAAACGTCGACATAAAGAAAGCACTATGACGTCACGTCACGGCATGACGTCAATCATGTCACGTGAGGAGCCTGTTTCAGAATTGAGCTTTTTCTCCTCTTGTTTTATAATTGCCCACCCTTTGAAGGGACGGTTTCCATACGGGGTGGGGCAACATCAAGATGCATCGCTCTGTCTATATCTGCCCAAATCGGCAGGCCGAATACAAAACAAATCATCATTGTAGTACATAACTGTGTTTGTAGGAGAACCTCTTAGACCCATAAAAGACAGTTTCATGACGTTTCAATCAGCCTTTTTCTAATTCTGGTGGATTTTGCCGTGTAGGACTGATGTGAGTCTACAGGCTCCAACTACGGCCTTGTACATATACCGCACCGAGTGAATATATACAGACTGACGACCAAGTGGTGCACGCCCTAATGTGGAGGGGTGTGCCCACTACCCCTCCTGTATCACATCATGAAATAGTCCTGTTATTGTTCAAATATCCAAAGTTTTTTGGTGTGGATAGTCTTTAAACTATCCCACCTTATCTTTATTTTTATCTCATTCTCGGGCGTCCAGACGCTGATGTGATTTTTTTCTGGCTCTTGCTGAGAGTAATTGTGTGGAGTTAAGGTGAGATTGAAATGACAGATTCATGGTGGGCGTGTATAAGCGATGTCTGTCTGAGGTACTTCTGTATTTATGGATGGGAATTCGAGTTGATTCATTATGTGTGAACTTCGTCGAGCTGACCTAGTTTCCCGATAGGTCTTTGGGTTTAATTCCTCAGATTATGTGTCATTGGGAGGACCATGTTGTATGTTAACGACGGCAACGTTGCCAAGCAGAAGCCTAAGCTTGTCGAGGACCCACTGTAAGGCGGGACCGTCTTAAATACCGTCTGTACCATGAGATGGACGTATCAAGATGGCTGATGACAATTAACACTAAGCCTGGTGTCTTATCAGTAGCAAGTAGCATATTTTTCCTCTTTAAAGTGCTTTATAAAACTGCCAGAAGCTTGTATCATTGTCACCTTGTTTAATCCAAGGCAAATTTAAGTGTAATCTTTCTACAATATACACGATGTATGTGTTATGATTCTTGACGTAGACATTATGTCACGTTACATTGCGTCGACATGACGTATGTGTGACATTGCTTGACGTACGCGTGACGTTGCATAATGTGGACGTGACGTTATATTGCTTAGGTGTTACTTGACCTACGTAAACCAGGATGGGTAAGGCGATTAATGTGCACTAAAGCAACATTATGGTGACTAAAGAGAGCAAACTTAAATCGGTACCAGAACATTAATCCATCCTGGCGATAGATAGCTTCAACATATGAAAATTTCAGTCAATGAGAAAATTGTCTTGTGTCTGAATTTCTGTGCAACCAAGTTGTATGGGGAGTATTTATGACATGCATAGTGTGTACACAACATAGTGTGATAGTTCCATGTGCATGGTGTGGGCGAGTGACCGGTCGAGAAATTCAAGGACATGTGCCAATCGGACATTCTTGTTAATGCATTGTAGATAAATTGTACAGAATTAAGGATTCTGTAGAGTCGAAATACGTGTAAGTGTACAGAATACGTTATTGTTTAAAATGAATATGATTCTATTCATCATACAGAACATGCAGGTCTCCAACACAGAGCACGGATTTAAACTGCAAACACAATTTCCATTATTCTCTACCGACTACCGACTATTTTGTTTAGAATTTGTGCGAAATACCCTGTATGCATAATTTTGAATATATAATGTGAGCATATAGCATATAGCAGTTTACTATGTAGAAACAGGTTACCCAATAGGTGTACAGATATGGATGTAGTCTGTACTCTACGGGAAACCCACGAATCTATATGGTAGATGAATACATCCTGGGGTCAATCATATATATGATATGGGGAATATGTATTCTATAAAATACCAATGTGCTCTGTATGGAATATGGATATTATTCGAGAGCAGAATAAGAGGGTCACAGGAGAGCTCAGTCGGTAGCGCACTCACCTGCAAATCGCAGGGTTGTGGGTTCGAGATCTGATTGCACCGCTGTGTTTCCTGCTTGCCTGTCATTCCCATCCCATAGATTCGATCTCGCCTTGATGTCACCCTGGCTGTTGATACAGCTTAAAACTCCATCGACCGACAATGCTTGTATAAGTCTGCAGAATGTTGGTGTTTTCTGTGCGAAGAATATAGGCATATTCTCTGTGAACGATTTTGTGTACACGGCATTGCTGTATCCTGTGACTTTTAACACGTGCTTCAACAAGCGGATTGCTCAGAGTGTACGCGTACAATGTGCAAGAACGTATGTGTATTGTATGACACTATCATGTACTGGACCCGGTGTAGGGTGTGAGTGGTGTCTGCACTATCGCTGATGGTGTGTGCACACTGTTAGCATATCATGTAGACTTTATCAGCAGGTGGCGCACGCAGCGTAGACGTATTCTGTGACGTGTGAAAGAGAGGCCGACTTACATGCGCCAATCGTTTATGCCCAGAACCATTGTACAAAGTGTGTTTTAGCTCGCCAGTCAGATGACCTGCTGCAGAGGACAGGGTTAATTTGTAATAAATCAGAGGTCTTATCTGGTTGGTCCAGCAGTGCCCCGAGACGCCGTGTCTGTGCGTGTACGCATGCGCCCACAACACAGAATGAGGCTTGTGATTATGATATCTGTGAAGACTAAACTGATCATGATGTAGCCATAATTGAAAAATAACTGAACATACGGAGCGCATTTTGTTATTTTACAAGTAGAGGTTTTGTTGATAATACCATGTACAGCACGTTTTTAAAACAGGGTTACTTATCAAAGTTAATAAGGCTCGATGAAGTAGTCAACATTGTTATTGGGAACTCCCACGACCTGAATATTGCAGCAATAACGAAACTCCAGATGTTTGGTTAGTAAGTGAACCGGCTTAGTTCTTAGATTTCAGAGAGAATTAGCTATTAATCTACAACTCATTATATGGACAACATGACTGTACAGTCTGCAATAGTCTGATTGTGGTCCAGTTTATAATTTTCCCGGCATATTATCAATGAGAGTTCAATGTACAAATCTGAACATTATGTGAATGGCTAGTTTTAAGAATAAAAATACCTGTACAGATAAAAAAAAAGGGAAAAAAAGTAATTTCTCATTTATAATGCATAGCGATATCTTTTTTAATCCTGGGCACACATCTGACTTCCTGAACACTGTCACCCACTTATTTTTAAACTTTTATGTTTAATTATTCAACGACATTAAAGACAAATGCGGTTAGGTATCGCAGCGCCCCCTGTTTCTACTCAATTGAACACTGGTTTCATGAAATTATAGCAGTTTCCCATGGACAAAAATAAATACCTTCTTCAGATGCCCTTCCCATAGAAATTAGCATGGTGACATAGTATTTTTTTAGCATTTTTCATTTGTACATATATTCCCAACTATCATAATCCAGAATTGATTTAAGATAGCAATAGAACATCTATGTCATTTAGCAACAAAGCATTTAGCATTTTCTATTTTCTGATATATGTAACTTATATTATCCAGAGTTATTTGCAAAAACCAATAGAATTTAGAAATCGCCCAACTACCAGCATTTGTCTTTTAATGCAACACCTTGTTTGAAATCATTGATGGGAGGTTGCTCTGCAAAAAACAAATGACGACAACATGAGGTAATTCTACTGAGATGAAGGCAATATTAGGTGTGAGTAGCACCCTAATGTGTGCTCACTGCATAACACTGATAGGTGTTTATTCAATATTGATATATAGTTAGCAATCTCCATAAGTGGCACTGACAGTTGCTTAGTGTCATTATTTAAGTGAAATGTATATTTTATGTGTTATTCATGTATTTTTTCCAAATCTCATAATATGGGGGGGGGGGGGGGGGAGGAGGCAGCAGGTGTATGAAAGGATCCATGGTTTATTCAGCAAATTTACACACAAAAATAAGCCTGAATAGCTCATAACTATATTCTAGGAATCAATCAAGATCCAGTCAAATGATATCGGTTTGTACAATTATTTGCAATATCATTTACCACCAGATATTGGCTGGACCTACTTTATTTGTGTACTTAGAAACAGAGTGTTGTCCCCCATTATGAGGCACTTGGCCAGGGAGCATGCAGACAATTCCTGTGTGCACTGATCCATGAAGGTATCACCATGAGGCAGCTAAATATACATAAAGTTTAGTATGCATAATTACATTATGTACATAGAACCACTCTCCTAGCAGATATCCTGCACTCTATTTCCTGTGGTCGCTTTGTATCTCTGCCCCAACCTCCCTGTTTGGGCTCAAATCTGGCCCATACGCCAGTCATTCAATTATCCTAAATTCTGAGAGATTTGCAGGGTATTTTGTGGTCTACATGTAAATAGAGATGCACATATTTATATGGTAAACAAAATACTCTCATTTCTATTATTATTTATGTCAAACCAGACACAGCCTCTGGGATTACTTTCTACAGTGGAAAGCACCTCATGTGTTGCAGGGCTTTGTTTTGTCAACAATGCCATGTGCTCCTCTGAAGGAGCAGTCTAATCAACTGTGAATTCCCATTATAAAATGGTTTAAGTCTGAAAAAGAAACAGCTAGATTTTCTGTCAAGCTCCCTTAACAGTTCCCATATTTCCAAACTCATGATATGTGGGTTGTTTGACTTGTATAACTGTCGACAGCTGCCTTGTTTTGAATCTGAAATGCTGGCTGGTTCCCCCTGTACTTAGTTGATACCCTGAGAACCAGCATATGGCGTCACTGGGTTGGGGCAGAGATTAAGCCAGCGCTAGCGCCGCGAGAGATCTGGGGGGAGAGTGACATAGAACACCTGGTAGAGTAACTGGTCTCTCCACCTTCTTAAGTCTAATTGAACAAATTGGACGTTAAACTACCCAAACAAACAAACAAACAAATCTCTACCTTCCCCCATTCCCCCTCCCACCCCCACCCACCTCAGCTGTGTGCACTGATCCATGTACTGCTAAGTTCAAAGAGGGGTGGGGCTTTAAATATCCAATCAATGCAAGCCCTTCTCTACTCATGGATGACCTCTCTCCCTCCCTTTCCTCTGTAAATAATTGTCAACATGTCTTAAGCTACTTGTTTTGAGTCTTAACCCTTTAAAGGCGGGGGTCTGTGGCAGAGCTCTGTTGGTTGGGGCGGGTACTTTGGACTGGTATAACCCTAGGGGACGGGCCGATTTGTGTCTAAACCCGTATTCCATTATTTGATCATGTGATATGACACATCATTCTTATTTATATTATTTGGTTTACCAAATTATATCAAAAACTATATCATAGGTATATTCTCTGAAAGTTTCAGATGTATTGATCAATTATTTCTTCATAAAACAATGAAATTGTAAATATTACTAAATTTCATAAATAATGCCTCAAGGCATTATCTGGTCTCCGCGGGGGAATGCCTCAAGGCATTATCCGGTCTATGCTGGGGAATGCCTCAAGGCATTACCTGCCATGAAAGGGTTCAATGTGTCCACCCGCCCTTTTGGCCTTTAAAGGTCAATATATTTATTTGAAAATGCACACTTAGCTCTTGTTCACTAGAGTCTTTGGGCAAGGACAGACTCTAGCATAATAGCACCTCTGCTGAATTGACTTTGGACCTAACTTTGTCTGATGGGGATTTGGGTTTCCTGTGGCGGATCCAACAGACCTCCCCAGTAGTCCTTGAAAGAAAGAATGATAGCGCAATCCGGTTTTGTGTTGATTAACACCATATCAATGAGCTGATGATAAAGAATGTCTCTCCGCTGCCTCGGACAGATGATTCTCTGGATTCATGGCGAGGGCCCTAAAGGTTCAGTGTACAGCAAGAATTCCACCAACCAGGTTTTCGCTGCTCCATTGCACACCCCGCCAGAAGTTTGTGTGGCTGCCGTACAAGCGTCTGGCATGTGCTTCCACTGACCAGATGTTTCAGGCGATGGTGCGACACCAGCAGATCCTCCAGCCGACGTCCCACCCTAAGCTCCATATAGAGCAGAGTTGTGTGGACAGTGGCGCTGCCTTGTGGACGTTGCCAGCATTTAACATGGTATTGAGTTCTCTGCTGAGTCGATAGGCAGCGTATCAAGCTGCCAAACACTACGCCGCTCTGAATCCGCAAAAGCCGCATATCGAGTGGAGCAGTGTGCCACCATGTTTGGATTTGTACTGGAATGCTGAAAACTTGTCAATTTTGCGCGAGATTCTGCGTTTAACTGAAGAATGAAGGTAAATAAAGATAGGGCTTGATGTCATGAATGTGTATGACATGCATTGGTGCTAAAATTTTACCCAGAGTATCCAAACTGTATGAATCTGCGGTCTCTGTGCACAGGTGAAGGCATTGACAGTATCAACTGTCCAATGTTGACAATGTTCCCGGCAGAGCTTGCGGGTGGATGCCTTACTATTCAAATCCATTTGCCAGACGCCCAGTTCCAGCAGACAAAAACTAATAAATCAGTTTTTCAGAGGTGGGAGATATTCTGTCTGTTGGACGTCTGGTGGAGGGGAAAATGGACATCGGGTGGGACGCCAGGTAAAAAAATCTAGCTGGTGGAAGCACATTTCAGCCGGCAGATGGCCAGATGCCCCAGCAGATGCTCAGCAACTGTGAGGCAACGTCCTGACAACCCCCAATAGCGAGTGATTCCACCAACTCGACAAATGATGCAAAATCAAATAGACCAGATCTGCTGGCAACCTCCATACAGGTGCTGTACAATGTTTTTGTCAGGTTGGTGTAATTTTTTTTTTTTTAAATTTTCACATGGAAGAAATACAAGACATTCTGCTAGTTGCAGGTTTTGTGTGTCTTCTGATACCATTTTGCACATAAATGGTCAATAGACAATTTCGTTTCTAAGTGGCTATATGGCACTTGCTGTACATCATTACAGAAGATAAACCTTGAACAATTCAATCAAGAGCATCATAGGATGCGTATTATACAGTTTTGATGGGAAAATGAGATAAGATGGTATGATAAACATATATAAACATGAACTCAAATATAAAGAATAAAGAAAACATATGTACATGTTGTGCAGTGCCTTAAATTTTTGTTTGGCATAATTTTTGTATTGATTCATTGAACAATTTTGAATTTCCTTTGGTATAGCATTCCATAAGTCCACCCCTTTATAGAGGGGATTCTTCATATAAAAAGCTGTCCGAGGTCTTTTTAACTTTATCTGTCTTTTATACTGTGACCTGGTCTTCGGGTCTGTATTACATGTTTTGTCCTTAGCATAGCGTTTCATAAATATCAGTAACTGGTAATATCTTCCGCATTCCAGCAGATCAACTTTACAACGATCATGTAGATCTTTAATGCTCATATCCCTAATCTTTTTTCTAGTGCATATATGCATAACCCCCTGTTTTGCAATTTTTGTAATCCATCGAGTATTAATTTGTTAGCACCGTTTATAAAATACCCACTATAGTCTAAAATTAGAGAGATCATAGTCTTGTAAATTTTGATACTTGTTACCTCAGTTATGTCTTTCCTAATTTTTTGCAGTTGAAACAGTCTTTGATTCACTCTTTTAGTAGTGATGGCTATCATGTTTTTCCATGATAGGGCATTGTCTAAGGTTACCCCTAGATACTTAAAGGAATCACATTAAGGTATCTTACTATTGTTAATCAGAACATCAAGATCATTTATGTAAATGAGTTATTGCGAAGCTGAACAGCCGATCCAAAGATACACAGTTTGGTTTTCTTCTCATTAATTAACATGTCATTTTCTGAGCACCAGTCCTCCATCAGATTATGTCATTTTGTAAACAGCATATGCTGTTTTTAAAAGTTGAGTCGCTAGTGTAAAGAACCAAATCATCTGCATAAAATAAATGGGAACATTGAAACTGAGTATCTTCAATATCATTGATAAAACAATTAAAAAGGAGAGGGCCAAGTATACATCCTTGGGGAACAACGGAAAAATTTTCTGCACTAGAGGACAGGGAACTGCCAACTCTAGTAATCTGAGACCTATCAGCTAAATAACTTGCAATGCATTTAGATATATATTTTCCTATGGAGAAATTTTTCAAAAGTTTTTCTACAATTAATTTTCTGTTTACACGGTCAAACGCTTTACTAAAATTGATAAAAAGACATGGGGTTAAACGTTTGTTGTCTCTATGAGTGTATAAATCATTCACTAAGTGCATAACTGCATCTGTTGTCCCACGTTCTTGCCGAAACCCATATTGGTCATCGTTATAAAGATATTTTTTTTCTATATAGGATGAGATGTAAGAGTGAAGGATTCTTTCAAATAGCTTGCCAGGCAAAGGTAAAAGAGAAATAGGTCTCCAGTCGTTTACAGTGGTCGAGTTTGATATTTTAGGTATTGGAATAATTTCGGCATGTGCCCATTCACTAGGAAAGGATGAGTGATCTAGAATATTTTGGAAGATTAGTCGCAGTTGGTCTATTAAAACTATAAATGCGTCTTTTAAGACCTGCGCATTTATACCATATATACCACTAGATTTGGAGTCATCTATTTCTGAAACAGCTCTATATACTTGATCCAATGTAACAGATAATTTATCCAAGGCATCGTCCTTATATGGATATTGCTCCAACACTTCATCCGAAATTTTATTAGGTTTGTCTCCTCCGACCGTAGCAAAAAAGGAATTCACATGAATTACCATGTTCTGTCCCTCTAGGACATAATCACCTTCATTACTGCGTATCTTAGTCATATTGATGGTATATCATCTGGGTCATAAAGGTCTTTTGTAAACTTCCAGAATTTTCTAGGATTCTTCAAGACATTCGATAATTATATTTTCCAGTACTCACTTTTTGCCTGCTTAATCATCTTGTTTATTAGTTTTTTAATGGATTTAATCCTGAAAAGTACCTCATCAGTTTTAGTTTTATCAGTGGTGTTAATAATCTCTTGACGTTCCACCATTAACCCTTTCAGTCCCACGCTCCTGAGAGCAACTTCACACTAAAAAAATAGGTTATATATATGTTGTGGTCATTTGAAGACTTTTCAAGTGATTGAAAAGATTTTTCATATATGAACTTCATATTCCATAAGGATTCTGTAACTGTTGTAGTTTATTCCAATTTTGGTTACCATGGCAACCATTCCTTCTATTTTTCAGAGAAAATTGCAATTTTTTGCAGAAATTTCTTGAATAACATGACTTAACAGTGGTTAGTCCTCAAACTCTGAGGGGAAAAATCCATCAATATATCCTTTGGTAAATAGAGTTAACCATCTGGAAGGGTTTTACTTTCTTTGGTTGCCGTAGTGACCCTCAAAATCGGGTATGAAGGCTCTATCATAGAGGCACCTGACCAGTCATGTGAAGGTAATGCACCAATGTTTTTAGGTGAATTTATCACGAAAAGGGCCTTTGATACATGTCATGCCTGTTTCTCAAGTTTTTGACTGGTTGAAAAGATTTTTCATATATGAACTCCATATTCCATTAGGATTCTGTAACTGTTGTAGTTTATTCCAATTTTGGTTGCCATGGCAACCGTTCCTTCTTTTTGTCAGGGAAAATTGCATTTTTGACAGAAATATCTTGAATAACATGAATTCACAGTGGTTAGTCATCAATCTCTGAGGGGAAAATCCATCAATATATTTTTCAGGAAATAGAGTTAACAATCTGGAAGGGTTTTACTTTCTTGTTTTGAATCTGAAATGTTTGCTGTCTCCCCTGTCTTTAGTGGATACCCAGGGAACCAGCTCTGGGTTGGGATAAAGATTAAGCCAGGGGAAGCACCACAAAAGATCTGGGGGAATAGTATCTAATTCCACCAAGCCCCCTAGCGGATGACCGGGGAACCAGCATAAAGTGGCTATTCCACCAATGCAGCACAAGGCCCGGCCGGGCGCCTTGTGGTCGCCTATTAGTGTTTGCCGGCAATAGCCAGCCCAAATCTACTGCCGGCGCTGATAATCTGCTTGGTGGAACAGCTCTTGATAGGTCATAGGACTCTCAAGGCTGGCCCCCGTCAGACTTCCATAAAGGATGTTTAGTATTTGCTCAGTAATAAAGAGAAACAATACATAGATATTTAGAACACAACCTCGCTCGTCACATCCGGTCCCAGAACCCACGTGCGCGGCCCTTTATTCCTCCACTACCGCTCTACAACTTTCTCTCACTCCGTCCGCTGCAGCGTTGATACACCACATTCCTCCCTTCTATTTACCTTTTACTAGATACAAACAGTTAATACAATCAAGTATCAAATTGACAGTTTTATGGGAGCGCACACCACTCTCCCTGACCTTGTAGTTGTCACAGTAGCAGTCTTTGTGGGAGTAGATTTATGTGTCCTTAGGCTTTGCCTTGGAGACCTAATAGGTACTTTGTTAGGAGTCTCTATTGAAGTAGGCTTATTGTCCATGTCTGGTAGTATAAAATTTTCATCACTGGGAGGTGTATTTACAAATGGCTCTATAACAGGAGGAGCCACTGGAGGTTCAGTGGGAGCACACACAGCTGTTACCTGGTCATCTTTTTCCAGTGTCTCTGTAGCTTTGGCTACCGTGTTGTCAGGTATAATATGATCAATATGTACAGAACGTTCTTTACCATTTACAGTTCTTACTACATAGGACCTTGGTCCCTCAATGTGTGTAATTACAGCTTGTGACCACTTTTCGTTTCCCCCTCTTAAATTAAGGATTCTCACTTTTTGGAAAAGATGAATTTACAATCTCTAGGGTGAGCCCCGTCTTTAAACTTTTTACTTGCCTCCTGGCGTTCTTCTACACTGCCTTGTAGAGATGGTTTTACAAAACCTAGTCTCGTCTTAGGTACACGCTTAAGAAACAATTCAGCAGGTGTTTTGCCTGTTGTACTGTGAGGTATATTTCGATACCTAAACAACAAGGCAGAGACTTTATCAACAGTACTACCTGAAACACTAGGCTTAAGATACATTCTTTTAAAAGTCTGAACGTGCTTTTCTGCTAAACCATTGCTAGCCGGATGATAGGGCGGACACAGTCTATGTCTAATACCATTCTTAGACAGAAAATGTTTGAATTTTTTTGAGATAAACTGAGGACCATTATCGCTTACAAGCTTATCTGGAAGTCCATATCTACCAAAAATAGTGTTCAGTACACTGATTGTGGCTTCTGCCGTAGTTGTATCCATAGGTACAACTTCTAACCATTTAGAGTAGCTTTCTACCAACAGGAAAAATTGTTGACCTTTAATCTCCAAAAAATCAACATGAACTCTTTGCCATGGTCTAGTGGCCTAGGGCCATAATAACAAAGGAGTAGTTTTAGGAACCTGAAAAGTTGTGATACAGGCACTACAACCCTTTACATAATCCTCAATGTCTAAATCCAAGTATGGCCACCATACATAAGATCTTGCCTTCATTCTACACGTACCTGGGGGCTGTTGCTCCTGGAAAGCGTTGTTCCAGTAATATCAGATCGTATCGTGTAGTATCGCTATTTTCACGTTGTATCGCTATATTTTAGAACACCGCATTCTCAGTGTGATAGGTAACAGGTTCATTGGGGTTTTAATTGGATATAGATAGCGACATAGTTATGATGCGATCCGCAAAATATCTGGAGCAACACTTTTGACCTCGGATCGCTATTTTGCGATCCGCAAAACGTGGAGCAACGACCTCCAGGGTGGCTAATTGTAACTCTTCAAGAATTTCTTTTCTGAATTTTTCAGGAACAATAACTCTTCTCTTCTCAGCATTCGCATTTTCACCTGATGATCTATACCGAATATTGTACTGATATCCGGTTAATATTAGCGCCCATCTGGTCATTCTAGCCGCTGCTAATGAAGGAATACCTGTCTTAGGCCCAAAAATTCTGGTTAATGGCTGATGATCTGTTATGAGCGTAAAAGGCTTACCATAAAGATACAAGTGAAACTTCTTTATCCCAAAAATAATGGCTAAACCTTCCTTTTCAATTTGGGCATAATTCTTTTCAGCCGAACTCAAAGTCCTAGAGGCATAAGCAATGGGTCTTTCTGAACCGTCCTCCATCCTGTGACTCAAAACAGCACCAAGGCCATAAGGGCTAGCATCTACACTTAATATAAGCTCTTTCTTTGGATCAAAATGAACAAGAACTCGTTTTCCCATTAATTCTTCCTTAGCCCTACAAAAGGCCTGTTTGCAATCTTCTGACCACACAAAATCGATGTTATCTTTTAACAAGTTGTACAGTGGTTTCATTTTTGTAGCTAGATCTGGTATAAATTGACCATAGAAATTTACCGTTCCTAAGAATGACTTTACTTCTGTAACATTTGTAGGTGTGGGCGCCTCACTTATCGCTGTTACTTTTGACTCAATGGGTCTAACACCCTCCTTACACACCGTGTGCCCTAGATATCTCAACTCATGTCTAAAAAACTGACATTTTGCTTCATTCAAGCGAACATTGCGTTTTTTTAACCTTTCAAAAACTTGACACAACACTTTGACATGATCTTCCTCAGAACGTGTGGCAATCAAAACATCATCAACATAACAAAAAACATTATCTATCCCAGATAAGATTTTATCCATAGTCGCCTGAAAAATAGATGGCGCGGTCTTGATACCAAAGCACAACTGTTTTGAGCTCAGAAGCCCCTTGTGGGTATTTAGCGTTAACAATTTAGACGAATCTTCATCCAAGAGTAACTGCTCCTGCTAGGTCTAACACTGAAAAAACCTTGGGCTGGTTACCCCCATCAGAAAGTTTTGCTAACATTTCTTGAACATTTGGTAGTTTGTACCCATCATCTTCCAACAACTCATTTATCTTCTTATAATCACCGCATACCCTTACTGACCCTTTTGTCTGTTTAGGCACATGTACAGCAGGTGAAGCCCACTCACTATAAGTGACAGGATAAAAAATATCTGAACCTATAAGCCGCTCATACTCTTTCTCAACATCTTTTGACAATGCATATGGTACTGGTCTTGCCTTTTGGTAAACCGGTTTGGCACCTTCTTTAAGTTTTAGACTGGCTCGAAAACCTTTTATGGCTGTCTTTATGAGAAAACAATCCCTTATGTTCCTCTACAAGTTTTACAAAACTTTTGGGATAAACATTTGTCCCCCTACCCTGAGCCTTGTGGGTTTTCTCCTCTACCCTGAAAATGTTCTTCCAATTAAGTTGGATTTTCGTCAACCAGTCTCTACCGAAAAGTGAAGGCTTATCTCCCTTTACAACTAGTATTTCCAAATACTGACTGTCTCCTTCTTTGTACCGTACTGGTACCATGATACTGCCTAGAACTGGAACCTTATCACCAGTGTAACTTCTTAGTTTTACATTAGATCTGCACAACTTGTAACGAGACAACTTATCGCGATAGACCTTTTCTCCAATAGTAGAAAGGGAGGCACCCGTGTCTAACTCCATCCTGATAGGCTCACTACCTATACAAACTCTAACTGTGTATGGCTTTACTTTTTTTCTAATAGTAGTTGTGTAAATTTCAAATACTGGATCCTCACACACTTTGGAATTTGCCTTACCACCTTTCACCACTTTTCTGGTGCTACCTCTGCACCAACTTGGCCTAGTCATTCACTGTCACTTGACTGACCAGGATCCAGCGTAACCTGGTTGAGTCCAAAGGCTTCGTCAGATGAGCCCTCACTCTAGTCTGTCGCTGCCTCGTCGTTCGACTCGTCGTCATTAACATACTTTGTCGACCTTGACTTGCCCGATGGGGCCCTTGGTGGCCTGTTGTGACGCGCCGACGCACCACCTTGACTGTCCTTAGCGGTGCACACCCGTTGTAAATGCCCTTTTACACCGCACTTGTGGCACCTCTCGTTCCGCATCACACAGTCGCTGTTGAGGTGTCCCTGCCAACCACAGCAGGTGCAGGATTTATGGCTCGTCGACGGCCCTCGTCCGCGGTGTGACGACCCTCCACGTTGTGACGACCCTCCGCGCCGACCACCTGCTTTCCTTAACAGGTGTACCTTGGAATCTTCCTTCCAGGCTGCCCCCATTTAGAGGTTGTTGGCCTTCATAGCCAACTCAACGGCCACACACTTGTCTCGCGCGGTCTGGAAATTCAGATCCCGCATTGCCAACAAATGGCACTGGGTCTTTTTCATTTTTCTGTGAAGGCCTGACACTAGCCTGTCCCTCAGGGCCTCTGGCAGAAATGCCCCGAACTTACATGTCCTAGATAACTTCTGGAGTCTTACTACAAACTCTGACACAGACTCACTCCCCTCTTGGTTAGCTGTCCAAAACTTATGGCGCTCAGCAATCACTACCGGTTCTGGGTTATAATGGTTGTACATAAGGTTCTTCAGTTGGACATAGGTCTTGGTATTTGGCTTATCTGGCCCACACAAATTTTTCACCAACTTGAAGGCATCAGGGCCCATAACAGCAAGAAACAGATCTGTACCCTTGTCTGCTACTATAGAATTTGCTGACATGAAACTGTCCATACGGTCAACATAATCATCAAAGCTCTCAGTTTTCTCCTAAAAAACACCTACATTGCCAAACACAGCCATGTTGACAGTGATACTCACACAATCTGTCTAATGCTTAAAAATGGGAAGCTCCTCTAAACTAAGCTGAGTCACACACTATCTAGAATGTCTCTCCTCCCTTGTGGATTCTTTATCTCGTCGCCAATTTAGTATTTGCTCAGTAATAAAGGGAAACAATACATAGATATTTAGAACAACCTCGCTCGCTCGTCGCATCCGGTCCCAGAACCCACGTGCGTGGCCCTTTATTCCTCCACTACCGCTATACAACTTTCTCTCGCTCCGTCCGCCGCACCGTCGATACACCACAGGATGCAGCACCACTGACCATTTTGCTCTGTCTAGAAAGTGGGATCCATAAGGGTATTACCAACAAAGAATATGTGATTGATGTCTTCTTTGATCTGGTGAAGTCATATACCGCCTGGAAACACAGCATCCTGGGGGATATTCAACTAATAGGTTTGAGAGGAAGAAGGTACTCCGAGCAAACCAAAGGGTATGTGGATTTCTTTATGGATTTCTTTATTCATTAGCACAGAATTGCATTCTGGTCTATTGGCTGTCAATAAAAAGGTTATGGGGACCTTCAAGGTTGACTTAATGCGGGCGGCGAAACACATGTGGGATCGTGTTGTGAAAAATCAGATTTGATCACCTGCTGCACCTCTCTGATATCAACGTAGATATAGGTGGAGCAGGTGGAGGGCAATTCACTGCACTTTGCATGTCAGTGTAATGAGAGGTGGTCTAACTGGTGGATACGCTGATGAGGGATCGACGAACACTGGCCACCAGAGCAAACGCCATGCTTTAGCATGTTCAGTTGGCCATTATTATAAACCTGCCGAATGTCTGATACTTACAGCTCAGCTGTATCAGTATGGATTCCATTCACCATGGAGTGAAGAATTAATATACTTTGTCTTTCCGCACCACACAACTAGCTGTCATTCAGGAAGTTATAAATTTGCGTTTCTGATTACATCCAGGTGTATGATAATAAGGAAACAGGGTGAGGGAGGCCGAAAGACGTCGGTTCCTCGTTGTTTAGGTGTGTTTACAGGGGCGTCAGAACATTTTAAAAGTGGGGGGGCAAACTGAAATATTGCTGACTTTTTTCTTGGTATGAAGTCAGACTTTGAAATTGGTCTGTTCTACTGGATTTACGTGAATCTGCGAAATGTCTGTGAAAAGTCAGGTCTTAACCTTCATTGCATGCTAAAAAGTCAGACTTCGACATTTTTATGGCAAAAAGTCATCATTGCACGCTAAAAAGTCAGACTTTTACAATTTTCCACGGTGAAAAATCAGGGCTTAGCCATCATTGCACGCTAAAAAGTCAGATATTTATAACTTTCCATGGTCAGGAGTCAGGGCTTAGCCATCATTGCACACTAAAAAGTCAGTCATTTACAATTTTCCATGGTGAAAAGTCAGGGCTCACCCATCATTGCACGCTAAAAAGTCAGACATTGACATTTTTCCACTGTGAAAAGTCAGGTCTTAGCTATTGTTGCATGCTAAAAAGTTAGACTTAGACATTTTTCAATGCTGAAAAGTCAAGCCAGCTTTTACACTTGGTTGAGAAAAATTTGAAGCTGCTGACTTTTTTGGTCTGGCAAAAAAGTGCCCCCCCCCCCCCCCTGTTCTGACGCCACTGGTTTAGTTGTACTTCGTCTTTTGGACTAGGTATATCTAACTTATACGTGTTGTACCTATAGAATTCGGAACAGATTTCTTTCGGTCACCCTGATCCTATCTATATACAATATTTCATGACGTCATGAACAAAATACCCAACACTGGTTTGGGTGTTCTATAATGTACTCTTCAGGGTTCGGGTATTTTCTCTTTTTATCATCGAAATGAATGGCGAAAAAATAGCAAGGGTTGGAGAAGGCTTTACAAAGAGTCTGTCTGTATGGCTGTTTGTATACATCCTAACTGTCTTAATGTTTTCATGTAAAAACCGGCAACAAACAATTCAAATCATGATGTCTTTATCCACTTTATTATCAGATAACCGACTCCAAGTCTGACAGAAAACTTGCAGAGGTCAAGGACGAGAGTCAAGGTCAGAGATCCATTGGTTAATATGGAAACTATGATACTCTGCTTGTTACGTCACGGAGCCTTGTGTTTAATCTTAACTGACCGGTTCCGTGGAAAAATCATCAAACATAAACCATGTCTTAAAAACAGTGTATTTTTTGTTTTCCCCCTTTGTTTTGTTTCATGTTATACAATTTTTCTCGACTTGGCTTGACCATGACAAATATATATAGATATATAACACAATCTTCATCCTCATCATTTAGATATTTATGATAATCATTGATAATTAACGAGTCTATTCACCAATAATGATACCTGTACATATACCAATATTTATACATGGAAAGCAAATTATACAGCAGAACGAAGACTATGCACATCACATTTTAATCTAAACAAATAATGCAGGTCCATAATTAGGTGTGTGTAACTTGAGATGACCCACCAGTCTGTGGCAGGGGCCAATGATATAGTCATATACTTGTACAGACACAGCCCATCCCTTCTGTAAATACAACTGCCGCACACGCACGATCTGGTAAAGCTGGGATGCACGGTTTGGTTCAGAGTATGTGACTGTAATCTCCACAATGACTGTATCCAGAGCCGTAACTCAAGACCACCGTCAACTGTACAATCTCCCGTTATAATCACATCTTGTAACACACACAAAGAGGCGAGAATCCACAGAACCTATCCTTAATCCCACCATCCCCTGTTGGGGGAAACCTTTTCTGATCTTTGATAAAAACATAATTCTGTCAATGATACACAAATGTCCCATATGAGTAAAGAATTAGAGTTATCCCCTAATGTTCATCGCCAGGGGCAGAGTTCTAGCAGGGCGTGAATATTGCCACTGTCTTGGGAGTATCCATTATATATTTGCCAAAGTGTTTGTGTAAAAATCCGGAATAAAGACACCAGTATGTATGTAGATGCCCAACGTGGTATGACCAATCCGCAATCGGTCTTAGATCATACAGCGCCTATGTCAGATATAGATAATGCTATCAAGAAATAAATAACCATTCATACTAATCTCTGACTTCCTTAATAAACTGTTAATAGAAGTAGGAGTTCAGTTTACCAAGCTGACATTGGTTGAAAGTAGAAGCATTTAGTCAGACAAGTACCGTCATTTAAGAGTATATCACAACGCCATATCAAATAGGGGAATAGTGAGGGAACTTCTGTTCTTGTACAAGCTTGTGCATCGGATGCTTAAGGATTCCTAAGCTTCTAATTCAGCTGGTGCACTTATGAATAGAATGTGTTATGATAAAAGATGATATGATTTTTGTTTACCATTCAGAGTTCCCAGTGTAATCCTAGGGGCATGGGATACACACAGATTTTGCCAGCGTGGGAACTTCACTCTTTGGAGCTAAGAAATGTTTGGCCTTGTTTGACAAGATTATTCAAACCTCACAGTGCTTTTAGGTAGAATTTTTTGTTTCTAAACCAAGACAGATTTTTGTTTCGAATCACGTATGTAAATCTTGTAATTTTGCCACAAATTATGATGCTGGAATATCGTAGATAAATGTTTAGTGCATTTTTAATAGCGACAGCGGTGGATGAAAACCGGTACTGACCTTGGTAACTGAAATGTTTCATTGACATTACTGTTGGTAACCCATACGATTGTTTTTCTCACTTAAGTGCGATGACCATAGATAATAAGTAAACCCTTCTAAGATTATCACCACTGCAACCTTATTTACAGGAACAGTTTGAAGAGGAACATCGTACGTATGAAAAACACTCCCAAGGCGTATCATTCACAACTAACACGAACTGATTACAGCTTATTGATAAGTCGAAACATCTGATGAGTATCCAGGTTTGTAGGACACACTATGCTTAAATCTAAAGAGAGAGAAACACGTTTAGTTGATGCCATAGTCACTTACATGTAGTTGTTAGCTGAGGTGCGTGCAATTCCTGTAATCTTGATATAAAGTTTAGCTGTTTTCCACCTTTGAACTTCAGCATCTGACTTTTCAGAACAGATAAGATCCCAGACACACATTGGTTCACACTGTTATCAATCTCATTGCACATCCTACGAAGTCATTCGGTATTCCGGCACTGCAGCAAACACTCAAGGGTAGATCATACATTCAGGGCATTATTTATGTGATCAGGGCCTTCCACACACCAATATGGTATATGAAAAAGGAAATATATCAAAATAAACTACAACTATGTTAATAGTATAATGTGATTCTAAAGTGCCAATATTACTTGGTTCTTCTCAAATGATTATTTCCCCTTGAAAATAATTACACAGAAAACATGACAGTATCGGTAACTTACTGGATAATCTCCTACAGTTTTGTTTTGTGCCACAATATTATCTTTTACATTTTTGAAATGGGATATGATGTGATGAAGACATGTACATCACAAAAACCTTGTTGTATCTATCTCCGAATCATTCGTAAAAATAAGTTGTGGCTATTCTCGCCAAATGAGCTGAGACCAAGTTTAACAAAATCCATAGGTAATGTTGAATTACGTGGTGCCATGGATCAGAACTTGTTTAAGGCTAACAGACTTGCTTTTATTTTTTATTGTCTTCTTAAATTTTGTCTCCCAATATCCGGTTTCTTGAGTATTTATGTTGAGTAAATGATACCAGTAGCTTCTACGTTCATTTTAGCATACTCAATAATAAAAACACAATGACTATGAAACGGATCATTATATAGAGGACAAGTGCTACTGCAAGGCAGTATAGGTGCAGAGACTTTCGTGTGTATGACGTATCTAGGCCACCAATGGTAAAGCGTAATACATAACATACCTGGGAACATAATTGCTAGAAACGATGAACATATTTTTATCCTATTTTTATACCTCAAAACTTAGATACATCACATCAGGCTAAAGGGTACCTTATGGATACTCGATAGAAATGTCACTGTGGTCATTGTTTACCAATATATTGTCCTATAATATCGTTTATCTTGTTTGACAAACGCGAATTGTGGCAAATCATGCACTTAATACTGCACTCAAATAAATACATCTTCTGTGTATTTTGTTCCTCTCGTTCCAATTGAGGGAAGTAAAAAAATGTGTAGTGGGAACCCGGCAATCAATATGAACATAATTTCTTCGTATTGCAAGAAAGATTCCTTCTTAAAAATGCATTATATTCAAACATGTTGCGGCGGAAGGCTGCCATAGGTATATTCATATAATATATATATATTCATGTGTCAGAAACCAAGATAAAATAACCAAGATAAATACCATTCAATCAGCCTCTGGATACAAATAACTGAGTAAAACCAATTTAGCCCTCCTCCAGGAAGCTCGAACGGCAGTATCTGAAACTTTAGTTGGCAAGACGTTGCTTCTTAAGAATTGACAACTCGTTCTCTATTCAACTACATTGATACATTTACCACCCTGCAGCATTATTTAGTCTCACACAGCCATTCATTTTATCCTCGTCGCATTCTACACCACCATGGTTACCAAGATGCCGTTGAGCATTTCCACAAGCTAATTCTAGAAGCATGCTAAAGCAATGGATACGAACACATCCGCCATGAAAGCAAAAGCCAGTGCCTTTAGATGACAACCCTTCTTTCACTTTAGTCGTGTCTTCATTTTCTTTTAAAATTACTAAGGTCTGCGTCCGGAAATAATGAGTAGAACATCAAGTATAGCCTGTAATATCTCAGTAATCAAGTGTTGGGTCAATGTGCAACTAAACAACATAATATGCTACAACAGTTAAGGATTGATGTACTGTTTGATCGTCGCTACATATTAAGTCCTCAGTGATTGTAAGGTTATCTAAATAATAGGACCAGTTTCCCTTATCTAGAGCTCAATTCGTCATACCTCTCTGCTATATTATCATGTCTTAAGCGTAGAAATGCGTGTATCATCTAATTATATAAAATGTAGTTTGTATCTATATGGTGTGAAAGTGCTTCTAGGCGATAAATTGGAATTAACCATAAGGAATATCAACATACAGCAATATCACCAAGCCAAGCCTTGCCAAAATAGGCTTACTAAGTCTTGTCTTTGTACATTTGATGAAATATTTTTAATTTCTTTTATATTCTCATGGCTTTCATGATAGCAGCTGAGGTTTGGAGTCTTTTATTGTAAAACAGAACAGGACTGTAAAGGTCATGTAACTAAATTTCACATAGCGCAGAGTCGTACGACACCGCCGCGATCTTTGGCCTTTTACATTGATGCTGTCAACCGCCCCCACCCCAAATAGAAAAAAATCAGCACCTTTTTTGATGACCACATGTTGGGCTTGAGGTCTCTAAATCTGGAATTTTCTGTGGTGAAGGTAGCGTCAGAGACAAAGTTTTGTGAAAAGGACCATACATAAATGTAAAACCTTATATAAGCACTTTAGATACCATTAAGCAACCAGGATACCAAGCTCAGATACTTGATTAGAAAGAATATGTTTATCTAATTAGATCAGAGTGTCATAGGCTGAAGTAATTGTATGCAGATTCGTACATCAAGGCTTGTTATATCGAATATCCAATATACAGATTTAGCTTAATTCTATACAAATAAAGAAAATATGAAGCAAGCCTACTTCTTAGGTCCAGTCAACATTAGAGTATGACTAGCAACTTAATTATTAATAAATAGTAACCTTGAACTGCGACCTCTTAAGACTTACTTACTCACAGAAATCCATACTTATCATTACTTATTCAGAGGTTGCTTAACTGAGACAAATTATGAGTAATACTTCGTCTTTCTCAGCACAATAAACATCACCAGGGGTTACAGTTCTCTGTACATAAAGCCAACCTGATTTACAAAAAGCAGAGAAGTAGGGGTAACTGACAAAACTGAATTAACTTGGTGAAAGACAACTATGCTGCAGACCTACTGAGGGAAATCACTCATGCCAGGTTTTCTTGTATGCAATCGCCGCTACCGAGAGAGAGAGAGAAAGAGAGACAAAGTCCTGGTCGTCACCACCACGCGATGAGGCAGCACAAACCTTAGTTAATAATACTTTGTAGAAAGATGTAACTGAATGAGACAGAACTGAGAAGGTTGTCACTGTCCATCTCAATGTGGATGGATGGAAGCAAGCCTGGGTCTTCTTATCTCCAAGCTGCAGTGTTACTTTATCTCCCTCGGTGGTTTCTCTTCACACAGGTTGACTGATTCTGGTTACAGCTGGGTGTGTGGCTGGTGCCTGGAGCATGTGTGCATCTCAAAACTCTCCCCGCTGCTTTTAGCCCAGCGTGAGGAGGCTGCAGTAGGTTGTATAAAGCATGACCATCAGAAGCTAGAGCCGCCAGCCTGACACCATCACTAAGGCAATGATGACACATGAAAATGGTCATACACAGGAGGCAGCTTTTGACAAAGAAAATCTTTGTTTGGAAAATGCTGGCGCAGCCATGTACCAAAAAGTATGTCATATCAAAGGATGGCAATGTACACTGAGATACAGGTAAAGCCGGGAACGATGCCGAAGTTGCCCTCCACTTGTTTATATACTATAAGGTTTGTTTTGTTTCCGTACGCTACAAAAGTGCTTACTTATTGGTAACTGGGCCTTGCGGTATAATCAGCAGTTGCCTCTGTGCTTGGGCAGCAATAACCTTGGGCGTGTGTGCATATCGTTTGCTCCCACCCACGTCTTGTGTAGAAAACATCAAAAACTAAGAGGATTATGGCCTATGTACTAACGCATAGAGTGCGCACCTCCCAACGTCTGTCACTCACACCACTTTCAAATTGTCATTCATCAAAATGCTCTGTTTCTTCCACCTGCCCCTCAGCGCCAACACGAGGGGTGTGTTCTAGGTCGCGATAACACGCGGCGGGCTCTGCTTATTGCCTGCATCTGTCTGCGGAGGTGGCTCAGCACTCTGACTGCGGCTGTCATCCCTCAAAGAGCGCGCTGTGGTTGGTGATGAGCAGCTCGATCAGTTCCCGCTCGTACTTGCTGGCGGTGAGGCTCGTCAGCGGGTCCGTCTCCGGGGACCGCAGCAGAGTGGGCGCGAACACAATGGCCAGGTTCTCTGAGCTCATCATGTTCCGTTGTTGATGCTCAGTCGCCCTGGAGCGAACAAAATGTGCATTTATATCAGCTTTGTTTTAGTTATCTCCCTGTTTTGTGATTACATTGTGACAACTAAAATAAAGTTTCATTTCAAGGACGAGTCTTCAATGTTGAAGTGAGGGCGTTACTGCTACTACCTTTTCATGAAATATATATATATATAAGTTCATATTTATATATCTTAGAATAATGTTGGTATTTATATTATTTTTGTGTGGCCTATTAGTGAGTAACATTGAAGGATGTATGTAGTGGTTACTGGTCGTTGACGATGTTCAGATGTAAAACCTAATGCATGCACAACGAAGGATGACAATTCAAACCGATTCATGGCTAAGTATCTGTTGGACTTTTCTCAAGGCCAGGGGTAGTCAAAATTACTGTTTCTACCTGTGGAGATGAGCCATGAGGTACTTGAGTGTGTGGTAGTGGGCTGGCGGTAACTGCAGCAACGCCTGTCGTAACATCTCCATTCTCTCATCTAACATCAGGTGATCTTGTTCTGTGAACATCGACAAAGGAGAGCTTTGTAATAAATAGTGATCAATTGATTCGCCAGGCGTAACGTATTGTGGTTAACAATATGCGCCAGACCTAATCTCCTTTTACTCTAGGAGTGACCGCAACTCTTCAGAAGCGTCCATATCTTATGATAGAGTTTTACAGGTTCGGTATGTTCCGAGTTCACTGACCATATCCAGTATATTTCAGTATGTTGCAGTATACAGGAATTTTCTGTTCCCACTGACTATATCTAGCACCTTGTAGTCTCTTTGAAAAAATAAGACTTCTATAATCACGGTATATTCTTTATTTACTCACTATATCTAGCACATTATATAATAGTTATCTACGAGCATGGTATACGTTGTAATATACATTAACTTAAAGAAATCCATTAACTTAGTCTATAAGCAGGATGAATTTTGCAGCTTACATTGTACATTGAATAATATATTTTAAAATTCTTCTCTCGAGTTATTGGGGGCTCAAATTCTCCTGGAGAATTGTTGACCCTCTTAGGCCGGAATTTTTTTCGAATAATAGATTTCTAAAAGCATTACAAAAAATCTTTTATTCAGACTGGCAAAAACTTTTTGTGAAATATAGGTATTGTAAGTTAGCTATACGATATGAATTGTTAACAGAAAAATAAACATATATGCACACACAAGTAAGATGCTAATAACAACGTATCGCCTTAGATTTGACAATAACTTAGTCCAGCTATGTAATGATGCGGTTATGTATGCAATAAAGACATAGTTCCTAGGAATTCAGCACGTCACAATAACTTTTTTACTTACTGACGATATCCAGCACCTTGTAGTATACATCAAAAGTGATGAGTGGAATTGGGAGGATACGGAAGTAGAGTTTGAGAAGAGAGGTGATTGTATTAATATCCTTATATTTCTCTTCACTGATGTCTGTTAGCTCTCCATCTGTTGAATAAAGACAAAAACATAGATACAAATGCACCAGTCATGCCAAATAATGGTGCACAAGGATATTTTTTTTCTTTTACAAAGGTTGTACATATTTAGGGTTCACCGTTATTTTGTGCAATCAACAAACCAAAGATATTTCTCAACTTGATAATGCTCATTTCTACCAGAAATGCTATACGATATTCTACCAATATATGTCGTTTAAAGCATATAGTTCAAGAATGAGATCAATCAAAAATATTGTAGAAAACAAACCTTTATCAAACGACATCTTGATTGCCTCTACATCATCATGGAAACCCGCAACGCGATATATACCCTCGGCATCAACACCTGTCAACAAACCCAAGGTAAACGTTTCACGTCTTACACTTCACATCAGGAACATTATCATCACCGATCTGTCAACCCCTGTCAATGTGAAGTCTCAGTCTTACACATTATGTCTTTGTCTTGCACCTCATGCGAAGAACATATTTACCACTTATCTACAGTCATGAAGTTTAAAGAAATATGACTAATCTATTGTGTTGCATTTTACAGAGCTGTTGGTCTTCCCCGTGGGCCAGGATTCCCGCTTCAGCTGCTCTGAGCTAACTTCAGCTGTCGATGCACGTACAACTTCTAGGGATGAATTCAATAACATAGAAAATAGATAAATTACAAATCTGGCTTAAAATTCACCCACCTCGAGCCTCAATCTCTTTGATACACATTTCAACGACAACTGGAATGAGAGTATTCTGTGCCTTGACGAGTGTCGTGAGGTCCACTCCAAACATGCGCTTCACATACTTCATGTCGGGCATGCAGTCGTTGGGCACCTTCTCCGAGCACTTCTTGTGAGCATTAAAGCCACAGTCTGAAAACGTCGAATACATGCAGCGGCATCACGCATAGAAACAACCAAGTAAACATTTGTTTGATCCAGAGCAGATAAACTACTCCATTAATTACTCGATAACATGCCTCCAAGAACCTGGGGCAGCATAATTGTAACCCCCTCAATAGTTGCTGTAGCTCTCAGATTTAACAATTTCCCCGTTTACTTTAAGTCGTTAGGCGGGCATCTCGCACTTAGCACGAGGACAGAGGACATCTCACTTTAAAGGTCATAACACACTGTACAATTTCGGAACATGAATGTTCCTTTCTCGCCGACAAAAGAACAATCATAAAGCCTGTATTCCACCAAACAACCACTTTTTCAACGTCAACAGAAAAATGGCCCCTAAATGTGTCATTGCTCCACCGAAACCCCCAACAGACGTTCATTTGGACGCCATACGAGCGTCTGGTGGGTTCAAAGTTCCAGCAGATCCTAGCCGACGCCCCTGCTGTGGCGCCGACTGGTGGACATTGGCTGCATTTTACGTAGTAATCGAGTTCTTCAATAGGCGGCGCGGCGTGTGGCGATACACTACGACGCTCTGAACCCGCGAAAGCCGCGTATCGAGCGGAGCAGTGTGCCGCTATGTTGGATTTGTACGGGAATGTCGGGCGATCGTCAAATACTGCGGGAAACCAAACAATGAAGGTAAATAAAGATAAGAATTGATGTTATGAATGTGTATGGCACTCTATGGTGCTAGAATTCTGCCGAAAGTCGGAGTTTTCGATATCCGTTCGCGGCTTCGGGTATCGCCGGTGTCGACCGCACCATGTTGGCGGCGTTCCTTCGCCGCAACTCCCAGCAGAACCCCCGGGCGGGTGTCATAGTCTTCAAATGCATCGGACAGATGCCCAATTCCAGCCGATAAAAATTTAATGAATCAGTTTTTCGCCACATGGGCAAATTCCGTCTCTTGGAGGGTTATTGGAGTATTGGTTGGGATATCGCCTGAAAAAATCTAGTTGGTGGAAGCGCATCTCAACTGGCTCTTCTGCCAGACGCTCAGCAACTGTGAAGCGACACTCCAACGACCCCCAATATCCTCCAACAGACGTCTTGAAACGTCTGGCAGGAGAGCCGACGCCTGCTGAAACGTCTGGTGTGTGTTTCCACCAACCCGACATGATTTAAAATTGAGAAGATATGCCAGCAACCCCAGCAACTGCCATATGGGCAGTGTACAACGTTTTTGTCTTGTTGGTGGAATACGCCCTTAAGCCCAGGCGAGGCCTAGAAATTGAATCGGTCAGTGTGGCACCCACAGAACTTTGTGGAGTCAATCGGTGGTAACGAAATTGTAGCGTGTGTTTCCCACTTTAGCGTGATTCTGCTGTATAAAGGGCGTGCTCCACTGGACCGGTGATATGGCATGACAAGATACCTGGGCAGTGGGGCTGGTCACACACCCTCCGGCGGCATCCACATGGCGATGAACCTAATGAATTAGCTTTTGCCAGCTAGCGGCCGGCTACCAGTCGGTAGCTGCCGGCAGTGAGCGGGCCGGTGGGTTGTCTTTTTTTTTTAAAGGTTTTTATTTTACCTGGAGTAAAGGTTAGGCCACTAGTGACTATCTGCCACCTTCACCTTGTACACTATAAATAAGCATGTTTGGAACACACTCGGCTGAGTTGAATATCGCCGACCCGGTGGAGCACGCCCTTCACATGCGGATCACGCAACGGCGACAGTTAAACAGCCAGATTGCACTACAAGTGTGGTCTATAGAAGATATAAGTGAGCGGTACGTACCTTGGCACTTGACTCCTTGTGCGATGAGCCCCCAAAGGAAGTTAGCACAGAAGTCACACCAGTGAGGGCCTTTAAACGTGTGTAGCTGTAAGCAATGATGTAACACACACGCATGAAAACTAACATCCAAAAACGCATCTGTTTAACTCCTACCAGGTGGCGATTATTACAGGGCATCACACGCATAATCACACAAGGTGAAGTAATCAACTATTAGCTTAATGAGAAGTATGAAATGGTTTGATTTTTTCATTGGTTATCTGGGTCCTGGGATTAGAAATTCATTGTGGTTACCTAAAAAACATCATGTCATATTCATCTAGCAAAATACAATGTCTCACCTTTCTTACCGCTAATGCCATACGCACCAAACCCAAGTGCCCAAACCAAATAAACTCAATATTAATGAATTGTAATTTCAGGTGTGATCACTAATGATTTAAGAATGGATTGTTGTTCTTAGTGGACTGCAATTCTGAACTACTGACTTGTTGGTTAATAATTATTTGTGCCATAAATAAAAGGTTGAGTTTTAGTAAAATCTCACACGTATCGTTAGTCATGCTCATAGATGATTAAATCTGTGCTAATCATTAAAATCAACAACGAATAAACGTATACAATTATTCACAAACAAGGGGTAACACATGCATGCCAAGGAAACTCTCAGCCATCGGATTAATTGGGCAATAAAAGTACAAACTGCTTACTCTAGCATTCATAACATTTCAGGTCTGAAAAATGCACATTCTAAGAAGGTGGAGCCTGGATCCATGCAACGACTCTCACCATTCACGCTAATCTGGCAAAATTAGTCATACTCAGGGAGAAAATATTTTTAAGATCTTACTTTGTGTATTACAAAGAGGAGTCTAAGATATCTTATACTTATGAATCAGGCAAAGACGAAAAGACGAAGAAAATTGATATAAATTTACACTCTATGATAAATTCTAGTCTTAGTGATAGAAGAGTACAGATGTCAAAGATAAAGCAAGAATACGGACACACAACGCTTACCTTGGAGACTAGTAAAAGTGTTCAGTAGATTTGTTTCCATCGATAAATTATTAATTGAAATATTCTTTCCTTTTTGATTATTCACGAATAAATGATGGGCCTTATCTGGATGACTAGGAAATCTAGAAACTAGGGGTACTGTGCACATAACAAACTAATATAGAAACCAAACAAATCATGTTTAATTGTGTTAAAACACGATTCGTAAATACAAAATCACACACAAAATTGATAACGATATCAACATAGGTTTATAATCCTGAATACAACAGATTCATTCATATTTAATGACGCAAATAAAGGTAAATTTAAGGAAAATGATATACAAGATACATAATCCGTGAAGCGACAAATACAGCCACCACCCACGTAGGAAATATAAACTATGAGTAGAGGCAGTTAGGAGGGTTGAGTCTAGGTTTGTTAAAAGTTTTCTCTTCATGAGCGGCTCATGACGAATGTTCTGAGCTGCTCATGAGAACTGTTCGCTAAACTGGTTAAAATGAAGGCAATAGAAATGCAGTTGACATAGACACCACAATCTAGCTAACAAACAGAAGGTCCCCGCGCGGCGTCAGTGTTTTCCTCACGTGGGCGATAATACCAGTAAATATGGAGCAGGGCTGGGGTACAACTGCCGTCAGGGCTTCATACAATGCTGCCATTGGATTGGATTGATTGATCAAAGTAATTTCTCACATAAATGATTGCAATACTATGATTGGACAAAGTTGATATAGCAAACGTAATCCAGATATAAACATCCGGACAAACAAAAGGTTTTCAATGGAATGATCCTTACTTGCCAAAACTACTAGAATTATTAGATTAATGAGATCAAGAAGTGGAGAATAAATCGATATTTCCCCTTAAAAAAAGACACATTTAAGATGGTAGATATCATTACAATGATCGCAGTTTACTGAGAAATGTTCATTATTCGACGCCTTTCAGTGGTTTACAGGAAACGTCCAAAGCAGATTCTATGCACTGGGAAGGTGTTGGATGGTTGACAGTCACACGTGGAGGTAATGTCTACTCGCAGGTAAGTGGACTGTCCCAGAAGTTTGATCGTCGTCAGACTGATCACAGCTCCTCTCATGCCAGGCGCTCTACTCTGAGACTAGAGGAGATCTGGTTCGTGTTTTCCCGTAGTTAATTAAATTAAAGAGAAGATAAACGAGGAAAGACATGCTGTTCGGTGTATGCTGTCAGAACCCAAGGTTGGAGGTTGGGAGCGCATACAACTGGAAACCCACTGCATTGCCAAGCCACTGACGTAAGCAGAGGGGATGGGGATTTGTATACAATGCATGACAGGAAAATGCATTTTAATTAATAAGTACTTAGATTCATTTCAATGGTGTAAGCTTAGACTGTAGCTCAAGCAACATGGATAGCATTAATTATGGGGTGAATATGTAGCTATGCTTGGTTACTTGTGACGTAAGCTGATGTTTACGGTCTATCACTAATACTTGACCTTCCCCAAACCCAGCAAGCATAATACTACAGGGATCATTGCTATCTCTAAATGGGATTTCTATAAGTGGATCTTAAAGGGGATTATTTTTGGCTTGAAAATACTCTGCAATTTGACCCCATTTGAACCAGGCGAGGAAAAGAATAATATAAACCGAAACAGCAATTTGAAACCATCGGCAATGGACAAAAAAAGTAAAGTAAAGCCAGCAAAATGAAAACTTTCTTATCATGTAATCCCGGGCGGTATTTCATTGAGAGTGTGAATATGAATTTGAATCAGAGAAGGACGCAAATAAACCCATATGAATTACAAATGAGGAATCCTTACACCATAGGTGGGGTTCAGGTGGTGTTTGAGAGACACGATCGCACTCTGCCACCCCGGAAGTGGGGAGAACACTGAGTTGCCGCTAGGGGTCGCACTGGGCCAAAAAGATGTCGCTGACCTTAAAGTTATGCGGCTTTTCGCATCCCATAACTTCCATGTAGTCGGTACACCAAGAAACGCTACTAACTTTGAAGTTATGCTGCTTCTCATAACTCTGAATCTGCGTGCTAGGGGGCGGGCTGCTTGGGGGAGTTGAGAAGTGAGGCTCGTCCAGCATCTGAAACAAACACCAGGGGAACAGTTACGACAAGGTCAAGCTCAAGGTCAGCGTTCTTCGTAAAGATGATGGTAGTTTGATAAAAAAAAATCTCCAACGGAGTGGATCTACCTCGAAGACAAAATATTTTCTATGTTATTTATTAATAATCTTTGCCAGACAGTCAAAGAATAGACTAGATCACACAAATGAGGGCGTTCTGTTTGACAAAATTTACCAAATATATTAGATTTTACTCCTGTGCATGATGGCGTGTGCTGTTCTTTAATAAGATTGCGTATTTACATTTAAAAAAATGGCTATGTTATACAGGTTATTTGAAAATCCAGAAAAGGATACAGGCCCTATCAACAATAATGCAAAACGCATCCCGAAGCATTTAGTTCTCTTATAGTATCAAACCATGCTATGTAATGATAGGATCGTTGTCAAAGATTTATATAATAGCAAAAGGATGGTGGTTATGTTAACTGGAATACGGCTGTTAAAAGGATGACCATACATATTACCTCTATGCAAAAAGACAGAAGCCTGTCAAGCCTTTTTTAACAAGCTTCACCTATTCACTGAAAAGCTGTCAGTCGAAAGCTACTACAATACTATGTAGGAACATCCTTGATCGAGAAAGCATAGAGACTAGGGGTTTTATCTGAAAACTTACGATACATTTCTCGTAATATACACAATGTCAAAGCTAAACAGTGCAGGTGCATTTCCCTAACACATACTCCCAGTTTACAGACACACGACATAATCTTTTACAACTTTCAAATCAGAAATCTTATGTACAAATTTCTTTTTGAAGTATAAGGTGGGTGGAAGTCACCTTAAAACTATGAGTGTTAGTTATCTGGTTTCACAAACAAGTTATATTTTACACCACAGACGAGATAAGAAACACATATATAAGACATATCATTGTTGAGATAGGGTTCGCCTTTTTCAGCAACTATAGATGTACCTATTACTATACACCTATGGCCGAACATGTATGAAATACTGCCCGCTGCTAGGGGTGTAGTATAAATAATGTTCGCGCCCGCTGTGACAGCGGGCCGTAGTGAATTGCAGTAGCCTTTGTGGTCTTTGTAGAGTTAATAAAAGGGCATTTTAAATGATTGGGAGGTGTATAGTAATAAGAAAACGTAGTGACTGAGCCTGTACGGTGTCCGTTCTTGGTCATTTGCTGAAAAAATACGGCCCTCCCACCTGCGGTGTCGGGCCGTATTTTCATCATCAAATGACCTCGAACAGCCATCCGTACGGGCTCAGTAACCACGTTTTCTCATAATACCACATAGAATATGCATTCATGACCAACTCCAAATCATCACCAGAGGGGTAATAGATCTATATTTTCAGATTGCGATAATCCGAGAAAATTTGTAGTCGGTAAACGTATCTTTTTAAGACACTTTGTTTATGTCAGTAAACTTATCTGTTATTAAAGTTAGAAGAGAGTACACGTAGCTGTTCTCTACTTTCTACTCAGAGCCAGTGACTAGAATAGCCCACAGTCAAGTTACATCAATAGGATTAGATGGAAGATCTGTTATCATTGAGATCATTCCTGTTCATCTGACAGTTTTTCTCTTCCGAACGACTGCATCTGCATACCTTTGAAACATCGAATTTTGAATCTTTCTTTAAAAGGTTTTACTTTAGTGTAGAACACATTTTCATAATTCAGACTATCAACATTTTCGATGGTCATTTCGGCAATTATTTTTTGTAGATGCCCACGTAGTGTTACAGGGGTTCTCAAACAAGTCACCCGTCTTGTGTAACAGAGGAAGATTAAACAAGTCACCGTCCAGTCTGAGAAGGGAGGATACACCTATTCAGTGTAACAGGGGAAGATAACGTGAGTCTCATGTCCAGTGTAACAGCGGTTGTTAAACGAGTCCCTGTCCAGTTTAACACGGGGTCTTTCAACAAGTCACATGTCCAGCCTAACACCACCCAATATAACAGGGGAATGCTAAACAAGTCACCTGTCAAGTGTAACAGGAATTAAACGAATTCTCTGTCCAGTGTGACAGAAACATCGGAATGTTGAATATTTCATGTGTTCCGTGTGCCAGATGAATGTTAAATAAGTCACCATATAACATGGGGGCTGCCACCCACCATGTGAAACAGGGAAACTTAAACGAGCACCAGTTGAGTGTAACAGGGCAATGTTAAACAAGTCAACCATCCATTATTAAAAAGAAAAGTTAAGGAGCAACATCCACAAAGTGTCACTGCCTCTTTTAGTCTTCTTCATGCTTTCTAAAGTAAGATGGAATCTTAAAGGTGTTAAGATTGTTTGGAGGAAATTAAATCCAATTCATATAAAAAGGTATCTTAGAATAGTGAAACTTTTCCTCAGTTTAATGGTAAAAACCAATGATGAAAAGTAAATTGTGTTAGCAGCATTGAAGAAGACCAGAAAGTAAAACAGCGACTTTGTGGTGTAGTAAATTTTGCCAAGATGCACCAGTGGCGCCACACATCTTATTGAACTAATGACCAGCCAAACCAACACCTCGCGTATTAACACACTCTCACCGACCGTCCCAAACCCGCAAGGTTAACCAAGGGTCTCTAAAGCTTGCCAGGATAGATTCATTGAAAATCAGCAGTTTAAAATATATTGGCTGTGAAACTCAATGAAATGTTATGTGCGCTAAATAAAGTTAGATACAATTTGGCTGTTTCATTCAGATATGTTTGACAAGCCAATAACATCACATCTTCCATCTCTGCAGACTAAATATATACAGTTGACTGAACTGGACAATGTTTCTACCTATCTTATCTGTTTGTTGTGAAACTTTTAAACAATAAGCTACCTAAGAACCTATCCCACACTGAATCAGCAGAATATCCAATTTTGTTCCCTGTGTATCCTTCAGACAAGTTGAGGCTTCATGTGTGCTACACAACAGACACGGTGAGGAGGTAAGATTAACGTGCCACGACTATCACTAATTCAACCTTGCTGGTTTACAGGGTGATGAAGAGGGTTAAAACGGTAGCGAGGCCAGAGGATCGAGCATCTGACTAACTTTATATCGGTGAGGTTTGGAGATACTTTTCACATGATTGGCCGAGGAAAGCCACTGATGCAGGTCTGAGTTCTGAAAAAAAGCAGTGTCAACCGCAAATAGTTAGTCTTTGAAATAATAAACTAATTCAAAACTACATGTGCTATAAATAAGGCTAATTCTCTGAAGGTTTGGTCAAATTATACATCGATTGGATTAAAAGAATGAATTAATCAAAGATTCCCATGATGAAATATAAAATCATATATTCCATGCGAAATCATGCATTTACTTCTTAGGTTAACAGTTTATGTTCAGCATAATTCAGAATTTGCGGGGTTGATCATAACTAAAATAAGATATTTTATGGTAAGATTATGTATAGCAAAACAACAAAAATCTACTGAATAAAAATGATTGCAATTTAACAACAGGAATAACTTAAATCGTGCAAAATCAACGGAAGTTTGGTGAACAAATTCCGTAGAACTGCCTTTCCAGTAACTAGGACCAGGTTCTCTTGTCGCTGGGTGGTAGACCTGAAAGAGTTGTAAAGTTGTTAATACTGATATCTTGAGAGGAGAATTCTGGGCAATACTCACAGGCCCGTCTGTGTTGGTGGCGTGGCTGACGCGGCTGTCGGAGCTCGAGTCCTCGGGACTGAGCCCGGAGGCCGGGTGGGCGCCGCTGCTGTTGGCGTTGGGCTGCGCGCTGTTGGACTGGCCGCCGCTGTCCTGCGCCATCCGATTCTCCAAGATTTGAGACAACCGGCCTTCTACGGGCAAGTTCACGGCACGGTTATTTGGACGCGGCGGCCGGTTGTCGCCGGCGGCAGAGCGGTCCGACCGGTCCGAACCAACAGACCGGTCGGAGCGATCGGAGCGCTCGGACCTCTCCGACCGCTCCGACCTCTCCGACACCGACGACCCAGTGGATCTGTTGGTTCCCTGCGACTCTCGCTCCCGCTCCCGCTCTTGCTCGCGCTCCCGCTCCTTGGCCCGCTCCCGCTCCCGCTCCCTCTCCCGCTCGACGCGGATCACATGGTCGCGGTCCTTTGGCACGGGCGCGGGCGTGCTCTGCGCACTGGAGGTCTGTGACGGGGGCTGGTGCGCGGGCGTCGGGTGCGGGGTCGGCGGGGTCGGGGCCGCCGGGGTCGGCGCTGTCTTTGGGGCCACATTGAGCTGCCTCCGTTTATGTGTGTTGTAGGCGACGTAAGGACTCTCCGCGTAATTGGACTGACTAGATAAGGCAGCGATGTAGTCGGCTGCCTTAGACTCGAGGTAGAAGGTGATGAGGCCATCGGCGACCAGGTCCTGTACGGTGTCGAAGCGCTTCTCCCCCACGTAATGCTGCCCGTCGTAATAGAGTTTGAAGTTCTTGGTGACTCCTTCAAACCTGCAGCAACACGAATAACAATATTCTAGTGAAACTGTTTCTCAACGGAAGAAATTCAACGTTATATATATATAAATTACACTATATACTTCTAAGCAGATGTTCATGAGATTAACATCCAGCCTAAACCACATAGCTTAACAGATTTTCAAGAGACATATCGCGACAATTATTCATGTTTGCAATATCCAAACTATGTCGATGAGGGTTCTTAATTGCAGATGAATATTCATTACAATGACACAATCGTTTATGATTATTAGAGAAGGTTCTCGCTAACATTCTTCGATGACAAGACTACATTGTAAAAAGCTTGTTTCTCGCTTACATATATTACAGAAAAGATATTTCTTGAGTCAACGACGGTTACAATAAAAGTATATCCATTGATATAAACTCCTTATACAATGCCTAATTATGCTAGCAACATGCGCCAGATAATTTGTTTTCACAGTTCATCAGAGAACATCAGAGTAGAGTTTTCATTTAACATCAGTCGCTTGTACGAGGTACGTGTGAAAGATATATATTAATATTAAAGTTTTATTGTAAAGTGGAATTATTCATTTTTTTATGACAAAAATCATTTGGTGACCGCTTTGGAGCGAAACACATGTTTTAAATTTAGCAGGTATTGGATCAAACATCATCTTAAGGTAAAATGGACTACCACTCAGAGACACTGGTCAATATGTATTTCTGAACTAGTTATTATAAAGCCTGCAAGCAGAAAGCAGAAAGTGAGACGTCCGAAGCAAGCTTTGTCATTACAGCATCGGGAGCTTGAGCTTTTCTGCTGATATAATTGGTTTTACATGATCACTAAAACGCACTTTGAAAATAAATCATAAAAAGAAATCCTCTTTTGTAGACAATTTAGTTGTTGATTTGATTAGAGGTGGATAAAGTCATATATTAGTCCTTTCAATGTGGTCCAAAGCTTGATAGACTTACAATCCAAAAATCGCTAACATACCGTCCCATTAAATATAGACACAAAGATAGAATTTGTCTTTAGACAACTATGCAATCAACATGAAAAAAATCCGCTACATGTTTAATTACATGGATAACAGGGCGATATTATGTCTGTTATCATGGACAGAATACACTGTCCATGTTGCTATTAGAGGATCAAACGTAGAAAAGGGTCATTTCTAGTAAATAACGGGATAGTTATAGACTGTTTTAAACATACTATTTTCATACATTGAGAAGTCTTCAATTCTGCCATACGATTGTTCAAATATGAGATAATATGCCGTTTTAATGTGAAGAAGGCACGTAGGCTTCTCCTACTTCCACTCAGAACGTCCTACGATAAACAAAACGTAATAGAAGACCCATGACGTCATATCGTCATGGAGACGTCGATCAGCGCCTGTGCTAAGGCCCTTCCAAACCTCACACAAATGTCGTCTGGTACAACGACCTTCTGTACGACGCTACCTCATTTTACAAGGAGAACCAAACAGAGTTAGGAGCGTCTGAGACGCGGCCTGGAGGCGTGCGAATGAAGCAAAGCGTTTCTTACCCCTGGTGGACTAACCTGATGGCAAGCGTGTACTGACCGGGCGCCCGTTGGCTCTCCCGGATCAGATAGCTACCCTCACCACCAATAGTCAGCAGGAAGTCGGCGTCCTCCCGCGAGATGGCGCCATGATACCTGAGAAAGGGCAACACGGTCAAGTAGAGGTCACTCTACGTTAGGGCAATATCAAGCACAGGTCATTGACATTCAGACTGTGTGCTGGGTTAAAAATAAGAATAGAGCTGAGGTCCTTCCGTCAGTAAATCACCAGGGAAATTGTTCAAATAAAGGCATTTAAAGGTCAAGGTAGGTTAGTAAGAAAGACAATCCAGCTCTCTGTGACTAGTGATGGCTATTAAGCATACAGTTTAATCGAGCTGGAAATGAACAAATGTATATGAAGCTACGGTAAATGTTATTTTGAAATTAAAAGTGAGATCGAGGACAAAATGATATATTTTAAACAATTCATGAATTCGAATTCGAATTACATGTACTTAGTATTGGTATTGAACAGGATATATGCTATAAATGAATACATGATAGAAAGGACTCACTCCCGGCCATAGTAGGGCGGTTTGTTCGGCACCTGCAATTCAGAATTGAGAATTTTATGAACGTATATGCGATATATTTATTCTTTTCATGTAAAAAAATACATAAGATCAAATTCATATCAGTGGATACCTCAAAGGTAATTCAGAACTAGTAATGGTGCAGTAATCTACCCACTTCAGGGTCTTATTTTCAGTATGGGCTCTGGCCCATATCCCTAATACAACCATCTAAACTGTGTGAAGTGTTCATATTCAAATTTCTATTAAAATGCTAACCATTTAAAGGGAGGGAACCCCAAGCCCATATTGTTTATGTGTCCCTGGTTGTCAGATTGCAACTTGTGATAGTCCAGATATTTCAAGTGTTGAATATGCAACAGGGTGAACACCTGCTCTAGTGGACTCCTCGAATAGTGGACACCTCACAGAACACCTTACTGAGCATTTCACACACAGCACCTAACCAACCACCTAAATGTTCAGCCCACAGAACACCCCAGTAAACACCTCAATATACACCTTACAGAGCACCTCACTGATCTCATGAATCACATAACAGAATACCTGAACATCTATAGGAGCACCTCATCATACGGTTCATAGAACATGCCTACCTCAGTAACAGCTTACAGAAAACCTCATAACATATAGTTCATAGAGGAAAAACTTCCTCAGATATATAGCTTTTAATATCTATGAGGCAATAGAGTTTTTATGTTATAGATGATTTGGTCGTAGGTCTACCTCCAGCTAGATGCTACTTTGAAATAAAAAAAGGGATTTTCCCAACTGTCGCAATTACCATTGCAAGCTTACTGGTTATGACATCATTATTGGTGAAGTTACCAAGAACTCGAGGGTCTCCCAGGAAATAGGAAGTTAGGGAACCATCAACAAATCTTGAGAATGCCAAAGTTATGCCAAGAAAGATCCCAAGTAAGGAGTTATGGCAAAGGTTTCGCTGCGTAACAGCTCATCAGGCATCATTAAATGGAAAACGTGAAAATATACATCTACAGCCCAGATACAAGTAACTTATCCAGTTTGCAAAAATCAAGGCTCGCATAAGTCATTTATGTGATTATGAGGCAATCCATGTGGTCTGCCTAAGCGGGATTTCTCAGATGTGACAAAGGGTTTCTGAATTAGGGGAAACCCGGTAAATGAAAAAAAGTAAATATAAAGCTATGCACATAATCCCTTTACCTACAAACCTATGTTACACAAGCGGTGATCATACATTACACGCAGAGTGTGCAGGAAAATTCCATCCTGCACAGTGTGTTTTTTTGTGTGTAAATCACTGAATGTTTGACTTGACTGAGCAGACTGAGCAGAAGGTAATCAGCTAAACTTCCACTCTCCAAGCCATCAGATGAGGAGTTCAGAGGTGCTGACAGTTATATATGTGACCAGATTTACCTCAGAGGTTTGCACCAATCTCCAGCAGAGTCCCTCAGACACCAGAACTAATCTCTACCAGAGTGCGCCCTGCATCGTGCCCTGAATCTCAAGGCAAGAGACTTAGAGACGTACAGCATCTACAGAATGAGTTTTCGTTCCACAATCACCATTCTCCTCTGATTTTCCACGAAACCCCTGCGGAACCACTACTAGCTCTGCAGCGTAAAGTACCTTTTATTGTTAATATATTGTAGCATGCCGGATCATGAAGCTCCTTCTGTGCACTACCATTCACAGGTGACATATATTCTGTTTATTGCTTTTCGGGCAAGCCACCAACCCGACCACTACACGAATACGATCTCACAGCATTAACGAGATAATGGAAGACTGGAAGCATCATATATTATGGAACTGTATGTACAAATATCAAGTATATATTTCATCCTCTATTTTGATAGTCCATGAGGCTTATAATAATAATAGCACGTTTATGACGGTTATGATATCCATTAGATATAAATACGATATATTCCACAGTGGAGTGAACATCCCTGCTCTGAGCTTCTCCCATCCTTGTTTCTTACATGGACACGAGGCTCTCTGAGGTATCAGGGTAGCGACACCTGGACGCCACACCTGTAATCATCTCTAGCGTCACCATAGCAACAGATGTTCACGTGACACACGGTCAGCAGGGATCTTCTGACAAACTAGAGAACTGTGAAAAAAACACACCTTGCTTAGAGCACGTGATTGTCTTTTTTGATCATTGGGAAAATATGGCCTATTTCTTAGTGTTAATCGTGGTTAGTTAATATTCAGCTATTTTCAAACGTTAACGAGACTCTGAGATAAAAAGAGAAAGAGATTAGAGATGCTGGATCTATTCTGACCACTATAAACTAGACTGTCACCAACCACCCGTAACCCTGATGCATCCCTACGCCACACGCTTCTTTATATCAACTAGTTACGCCTCAGCAGTTGGGGTTTCCCAGAATAACTTACAAGTAATAAATGAAGTGATACTCGACCCTCATTTCCCTCACCTTGAGTTAACCTTGCTGCTTCATCTAGCCTAGATAACCTAGGCCTGACGGGCGTAACATACTTTTACTCTTTAGCACATTGAGCCCTATACATCTAAGCAAATGTAGTACAACAATCCACACTAAGTCCTAGACTGCTTTAGTGTACACCATTTCCATATGCAGTGCCTGATACGAACATTAACAATATATATATGAGTTAACATAGTCAAATTACATGAGCACGGGTTCCTTAGAAAACAATATCAAATAATGATAATAATAATAATAATAATAATAAAAATAATAATAATAATAAGAATAAGAATAATAAGAATAATAATAAGAATAATAATAAGAATAATAAGAATAAGAATAATAATAATAATAATAATAATAATAATAATAATAATAATAATAATAATAATAATAATAATAATAAGAATAAAAGTTATAACAACAGTAATGATAACCATAATAATAGTAGTAATAATACTAATAATAATAACAGTAATGATGACAGTAATAAAACTAATACTACTAATAATGATAATGATGATACTTATCACGATACTAATGATTTTGACACCTAAACGTAACCCCTCAGTAGCCAACAATATATGGATACTTAACAGCCTAACCGTTGAAAAAACACCAGTGTCAGGTTCATCGCCGATCCTCACATGACCCAGAGTATTGAAATATGTAACGCTGAGCCACACCTATGACTAGTGTAGACCACACCCCCTCGTCACCACCCGCCCGCAGCCCACGCCCCGTCATCACGTCACGGCATCGTTTCACGCTCTACAGCAATACGAGTCTTCATACTTTGTGTGAACTGACTCTTTCTGCGCAAGGCCGCACCCCAACACGAATGACACGCATAGAAACACAACCCTATAACATTGAATATTCTCTCCGAATCATTTGCTTATAGCTATAGCTAAAAAATCAATTAAAATGAACATTTATATCGTACTGATTCAGATGAAGACTAAGAAAACATAACGGTGCAAATGTAATAAATGGTGTTTACATCACACTAGTCCAGATAGAAATAGAGATATATTCTATGGTAAATGAAATAAATTAATAATGTTTACATTACACTGGTTCTGATGCAGATATAGATGGAGAATGATGTACTTACCTCTCGTTGACAGAGGATACGCTTGGGCTTTGGCGCCTGTTGCTGGAGGTGATATACTGAAAGAGCAAAACAAACACCATGAGATCAATAATGTACACTACCATGAAGAAAGAATGACAAGAATAACATGAGTTATACTATTATGAATACAAATAACAAGAATTATTACATAATATACACCGATATGAATCGAGAATAAGGAGAATTGTATGTCCTATAGCCCTTTAGAACTAGAAGCAAATAATATGTTCCGCATTGAAGAATGAGCATGGAATCATAAAAATATAACAATCAAAAGGTTTGGATTATATCTAGTTCATGAGTCATTTTCTGTAACCCACTTGCACCAAGTCAACTTGCTATTTCTGTACCTGGCTGTCTCGGATCCAATTATATCAAGCGCCAGTGGGTCAATGAAGTATTACTCTTTCTGGTGATTGGTCATTCACCACTTGCACATAAGCGTGGCGCTGCAATCGTGTTGCGCTGGTTGCATATATCTAGGCTCTGCTTGCCAAGAACCAGCAACACACTGGTATTCGAAAACGAGGCGAGCCCTCTACTGTATCTGCAGCATGGCTTCAGTCCCATAAGAACAGAGTAACTGTAGAAGTGTAAATCGTTTTTATGTCGTGAATAACAGGCCGATTTTTATAAATAAAACATTGTTAAAAAGCTTAAGCTTGGGCCTATTTGTTGGTATGATATCATATACCTGTGTTATGGCTACGATTTTCAGTAATAGATTGAACATCCGGATTATTTAGGTAAAAATAAATTTTACCTTCCTGTTTTCAGAGTGATTTAATGAAAAATCTATCGCGATGACCTATAAAAATAAACATCCTATCTTATTAGGCATTTTAAGACGATTAAAATGATACCAATATTACCAAGTTGAGATAGGTATTTCCTGAGTTAATGGACTAATGATGCATCAGTTAATTGTCAGGAATTTTGGGAATTTTTCAGCAAAAATTTAAGTTTTGAGAAATATCAGGGAAATTGACTGTTGTCGGGGAAATCTGGAATATCTAGGTGTAATCATAAAGAAATCTCCATCTCTGACACTCTTGAGAATTGTCTATATTTAAGAAAATTAGGTAGATCTTTACTAGATGTATTCTTGGCTCAACAAGTAATACTGACTCTAATATAGTAGGTTATCACAATATTTGATGCTCCATTATCTCAGGAAATATTTATCACAGACTGGCAATATAGGTATCATTTTAATCGTCTTCAGGTACCTAAGAAGATAGAATGGTAATATCTATAGGTCATCGCGATAGATTTTTCATGAAATCACTGTGAAAGCAGGAAGGTAATATGTTTGTGTTTTTTTACCTAAACAATTCTGATGTTCAATCTATGACAGGAAATCATAGATATAACACAGGTATATCATGAATATCCCAACAGATAGGTCCAAGTCTCAGCTTTCTAACAATGTATTGTTTATACAAATCGGCCGATTAGTTATGACCTGAGAGCGATTTCCATCTTTCAAGTTAGAGAAACAGTAGTATTTTTATCATTGCTCAGGACTGAGTGGAGAGGGCTCGCCTCGTTTTCGATTGACGTACATAGGCAGCCATTACAAGATGGCGCCAGTGTGAAGAGGGTCAATTGTCAGTTGGGCACACCTCTATGACACTGGCTGATGAAGGGTTAGTTTTTTTTTGCAGCAAGATCAAAGTGTACGTGACCAGTCTAACCTTTAGGCATAGTATATGAGCGTAAGGTCCATGCTCAATAAAATATATCATACCAATATTTAAAGCAACCATACGAAATGAAATATAATCCGCTTAAACGGACGCAATTTTACATTATACAGGATCTGGTAATCAGTCATTATATCAACATTTCACACCATGGATGAATAATAAATGTACCCTATATCAATATCACCCAATTTCAAGTTATGCCTCTTCCCTCAGTTATTTTGACAATCTCAGTAATTCATAAACCCAAATAATCAGTGCCACTTACGGCCCACACAAACTGCGACTCAGCACGGACAGAGAGCTCAATCTAGCATGGCTTATAACAACCCTAGAAACCAGAAATGCCATCCCCCACCCCCAACACACCCACACACCAGGCGAGCCCATACACGTTTTGGGCGCCTTCCAGGCACCTCACGCCGGAGACGCCCAGACAGTCGGTGGCGCTACCTGGTGTGAACGCAAGACACTACGTTAACCCTTGGCGTCCCGCGGTCCGGGTGGCGGACGCCGCGTGGACGCCGCGTCGGGCGTCGTCAGAGGTTTAGGTGAAAACTAGTCACACGTGACGAGAAAATGCGTGAGGGGAGGGTTAGCCCCCATCCCTCTCCCTACATGATCTCTGTTAAAGCATACTCTATACACTCAGTATTTACGGTAGGGGTGGGTTGGGTTGAGGGTGGATGCCGTCCCCCTACATGATCTCTGTGAAATAATGAGGTACGTTCCGTTATCTCTCCCCGGTATTTTTCTCCATAGGCTTAACATTAGGAACTCGTACTCCACGGCCGTGAGGTTCGTGCACCCAATACTCAATGGCTAATTTGGTGATTCACTTCATCAATAAATAGTGTTTTACGGGGTGAGATAAAATCAGACACCCACTCGATGAAAATAACTTGGTCTGTACTCCACCTCGTTTGACCACAGAGTAATTCACTCAGCTTCGCTTCGTGAATTACTCTGCAGTCACACTCGGTGGAGTACGGACCAAGCTATTTCCATCTCGTGGGTTTCCTTCTAATTATGGCATGGGAAGGCATTGCAGCTACACATAAGGAGCAGAGACGTGCGCTCCGTGGTCTCATCCAGGGCTTAACACGAGCTTTACGATCCCATCATGGTAGCACTGAGCTTCGCCTTGTTATAAAGTATCAGATTTACAGTCTAATGATCCCCACATGGTTCTATGGGCTAGACGTCACAATCATGTGTGATCTATGGAATATAAATCATGAGACTTGACAATTCAACACCCTCAGTCGCAGTTCGGTATAGACATAGGTTCGTGTGTGGATTTCCCTGCTTCCATGTAGTTATTCTGACCGCGACCATCATACTACAGCCGCTGTATTGGCTGGTAGGTCCGTCCGCACTCAGTCCTGCTCCAACACACACACACACACACCTCCCTCCTCCAACAAGTTCAGGCACCTCCTCCTGTTTAAACTCCGTTGCATTGAACGGTTTATGGTTCCAAATTTCTGGAATCCCCACCGAAAAGATGTGAATTCCGATGACACCGATCATCTTTATCATCTGACCACAGGCATGGCGGAGAACTGGCCTCAGTGCCGCCCGCCTCCTGCACCCACCTCACCCCGGCTGACTGTTGGCTGGCACAGGAAGCACACAAGAAAACACCACTTCTGTTAATCATGAACTAATATCTTTGATACTTGTAATACAATCAACTACGTAATGTTGGTTCCTCACCACATAATAACTGAAAAATTTGTCGATAGACAGAAAGTGCAATTCAATGAATACAAATATAACCTGTTCATTTCTCAAGATTTCGGGAACTTTAAATAATTTATGAAGTACATGTATCTTTAAGGGGGGATTTGATCAAACGGTGAATGATCAGACTGAAAAAAAAGATGACCTAGGGAGATATCCCCCTGTTCTGTGTGTGTACTAAAAGGCAGCACCAGATTATTTTCTGGAGATTAGTCATTCAGCCTTATACGACATTCAGTGAATCTCGGGGTGAAATGCGGTGAATAATGTGACATTGATAAGCGGGATTCAGAGAACCATGGGAAACTACGCCTGTAATTCTCACGGGTCACGCGGCAGAACCTCAGATCTCTCTGATGTGTTCACAATACGGCTATCAACTGATTAAATGAGGGGATGTTTGTAGGTAAAACCTCCTGATCTTTCACAGGTGTGCTAAAAACTGGGTAATTAAGTCCTCCGTCCTCAGGAGAGAAATTCATGTATACACCTTTGGCTCCTGAACCACTATGAGATGATCCAATTTACCATTCACATATCTGACTGTATACCATACCGATAAAACATCCCCAGGGCCTAATCTAGATCTTGTATTGCAGTGTCTACTGTATTCAGTTCGCAAAGATCCGTCTACAGAAACCCCTCAGATTTTAGAGAACGCCTGCCTACGTTCTAACATCTTATTACCTGGAGGTGTCTCCTCGGACAGTTAAATTTTGATATGAACAGGAGTGTACATCTACTGCATCATGCTCCTCACTAGAAACATTATTATATGGGATTCACCTCCGATATCAGTGATAGAAAAGCGATTATGGGAATAACTGCCATCACTATTTTCCTCAGGAATCTTGTGAGATTTTGGGCAAAGTTCTGGAGGGTCTCTAACCAGCCTCTTGTTTCGGCCCTACTTTCAGCAGTGACTAGGCCGATACGACTATGTCGCCTGGACCGTGAGAGGACTCTCCTGTAGGACTGTGACTGCAGTGATGATGTGAAAGTTATTAGAGTAAATGTTTACACAAATAAATACTAACACGGTTAACACATATGAAGGCTGACATATTTGAACTAGTTTCATTTTCAAGCAGAAGTATCTCGCTTGGTTTTGTGTATTATTAAATGCCTTATAAGTATCAAACTCAACAATACGCAAACGGTGCAGTGCAGATTGAAGTGGACAAACGCAGAGTCTACTCCCTTCAGGGAACGTCCTCATACACAGCGACCGGACAAGATGAAGAAGTAGAAACCAGAGACTTTCTAGACACAAGCCTTTTATGATCGCGAGACTCTGCCCTCTATTTCACTGAGCAGATGGCTGCGGACTGAATGTCTGGTGAGTGGGTCGGCAGATGCTCGTATCTTAACATGCCTCGTGGGACTGGAAAATGCACGCCGTGATTTCTGTTTTCTAGTAGCAAAAGACGCCCTCGCCCAGTCCGGGGGAAAAAGAGGAGGAGGAGGAGGAGGGTGGGGGGCTGGTGTAAAAACGGTGGTGAACGTGAAGGTAAAGACGGGCGTGCCCTGGAGGAGGCATGCGTTATGGTGGAGAGGTGTCAAGTTTCTGCTTCAGAGTGGGTCGCCCAGGACCACCACCTCATCCCCAAATGTCCTTCTCACTCCACCTGTACCATATGAGGGCTCCCTCCCTGCCTCATCCCTTCTTCATTTACCCTCCTCCCTCTGTTCCTCTGTTGTCTCCCTCCCTGCCTCTCCTTCATTTACCTTCATCTCAGCTCTTCTGGTGTCTCCCTCACTGTTTAGTCTCCATCTTTTACTCTCATATCTCCCTTGGTAGTCCTGCCTCACTGTTTCAATCTCCACATTCCATTGCATTTTTTCTTTCTTATTACTTCCCCTCTAATCTTCTCCCTTTCCCTCTATTCTACCTCAGCTTCTGTCTTTTCTCTCCCCTCTCCCAACCATTCCTTCTCCCCCCCACCTACTCTTTGGTCTTATTCATTCAGTAATCCGTACTGAACAAATTAAGGTCAATTATTGAACTACATTCCCAAGTATTCATGTAGATATTAACATCCGGTATTTTTACCAAGGAAGAGTAAATATCATAAATAGTTATTTAAATCACCAAGCATTCTTCTATCATCTTTTACCATGAGCTCATAGAAAGGTGGTATTAACCCCGCAGGATTTAATTAGATATGCGGTAATGGGAAATGACTTTTCCTGACCACGGATGATGAGGAGACCAGTTGTGTCCATGATTCGGTAACACCTGCGTGCTGGCTTAGCTAACACCTGTTCTGTGAGACTGCGGAGTGGAGCTTGTGTGACAGTTTTGTTTGGACTTACCCTGGTGTCAGAGTTTTGGGTTTCTGGAAGAGCAAACGCGTGCAATTCTACCCCAGCTTTCACACACACTGACCTCTCGCCACCTCCACCCAGAGACACACACGCGAAGCCAAAGGAACCCTGGAGAGACGAGGAAGAACCTGACTCAGACCTCCAGTAATGCCAACAGCCGGATTCCCCGTAATTTCTTTCTCCTTATTTCTTCTACTGTCTCCCTTCCATCCTCTCTTTATTATCTGCCCTGACCTACTTCCGAGCAGGCTGGCTGTTTTTCCCCGGCGGGTCTCAATGGTCCGCATCAAGGGAAACGGTGAAGAGTTGTGTCGGTCGTGATGTCTACATTCCCTGACTGCCGACTGTCGCTCCTTTCACACTTGTGTCCCGACGATAAGGACGACGGTCGCTATTTCTAATTTCCTGGAGGCGCAGCTCGAGCGGGGTGTAATGTTAGGGGGGGGGGGGGGGGGGTCGTAGGTAGGATGGTGGTGGTGGTGATGTAGGTTGCGGAAAGCGAAAGGATATGACAGAAATAACGAAAGTCTGGCAATGTTAATGCTACAGGTCCGCTACCCTGTACTTACCGTGCTAGTACAGGTGGGTTCGGCTTTACTCACTGGAAAGGGAAGGGAGACACTAGATCTACCAACTACCGCTTAACCACGAAGACAAAACCAGACTCCGGACTGTTTTAGTTAACCGTTCTTTATTGCAGATAGACTTTACAATATGTTAGTGCTCCAGGGCCCTAACTAGCGTGGGAAGAGATACTGGTCTCTTCAACGTTGAAAGGCGTTACAACACAACCTAACCAACACGTGAGGCGCCAGACGTTCACTCCGTAAAGAGGCGCCGCGAGAAGTCCTGTCAACCCGCTGTGGACTCAGCCTTATATAGTGGCTGAGTTACGTAATGCGGGCAAACCGGTAGCATTTGCATACCGCGGGTCCACCGTCCATACCGCACAGCAGGGATCGGCACTCGCGCCACCTAGTTCTAAAGTGAAACAACGCTGCTTGACTGCCCTGACCCCTACACTTTCATGAAACAGTGCTTCCAAACTTTGCTCAAAGTCGTGATTTAATGTTGAAGTTAAAGGGTTAGTCGAGGGCCCATCATTTTCTACATAGCAGAAAATAAGTATTTTCTGGTCATTCCATGTACATGGACTCTTAGTCATTCCTCGTCCGTAGGACCTAGCATTCTTCTCTATTTGGGGGGCTTTGAGTCGTTCCCCAGCCCGAGGACTTAGTCATTCTCCATCCCGAGCACTTGGTCGTTCTCCATCCCGTGGACTTCGATTTGCTCTCCACCACAAGAACTTCCAGTCGTTATCCATTCTGAGGGCTCTTCTAATATTTATTCCCGGTTCCCGACAGAGATAGAGGCTTCAGTCACCCTCTCACTTTTTTCATCTCTCAAGATTTCAAGATCTCGATCGATAATGCAATAAATGCTCCAACGCTGCATCCACTCTGTTGTCTGGTTCCATTCTCGTCCCTGCAGTGCTTGCTAGCAGTCCCTGTCCTTAGCACTACCGGTATCTCCCCAGGCCCCCTCACATACCGACGACCATCAGGTAGCATCACAATTAGATTATTGCTGAGTCGGCGCCTATACGAGCGGGTAATAAGCGCGTCTGGATTGTGTATTGATCAGCGTATCTATGGGAACTGTGGAATGTACTTTTTAAACATATCCCATTTTACTTGGCAACCCCTCAATGTAAGGGAGCGGGCTGGAAATGATTGACACTCAGTAACTGGTGTTCGCACTCTATGGCCCCTTCCCTCCCAGCACCCTGTCCGCCACCCACTATCAACACTTAGCAGACGCCTTCAGGGCACCGCGCCCACTCTCATCTACTCACAATGCCGCATGTCGAACCCACATCTAATTACAATACTTTCTGTTTATATCTACTCACAATATTACATATAAACCTACAATATCCTACATCCGCCAACTTTCTAATATACCCACACTATTTGAAGTGTACAGACGAGGCGTGAAACGTCCCTTTTAGTGAGAGGAAAACAAAATAGTATGTTCTCACTGATACAGATATCAAATATACATTTTCAATATCACATCTTTACCAAAGCTCACATCTACCTATATACATATAGTTATCACCCATGTGCTCATCTTTATTTCACTTTGATTATACATACTCACCTACATACACTATTATATTTAAAGACATATTCACACGTGAAACAGTTTTACGTATTTGCTTATTTTCTCATTTACCCAAACTATTCTATGTATTACGCTAGTAAAGATATCTATGGGGCGATGAGATATCTATTACATGTTTCCAATCAGAGTCATCTTAACTTAGGATCGGAAAAATATGATAAATGATTTTCCAAAGATGCAAAAGATTTGTTTTCAAACATTTTAGACGTGGTGAGCGTGCACACGCAGTTGGGTTACTTGCCAGTAAAGTAACCATGACAATTATAAGTGGCAGGTAGAATAAGGCTTACGATCTTCAGTGGTCCATCCTCCACTTACATGTGTTTGTAGTTTTCTATTGTGATCCGGTATACAAATACTTTAATTTACATTACTATCCCAGACGATTTGAACATAATTTGGTAATTAACTTCACAATTCCGAGTATTTCTGGTAGTAGAATACAGTTATATAATAGACATTGCGAAACGATAGGGTACGGCAAGGTTGTCCACAGTACAGATATACACGGAAGACCTACAGACGTCCGCTGTATACAAATCAATATGCCTAAAAATAAACATGTCCACTGGTTCTTGGCAAACAAGCCGGCACCAGCGTGTCTGGGATGCCGGGCTCTCGCGGAATCTCGCGGTGTTGTCATTTCTGATTCCGGGCAGGTGGGGGCCTTTGAGAGGCTGGCGTTTGCATGATATCAAGCACGCGACCAGAGGTCGACTCCACTCTCAACTAGGGAGACCTATACAAGTAACACATCTGAGAGAAACGTGAAGCCGGTTAAGATGCTCCAACCCGGACCCGCCAAACCAGCCTGGGTTGTGTCTGACAACAAGGTCGTCTTTGTATCAAACGTCTAGTATATGACATTTATCTTATCTGCTCTAGAGGGCAGAGATATAACTGGCGCACCATGTATTTCTCCATCTGGGAAAACTCCAAGCAGACACATTCGAATTTTAGGAGAATAGGAGACTGGTTGGAAATGTGCATGTATGTTATATGTCTCAGATTAAATACATATTTGATTTTTGCTGGTATTCAGACGCAGCTAACTGACATAGCGTCACATATTCCAGAAGAAGATATGTGACGCCATAATCTATAAAGTTCAAGATCAGACATATCTTTCTTCTGTAAGATCAAAGAACATAGATTTAATAATCTAGATAACCTCAAACAACAGAATCTGGCGACTGACATAAAGAGTGACTGAGGACGGTCTGTGTCTAGACAGCCATGTCACAAGTCAGTAAAGAAAATACATTCATATCTTATAACTGTGTCGGAGGGCTACAACCCGCACACAGATTGACGAGTTCCCAGCTGCCAGGTCTATCAACTACTTCTTTGTGTGCAGAGCTGGGGTGGGAGTACCCTAATATTATTTTCCTTTTTTCCCTATATTTTTACTATATTTTTTCTCTCGTTGTCGTCGGCGTAACAGTACAGCGGGGCCTGGGTTGGCTTCCAACGTTCCCCGTTTCTCCACCCCGCCCTGCCAGATCTTAACAACATTACACCTTGCGTACTCCACAGGTCAAAGGTCACCATCCCACAGCCAGGGACCACTTGGCTTTTTGCCGCTGGGGGGCACTGCGGTCGGGAGGGGCAGATTGGGGAGCTTAGGAGGACTGGAATGGTGTGCCAAGTGTCATTTAGGGAGTACGTCAACGCTGCCGTAATGTCTGAGCACAGGATACTTCATGATGTTATGAAGAATTGTTCTGGGAGTTGGGTCTGCGCCATGTCTTGTGAAGCATTTTAGCTTAGGGTAGTCATGTGGTGGGTCTTTCGGGGCGGTGAGAACCATTCATGTGGCTTCGTTGGGTGCTACTGGATTAGTGAATGCACGATACTCAATGGTTTTGTGGGCTGGCGCAGACAATGACTTGTGGAGTAATACATGAGCTCTGCGAGAGCATAACATCGTCATTAACAAGCTGTATAGCTGTCCGTCCATAAAAGCGTTGTTTATTGTATTTATTACCCACCATAACAAATAAAACTGCGTTAAACCAGAAATTTAAATGCAAAACACCATCATTTCACTCTCCACCTATTCCGTACGAACTATATGAACAAAGGGACTAGAAATCTGTTTGTTGACCATATTCTCCCGTGATCAATGGGTGTAATTGCTTCAAGTTAAGAAACAATATTGTGTAAGGTCCCATACATTTGCAACTGATGCTTTGTGACAGATGAGTAATAGAAGCTATGGAATTGATTTAACCCGGTCGGCATTGGTTTGCATGGGCTGCTACTGGATTACAAGATTTGTTGTGCGAGTCGAATTGTTAAGGTGGGTAGAGAAACAAAAGACATTTCACTCTGAGCCTTCTCGTCTGACCTTCCATGGATTAATCACTCATATTGAAGATGTAATGTCGGGCCTAGTCCAAACATTTTTATACTCGCCATAAGGTAATTTCTATGGCAACTTCTCCCATAACTCGTTTAACATACATTTGAGAACTTTTATTGGCATTTTTACCTAATGGTGACTGACAATAGCTGATCTGACGTTATTGGTATTATCTTTACCAGGGGTCATTTGCCAAATCTTTATAGCTGTTAGAACGGGCATTATTCAGGTGCGGACCGGATATCTGGATGAAAGCAAGGCCTCTTAACTGACTCCTAAGAATTGGATATATCATTACATTACAGGAAAACTGAACAATTCTTAATTTAGTCCGAGATAAAAGTTCTGTGGATCAATATTCATGGGTAGAACATATCTGTATGAAGTGAAAGCACTCGAGTTCACTGGATAGCAACCGTAGATAACATTACTCTCTAAGTCCGAGATAAACATATGTGACCGCAGAATTGTTTACAATAACATGTCAGAAGTCAGATGGTAGCCACAGGCGGGGGTCGTGGTGTGTATGTGTGTGTGTGTGGGGGGGGGGGGGGGGGGTCGGATGCAACCTACTCCCCTCCTCCCTCTTATTCGCCACAAACAAAAAAGGCCAAAATTAACCACTTCCTGACGTCGTATGTCACGGACGCCGATGTCTTGGTCCGAACGGACGCTGACTCACTCTCCCAGCAGATTCTTCTTGGTGTCAGGGAGAAAGAAGTGAAAATCCTACTTGTAAATATATCTACACAAAGGGATACGTATATCCATACAAATCAGCTCAAGTGGGAAAAAAGAAGTATTCCCTGCTAAATGACTTGCCCAGAAGAAACTGATGAAGGTACAAGAATGGACTAAACCCAGATTTAAAACTGCTACGTTAGTACGAGCTTGAAGGATTTCTATGCAATCAGACACTAAACAAAATAAACTCTGATGACCCGTACACCAGAGAAGGGACTGACAGCAATGGGCACAAAGGAGATGAGGCGACGAGGTCAACTCGACCTGAAAACAACACCCGGCCCGCTGACAGCACGAGGAAGCGGCACACGCCCAGGTTTTGTACGACCAACTCGTTTGAAGGCGCTCCTGTTTATTTTTCAGAGTAAGGGTCGTTGAAACATTGCGCCGTCACATACTTCCGTCACCTCCTTGTGTAAGCACCTTCATAAATCCTTAACACTGTCGTAAATCAGGCTTTCAACTATATACAATTTTATCGTCTATCTTCTTCAACATTTCGGCCAGGGGCTTGTTACTTGGAGACATAAAGCTTTTTAAGTGCGCTCCAATGCAAAGGGCACGAGTATCTTATCAGCATTATTATTCAAATTGTCTTCTTTGGTTATCGGTCATATCCAGGTGACCGCGACTGAAAGTCTAATGACCTTCAGCTCGCTGTTAACGATTTCTATGACGTCTTGAAACTCGCATAATCTTTCATGAAGTGATTATATATATATAATACTGTATTTTTTGTGAGCCCTATGCTTGACATAGGCACATCGCCAACATGAAGTGGTATAGACTCTAGCTGAGGGCTGGAAGGCGGGTTGCCAAAGGTCTATTTACAGTATAGTGGTGGAGCTGGCCGTGGGGAAAAGGGGGTTGGTCAACCTAAAATGGCATATCATAGCTCCGGCCTTGACCTGGGCAACCTGCCAACACAACATGACATAGACATTAGCTGTCGTGCATGATATGGGCGACATTGAATAACGTATTCACAATAGGAACTCCTTTGATAGATGTATGGTGGTACATTGCCTAGGTCTCAGTCATATACACATATATGTCGTGTGATATTAAAACGTTGCCCCAGCTCGGCTGTGTAACAAAGAAGAAGTAAGGCACCCGGAAACCGTCTACATAACATTGAACATGGTTTCACGATCTGCGTCTCCACCTTTCCTTTGTGGTTTATAGATTCGCCAAGTGAGGATGGTACAGACTGTAGCTTCAGGGTGCTATTCTCTGGTGTGCTATTCTCCGTGTAGGTATTGTTCACTGACCCGGCGTTCACTGAACGTCCGTCACCGTGTGAATTGCGTCTCCCCCCACATCAATACGCGGGGTTACTGCTCCCCCCCCCCCCCCCCATATATAGACATAGACACGGCCATTACCACGCCTCTCCACACACACCTCCATCGCCACGTCCCAGGAAATTCTAGGGCTTGGAGGCAATTTCGCGGTTAGAAGGGCAATATCGGGCACAGGCTCCTCTGTGGGTTGGTCGTCAACGAACTGTGATAAAGCACATCTCAGTCTCACTCGTAGCTCAGTCTCGTTCATATCTCAGTCTCACTCACCGTATTATAACACAACTCAAGCTCACTCACTGTTATCACACAGCTCTGTCTCACTCACTATGTTATCACAGCTCAGGCTCACTCACTCTTATAAGTATAACACAGCACACCCCAGGTTATGGTGATGTGGTGTTGGTGTGTGGCGTGTGTGGTATTATGGTGAGATGGTGTAATACCTTCTCGGATAATGTGCTGTTGTTTGTACTTACCCAGGTCGGTCCAGTATATCGAGGGCATGATACGTTCTCATACTCACAGACTTCAGGTACAGTATGTGAACCTGTTATATGCAGCCAAACTCCATGACGCTTTATGTGGGGGAACCCGTCCAGTTTACAGTTTACTTCTGTTATGAACTCCAATAGGTAAATATCCGTATATACACTGTTTCGTGTCAGTACGTTCCTGGCAGGTCGCGGTGATGTGGATGCTGCTCACGATGTGAGCGACTCCGTCAAATGTCGTCTGCTCTACACTCAGATGGGGCTTGGAGGTATTGAGTGTCTTTGTCCACGTGTCCCCGACAGGAAACGCTAAAAAACTATAAATAACTCTTCATACACGCCCTAGTATGATCCACTTCGCCATCAAATGTTAAAGTTTGTACTCAGATTACATTCCTGCCATCTCTAAATGTACTGCATTATAGACGCAAATGTTCTGTTAATTACGTGTGCTTGTAGTTACGTTGAGTTAGTGTTTGAATTACTTTCGACAACATTTTCCTGGAAAGGTGACCCTTTATCTGGGAGTTACAGATCCCCGGTGACACCACGCAGGAAGACGCCGCTACCATGACGACACCATCTGTTACCAGTCACCATGGCAACCATATGGTCAGACGACGCCCGCTTAGACTAACACGCGACCTTGACCCTGTGACCTCGCCGAGCAAGCTGAGTTATGTCAAGACGGATAAAAAGTTGACGTGAGAGTGTAACATATTATACCTTGACACAAAGCGTGCCAGGCGACGCCGGGGAATGTATCACGGGAGAAATGTGGCATTAATATCAGCCATAAACATGTCTGCACATAGGTTATTAAGTCGCGCACTCTCCTAATTGAAGTAGCATTGGATCGTTTTAATAATTCCCGCTGAATTCAACACTTTAGGGAATACTGTATAAAAAAAAGCTGTTCACTACATCATGAAGTACCACAGAAAATCGCAATGAAACCAACAAGGACTTATGATTAATGCATTATGTATCAACATGTCATACACTTATCAAAATCTACATTGCAGAGTACTAGTATTTCTAAAGATATCATTCCAGAAGAAGAAAAAAAAGTCCCTAAATACAACACGCCAATACTCTGCATTTAGCAGTCTAACATTGGTAGGTTACATGTTATTTTTAGTATGAGATGATTGCACCTGGCAATAGGAATCAACTATTCATGTGTATAGTATAAATATCGATTCCCGTTGTCTACAGCCGTGTGGTTACTCGCACGTGAAGGCAGACACATCCCGATTCTGTGTAGGGGTTAATTAAGAAACTTGTTACAGACACTCAGATCATGTGCATGCACATATTGTCAGCCCAGGCCACCGTTGCTCACACACGCTCTAGAGAAGGGATCATCTGACACCTTGGGACGGGAGACGACAAACACAGGCACCTTGTAACAACCCTCCGCGCGATGCCCAGTCATCACAGCAGACGGAGAAGTGAGGCATCGACATTTAGACTAGTCTCACACCAACGACTAGTCACCATGCTCGTTGCTCACACTGACCACAAGTCGGTAAGGCGTAATAAGTCAGGTCGGGCCGAGTCATGTCACTGTACACTGAACTCAGTCCCTAAAGCCGGGCCCCCACCTACCACGATGGTCTACGACACATTTCCGATAGCTCTGATTTGAAATACCCAAATCGCGACCTATCGGGAGGTCCCCGATTGTTTGAAATTGTTGAAATCGTAGAGCGTAGAAACGCCTTGGGAGGACCAAAAACATAAACCATGGTCACGATTGGCTCACGATTCAATTGGTGATTCAAAGTAGATCTCAGGCATGATTTTAATATTGATGTATACTATGACTTTGGAAACATTGAATGAATCCAAATAATTTTGTACAGCTATTTACAATATCTTATGATATTATTTTCAAACACTAAAACAATCAACTTGAACAATATAACTGTGGTAGAATAATAATTCCGACACTTAGACTTCCTCAAATAATATCATATTTACATCGATTATATATCTTTATGCGCCCTACCTAATTCCAGAATTTTATAATTTTCTGCTAAATATTTCATCCACAAGAGATATTTTCCTGTTAAATCACCTCCAATAGGCTACGACACTCTACGATATGTCAAACATGTTGGAAGTTATCGGGACCTCTACGATTGGTGTTTTCTATCGCAGCCTATCGTGAGCTGTCGTAAACGGAATCGCAGAAACCTGTCCCACCTACCACATTTTGGCTGCCCTCACGATAGAATCGGAATGGTGTCGGGAAGGCCGTCGTAAGGCCAATCGGGACTAGAATCGTGGTAGGTGGGGGCCCGGCTTTAGTCCTGCCTTTAACCAGCCCCGCCCTGCCCCTACTGGCCAGGACCCGGGCTGGACCTGTCACACAAAGAATACATACCTGTATAGCAAAATATGTTATCTTGATTCACTTAGTTTCTAAATGCTCAAATAACACAAGATTCCAAGACAACCTTCTGGGATTATCTCAATCAGTCATTAATCATTTTCTGATGTGTGGTTTGTGGCCCAACATTTCCATACTGAGTGTTCAAAATGTATTCGTGAAAGCAACGAGTAGAGAATTCTCGTTGGTGCAAGTGCCATCGGGGTGAGGGTGTGGGGTGGGTGGTGGGAGACAGGGGGAAGGGCGTGGTGGTGGTGGAGGGGCGGCACGTGGTCGGACCATCCATAGAGGGCAGAGTGAGCAACTTCTGAAGGTCCGCTCGTCGATGCCTGCTGTGACTCTTGGAACTCTTCAAAAATAGATATCAGGAGCTGTGACCCGCCGGCCCGCTCCCCTGTAGTGTAGGAGGGCATGTCAGAGGTCTGTTTACAGAGCACGGATCGGGCAGTCTGTAAGAGGTCTGTTTACACAGCAAAGATAAGATAGTCTGTAAGAGGTCTGTTTACACAGCAAAGATAAGATAGTCTGTAAGAGGTCTGTTAACACAGCAAAGATAAGATAGTCTGTAAGAGGTCTGTTTACACAGCAAAGATAGGATAGTCTGTGAGAGATCTGTTTACACAGCAAAGATAGGATAGTCTGTGAGAGGTCTGTTTACACAGCAAAGATAGGATAGTCTGTGAGAGGTCTGTTTACACAGCAAAGATAGGATAGTCTGTGAGAGGTCTGTTTACACAGCAAAGATAGGATAGTCTGTGAGAGGTCTGTTTACACAGCAAAGATAGGATAGTCTGTGAGAGGTCTGTTTACACAGCAAAGATAGGATAGTCTGTGAGAGGTCTGTTTACACAGCAAAGATAGGATAGTCTGTGAGAGGTCTGTTTACACAGCAAAGATAGGATAGTCTGTGAGAGGTCTGTTTACACAGCAAAGATAGGATAGTCTGTAAGAGGTCTGTTTACACAGCAAAGATAGGATAGTCTGAGAGAGGTCTGTTTACACAGCAAAGATAGGATAGTCTGTAAGAGGTCTGTTTACACAGCAAAGATAGGATAGTCTGTGAGAGGTCTGTTTACACAGCAAAGATTGAGGTCTCTAGACATAGTCTGGCTTGGACGTATTAGGGGCGACATAGGTCGGGGAGGCAAGCAACAGTAGGCAATAGACAGGGTGGACAGTAAATGTAGATCAGGCAGTGATAAGGCACCATATCTGAAAGTTTATAACACTATTTTTCAGCTGACTGACTGGAGCAAATTCCGGGTCCACGTGTAGCACCCATAAGATAATCCCACGATCCACTGCGGGGCACACATGTCGCCACCTAGCCGTAAAAAAGAGTAACCTCGTTCTGTGGAACAAACTTCCGAATCATGGTTCAACTTGCTCTCAAATGACTGCCTTAACATTAAAAGCTTTGTAAAAGAACGACCTTGGAAGCATGACCCCGGAAACAATCCCAGATCACGTGACCTTCATCCCCGGCCACTTTAGTCCTCACCAGGAGTCTCTGCTAATGGGGGCACTTGAAGGGGGAGGGGGTGAGCGTTCAGAACTCAGAAAAAAGGAAAATACAGAAATCTCTGGTTGCCTTTGTAGTCTGGGGTTTTGTCTGAGCTGGGTGATATTTGGGGAGGCGACCACCAGGGTCTTTGTCACCACGACCAAACCAGAATCACATGGTGCTGATTGCTCATTATGTTTCGTGGTTTTCTTAACCTGATCATTATTTAATGGAAGGTTCACAAAAGGGGAGATAAGAGTAACAACTGAGTAAACGTTATCAGCTCATACATTTCAGAAAGTTTCATTTCAGCATTCCCTTAATGAATATTCCTGTTCATATTAAGATAAAATATTTGGATAGTCTAACATTATCTTACTAACTATATACTCATACATGTACTGTATTCTTAAGGAAGGGTCTTCTTCTGTCAAGCAAATGAAACCTTTTCTTACTACCCACTTCTCGCCCTTTTCAACAGAGTCTTTTCAAAGGGAACGCAAAAAAGCGAGAGGATAATCTTGTAAATAATCTCTCCCTAAATAAAACAAACATTAAAGCCTTTTCCTGGCTGACTTCGCCCGGCGGTTGGTGTGGTGGACGTTACTCTCACCTCACACATGTAAGCAACGTCTCAGAAGACCCGCGAAACAGCTCACATTGTTGGTTTTCCTAGAGGAAAGTCACAAAGGATATAAAACGGATACAAAGACCATCAGGCAAGACGTAAAACAGGTGACGCAAGGGGTCACGTGACCAACGTCAACTTTGATACAGTTGTCGTCTGCACGGTCACGTGTCCTGGAGAAAAACGTTCTGTTTGGCCGCCTAAACCTAAATACGACCCCGGACAAAACCACAACCCCCGCCGCCACTTTCTTGTTTTTGTTGAACTTGATGTTATTTTTATTCGGTTGACGATTAGCACCACACCGCGGCCATATTTACGCCAGAACTGGTCGTTAAAGTGTCGACTTCCAGTCGATAGGGTAGATTTACGCGTGAGTCTCGCACGCCCTCTTCGACATAATGACCGCACGGTATTTATAGAACCGACACTGAATCAATAAATGCGAAGAAAATAATTAGATGTAACCCCCTACTCTTAATAGCACCTGTTGAGTTGGGGCTTTTAAAAAAAATCTATCTTATAAAACGATATCTTTTTCACAGTAAATGTCACATTCTAATCATCGATACCTGGTAATTTAGTGATGTAAATCATTCAGGTTGAGGAGTCATGCTCAATTAAAAAGTTTGTTCGGTAAAGACTTGACATGGAAAGTATTCTTTCGGATTCTTAAACCCTCCTAAAAATGTCTGACAACTTTGTGATGACATCCAGCAAGGAACATCCTCTCTTTTCTCACAGCCAAGTATTTTGATATCGTTGATGAATTGGTGATACCATCTGATAAAATATCTCACTAAACCCTCTCCTTTCTAACACAAAAGTAATTTAATATCGCCGATAACTTAGTGATAACATCTGAAGGTAGTGTTCCATTTACACGATTTATGTTCGTCCCTATTCGCGTCGCACTCTTCCCTCGATCGTGGCCGTAAGCCGACCTACACGAACATGCTGCGACCAGCGCCATGCATTTCTATTACTATTCTACTGATACGACTCATGTGGAGATGTTGTTAAGCGGCGCAAGAACACCACCTTAGAAAGACCCGTCACTAAACCTTCTCCTTTCACACACAAGTATTTTGATATCGCTGATAACTTAGTTACATTCTAAAGGCAATCACCTCTCAAACGTCTATCCTCACATACACACCTCTCCGGAATGATGCTGTCTTACCACAGAGAGAATAATTTTACCCTCTTTGATCTTACCACAGGTATGAGTTCACCAGTTGACCAACAGATGGAGCTTAGGTATCAGGAGGTGGCTCCAAACCGGAAGTGGGTGATCAAAGGTGCAGATTTCCTCTGATGTCCGTCCTGTGGAACGTGCTTAGTGACTTAAAGTCAAGGTTAATGAAGTGTTAGACTGGTTTCCTGCCCCAATGAACAATGGGACAGGTAACGCCCAGCGAGAGCAACGTGTGAGCAACCTTGAACTTTCACTGTTTTCCCGTTCATTTGCAGTGGCAACGAGAACCAGCACGCTCTCTCTCTAGACTGTAGTACATCCCGTTGTCGCCAGGGTCAGGCTCTCAAATCCCGAAGGTGTGTGTGGTCTGTGAGCAGGATAAAACTCTCTCCAGCCTGTAGCGCAGGTGAACTTTCACCACACGGCTCAACCCGCGTAAAATCCAACATGTACTTATGAGGTACCAGCTAAATGCAATTCCGCACTGCACTATCAGAAAAATGGTGGCTTTTACCCATGATGCACCAGAAAAATAGTGGACATACCCTGGTCTGATATGTGGAGACATAGGCCAGGCTTCCAGGCTAAATGAAGTGTCTGAGAGAGTGGGGTGAGAGGCGTGCTTAACATATGTGACGAACATCACGTGGTTAGTCACGAAGTTTAATATGGCATCTGACAATTCCCAGTATGGGTGTTGTAACCTGGATTGTATATGTGTCAAAAAGTTTTTACCTTTTCCTTAAATTAGCAATCCCTAGAAATTCTAAGTATTTCTTGGCTGTTGTCCTGATATAAAACAAATAAGTGAGGCATGCATAAGACCGAAATGCAACAGTTTACACCTAAGTTAGTGGATGATCTGAATCAGCTAAATTCCATTTCCTATTATAAACTATTATTTCCTTCTATAGGCTCTTCTTAACGTGGTTTTCTTACTTCAAATTCAACTTCATCCCATAACTTCCATAATCACTACAATATATGTGATGGATGTGAAAGAAATATTCAAGACAAGGATTATAAGTTGGCATGGCATTGCCATGATTTCGGTTTCAACAAGTAATGTATACATATTTTAAGAAATAAAAAAGATTATTAAACAGGCCCCTGATGCCATCCAACGCGTCTGGTATCGGCACCCGTGGAAGCCACCCGCTAATAGGCATTCATTGAACCGCAACGGGTGTGCTGGTGACCTATTTGACCTGATTCCACCCAATGCGTCAGGGGGCAGTTTCATAATCCAGGATCGCACATGAAGAACCCCCTCTGTACCTCGTACAAGAGTTATTGTCTAATAATATTTAAGTCTGTTGGCTTAGACAATATTGGCCATCCATAAGGTCGTCCATAAGTGTTGAATGAAATTGACCCTCATCGTCCCTGGGTCTCTATGGCGTACAAAAAAGGGTCTACATGTACGGTCCTGGGCTATGAAACGGGCCCCCGGCATCGGCACTCGCGAAACCCAGCCGCTAGGGAGGGAGGGAGGGAGGGAGGGAGGGAGGGAGGGAGGGAGGGAGGGAGGGAGGGAGGGAGGGAGGGAGGGAGGGAGGGAGGGAGGGAGGGAGGGAGGGAGGGAGGGAGGGAGGGAGGGAGGGAGGGAGGGAGGGAGGGAGGGAGGGAGGGAGGGAGGGAGGGAGGGAGGGAGGGAGGGAGGGAGGGAGGGAGGGAGGGAGGGAGGGAGGGAGGGAGGGAGGGAGGGAGGGAGGGAGGGAGGGAGGGAGGGAGGGAGGGAGGGAGGGAGGGAGGGAGGGAGGGAGGGAGGGAGGGAGGGAGGGAGGGAGGGAGGGAGGGAGGGAGGGAGGGAGGGAGGGAGGGAGGGAGGGAGGGAGGGAGGGAGGGAGGGAGGGAGGGAGGGAGGGAGGGAGGGAGGGAGGGAGGGAGGGAGGGAGGGAGGGAGGGAGGGAGGGAGGGAGGGAGGGAGGGAGGGAGGGAGGGAGGGAGGGAGGGAGGGAGGGAGGGAGGGAGGGAGGGAGGGAGGGAGGGAGGGAGGGAGGGAGGGAGGGAGGGAGGGAGGGAGGGAGGGAGGGAGGGAGGGAGGGAGGGAGGGAGGGAGGGAGGGAGGGAGGTGGAAGCCTGTTGCAATATATATAAATACACTGAACCGCAACAGGTGCCTATACAATATATAAAAGTACACTTCTGTCGCCTGGTGCGGACCGGTATCGACGGTATCAAGACTCTAATTATTCAGAATACATTACTTTAATGTATTATAATGTAAGCCGCATAAACTGTTCCCCGTCTTCCCTAATATATTTCGGTCTTGACCTATAGGTCAAACCGAAATAATAAACATTATGCACACTCCTCCACTCATTCTACATTCTCTTACAGCATTTGACCCTGAAGTCATGCAGCTTGGATCACACCATCACAACAAGATGCTCCTCTCTCCTCAACAGCCTTAAGCCTTCTTGACAAACTCCGCCAGCCCCAAGCTTCTACCCAATACTCTAAACCTCCTTTCTAAAACCGTCCCCCACTTCCTGACTACCCAGTAAGCTTTCCCTTACACTAGCCTCAATATCCTGTATTCCATTCCCTGTATCCTCTCTGCCACTCGTACCCATTTCCCACACAAGCTTCACCTTAGTCTGTCTGTCCTAGATCCTCTCATCATATCACTCTCCCTTTTCACTTTCACAAACTTGTCGTCTGGTGGCATTTACTCTGTCCAATTGAGGCACTCAGTTCAAAGACCAGCCACACCAGTGAATTAGGGTGAGATAAAGAACCTGATATACTTACACATAACACGGACCCATATTTTCCAAACCCGTGCATATACATACAATATCATCACACCACCCATACTACATATAAATCTACTCACAGCCCTACGGTAATTACGATGCAGTGAACGATATACCCCTTCGTCCTTTCAACATGGTTAATGAAACCACATTCCCACCTTGTTTACTCTTATATCTATGTAATATGAACGCGAATACATTACATCAAGGCATCATCCTTTCAAAGACGTATATCAACGTATTATCAAACAAACACCACTACTACTACCCATATATATATATGTATACTTATATATAATTTACAAAAGTATTTATGAATAAAGACATAAAAGTATATATATAATCTCAGTGAGATAAAACCGGAACCAGCATGTGGACTTTTTTAGTTCGGAAAAAGAAGGATTACCGCAGTAATATTTGCTAGACTGACAACCACATCGCCTTTGGCGGTGGGAAAATGAGGGACTCGCATATTACTCTGCACTCCGTTTCCTCCCATGGCCATAATTCTTTCCCCTGCCAACTAAGAAATGATATTTTTAAATGGAAATAAAACACTGCTTAGCAAGCACTGGGGGAAGAAATCAGGGTCAGTGTGATGGAGTGTATGCGGGTATGTGGTGATGGGAGTAAAAGGGGTGGCGGGGCGAGAGGGTGAAAGGGATGCTTACAGCTTATTATGAAGTGAAAATACCGCACTCCAGGTGGAAGCATGTAGCGTGGGAATTACACGGATTTCGGGGGTGGGGGGCTATGGAGATCACCGGCGGGTGGGAGTGGGGGTTCAGGTGCGGGGGTAGAAGGTTGTGTGTCAAGCAGGCAGTGAGAAGGGATTAGTGGTTGCATATATAGGTTCAGGACGGGAGGTACAGAATGGCTGGTACAGGATGGTAGGTGGTAATAGATAGCTAGACGTTTCCACACGCGCATTGCGAATTAGGACATTTCCCACGTATTTGGTTGAGGCTTAGTACCATCAATTCGCTCCCTCTACATTGGGCCGATTCACTGCCATTCTGTATACTGGAAAAGGCTTCCATTTAGCCAGCAGATCGACCATGATATGACACAATGAGAGAAGGTTCACAGTCACCCTGTACAGTGTTGATACCTGGTAGATCAGTCGTTAAAGTTAACAGCCACCTGTCATGTTGGGATGTCTCTTTATTAGCTATCAGACTGGTCATGTGTAAGATGACCGTGAAAATGATTTCTAACCATGCTGTAATGTTATCAAATCTCTCCTATTAGCCATCAGGTGAATTATAAGTAGGAGACACAGTATGAGATGATTCGTGATCATTTCCTAATGTTGGAGAGTCTCCCCATCAGCCATCAGGTCTGTTTTAAGTGGTCTGTTTTTGACACAGAGATGATTTGTGACCATCCCGTAATGTAGCTAGGGAAGTCTCCATACCAGCAATTAGGTTAGTTATTTGTAGGTGCCACAGTGAGAGATGATTTGTGATCTTCCTGTAATGTCAAGAAGTCTCTCTGTTAACCATCAGGCTAGTCATGAGCAGGTGACATAGTTCTCATTCCATACTGGAGGGAAGGCTCCCTGTCAGCCATCAGATCGGCACATGATTATCAAAGCTCTGTGTGTGTTAAGCATCATCAAAGGTTGGCCGAAAGCACTGCAGGATGCGATACCCCGCCAGTCCTGCCTGCTAGACGCCCTCCTCGCCTCCACACTGCCGGATTGCACCCTACAAGACAATCGTTTAATATCATACAGCGCGCCCTCAGGCGGTGTCAGGATGAAAGTGCGGGGAGGGGGCTGACGGGCGGGCGATATACACTCGCCTGTAGCGTGTAGGGGACGGGGGCGTGAAGAAGAGGGCTGCAGCCAGCCAAGGGGGAGGTAAGAGACTGGGGTTATCCGGCCACGCCAAACCCTGTCAGAACGAGGGCGATCAAAGGCTCACTCAGGCTTCAACTTCCCTATGTGGGCGGTCTATCTTAAGCTTCTTTTAGACAGCGCTCCAATCAGGAGAACGGAACTATTGTGCGGTGCCAGAGGGAGTATATCGCCTCTGTATGGTGTCAAGGGGAGCATATCACACTCTTACACAGTCTACAAGCATGTCAGCTTCAGAGTGTGAGAGTAGGTATCGGAGAAAAGCAGTACATACACGAACGATTAATTTGTACAGAGCGTTCGTATGCTTAAACTTGAATTTTGCTGTATGAATAATTAACTGACGTCAACCGGCTCAACGGGACATCTGGAACCTGCCGTAAACACCACGGTATAGGTCAGACTGCTAGATGGGTTTCGTACATCCGTTTCGTGACACTGTCTTGAAGGCGCCTCTATTGTTGTGGTCGCTGAAGTAATGAATTGTATCCACACAACTTTTAATCAGATGTTGATTACAGGAAATCTCAGTGGGGCAGCCCCTCGTCCCAGTAGCAGCAGAGATCCGTGCCAATTACTGCTGATCAATCTTACTTAAACATCGTTTGGTGGACAATGTAAAAACGACGTACATGCTCTGTGATAAATAAATACACGGGCGCTGGCGGCTGCTGTGTGACTCATACGGAGCTTTAGGCTGGTCCCGAGGTCATTCAGACGCTATGATGCCTCTGTTGTTAAGTACTACTCCAACCCAACGAGGATAGTGGCACCATACAGCTGCAGATATGCAATATCCCCTGGCCCTGAGTCAGAAGTTGACAGGATCCTCCTGTGAAAGTAGTTGTGGAATTTGAAAAGTGAAACTTCAAAACAGAAAGCAATCATAACATATTACATCTGATTTACACAAATATAGGCACATTCTAAGCCTCTCTGCTGTTCTCTGACATACTCCTCGTCTAGTCTGACCACCCCTCTCCCCCAGTTTCTTCTGTATTTTGCGGAAAATGGAGTGGAAGTTGGCCGAAGCAGCTCCTTCGAGGCGGCTGACAACGGAGCGGTTGGATGGGGTGAGGTCATGGGTGGAAGTCTTTTAGGCGATTAGTAGGGATGTGCCTCTTTGTGTGTCGCCAACTACATATACTGCCTTCAGTCTTGAGTCGAGATCTGGTTTAATACCCCTATCTCCTTGCCGGTCAGACGTTAGATAAAGGCTGGATATTACAAATTAGGTCATGCTCTTTTCTTAATACCAAAAACTATACAGGGTTTTGAGAGAAGTGGTTGTGAGAAGAGGTGTGGAGTGGGGTGTGACACATAAGAGTGACACGGTGTGAGAGTTGCAGTATAGGCTCTGGCTCTGGAGTAGGGAATCAGGGTGGCTTAGAACAGATTCAAACTCCGGCTTGTAGCTAACATCATTCCCAAACTAACTGTATAATGGGCCGAGTCGATCAGGACGTTCAAGTGAAATCCTGTTGCGTATTCTGTGGGGACTGGTGGCCGCCGCTTGGCACATTGGACCAATTCGCATTTTAGACTGATACTGAAAATAGTTTTGGCGTGACAACCCCCAGACAAGGGAAAAGCAGCGGCGGTGGGATTAGGTTCAGGTATTCGTGAAGGAGGTGTATGTGGAGGGTGGGGGTAATGGTAGAGAACACCCCCCCCCCCCCCCCAGCACACACACACTCCACGTCAAGCAACAGGATTTACCTGCTTTCAATTCAACACGACGCCGGGTACAGTATACCTTATAGTTAAGGGTCACACTCATGACAATGTACTGCACAAATACTATTCGGGACGAACTTTATCGTTCATCCATACAGATACAGTTTTAAAAGGCAGTACAGGGTGCCTAAATAGAAAATACAGGCATATGGTTCTCATCAATGTGTAATGTAATGGTAAAAGGGAATGGAATAACAGCACCGCCTACAGACGATTGAGTACTGGAGGTAATGGTGGTGATGGGGGCAGTAGGGTATTATCGTGACAAAGTAGGGGATTCCCCGCTAGTTCAATGCTTCAAATGTAAATGGCAATTCAGCTAGCCCCAGCTTCATGAGTCTATCCGATTTCATTTCAAAGAATAGTTTACGGAAATTCATTTCTGAATTTTTACATTGGTGGCCGGATTATCCATAATCTCAGAGGTGATTCGGTTTATCCTATTTCAGTCAGACATAAACACTTTACTGCAACAATAATCAAAAGCATATGCAACCAATAGTTTTTAATCAAATTGAGGAAAGATGATTGTTAGGCTTTATCATTTCGGTTAGGACTTTAAAGAATTTTGCTCACGCGAACTGCAATTGCTTTTTTTTCTGAAAGATACCACAGGCAACTTAAGTCCGATGGAGGACAAATTGTTTTTCTTTACTTTGTTATGGAAAAAAAAGGACATCCAAAATCACGATTGCTAACTGGGGTTAAATATAACGGGAACCTCTGTATGACCATCTCCTTGATTTGTGGTTTTTTTTTAATCACAGTGAAACAAAATCTTGGAGGTGTGGGTTATGGATAGGGAGTGTAATTTAGGAATGTGGTACTGTTCTGCCACAACTGAGTGTAAAGTCAGGCGCGTGCATGGTGGGGTGCCGTCCACCTGGGTGCCGTCCACCTGTCAGTGAGGCCGTCTGTTGCTGTGACCACTCAGCACTGACCACCATCAACACCCGATACCACTGGTTATTTACTCCAACAGACGTTTTAACCCTCTCTCTCCCCTCGTTTCCACCTCCAATCATGCTCACCATTTAGATCAATCGGGAGGGGAGAAAACACACACAACAAAACACGATTTAACTTTCATTTCCGGTGTGCTATGAAAAAGAAACGCATCTAACACAATTAGCTTAATGGGGATTTTACATGAAAAGACCCTCGGACTTTCGGCGAGATTACACTCGAGTCCGTTTTAGCTTTTAATTCAAGTCGAAAAACGATTCTTCTGAGAATCCCCACTGAGGGATTTGGATCTTTAGATGCAGCCAACCGTGCTCTCTTTCCCTTCAGTCTGCAACTTGGATTGAATGGAAATCAAACACGAAAGATTCCCCCCTAGAAAACGCATGCAAAGGACAACTTGTCAATGAATCGCTGGTTCCAACTGGTGAACACCAATGACCAGCCCGTCTTCGGCAACCAGCAGCCGGAGTGGCTCAACTGGTTATCGAGTGGTCGTTCTAGTGGAGAATTATCACAGGCCGGAACCAGCGAGAGACTGACCGACGTCCGCCGTTCAGAAGGTCATGGGGTCAAACAAACAGCGCCACCTGGATCCCTAACGACGCATGCCCAGGAGACGCCCTTCCACCTCCACTCTCCACACACACCCTTGGATTCACACAATGTATGCATCAAAGGTGAGTCTGTATGGAGAGTGTGAGGACTGGCGCCCCTGAAGGCAGTCGAGCAAATGTTTGACGTCGGCGTCAGTAAAGTCAGCCCTCAGTGAGCACCATCTGAAAACAAGCTGACCAGATCTTCCCTTTGTTCCCACACCAACAGCTCACATGAGAGGCCCTTCACTAAAGTGAGGCCTCAGTAAGAGCCGTTCGAAAACCGGATGACCAGTTTGATATTCCTTTAATCTACCAAAGGGATTAGAATAGACAAGAGATCCGACTCTAGAGGCCCTGTTTGGGGGGGGGGGGGGGGGGTGGTTGGTGGGGGGGGGGGGGGGGTATCTACTGCTTATTTTCAGTTGGTCACGATCGTAGGGTGGTGATCACACTTTCCAAATTCCAGGTGACTGGATGGGAGTAGGGTTGGGGTAGGGGGATGGGGTAAGACAAGGGAACTCTTTGAAAAGATTATTTTGAAATGATACATGGAAGTCTTAATACAGGCATTCCATTATAACTGCAGGATCAACCTCGATCATCTAAATACCAATCTTGAGGGTACACCCCGCACCTTTAACTGCTATGCTTAAATTGTGACGGATGCTATTCTCTGACCTTTCCCGCACACTAAAAGTGCAGTCACCCTGATTCTCTAGCCATAGCTGACTTGAGATGCATCTCAGTAAAGTGAGGCTTCAGTCAGAGCAATGCGAGAACAAGCTGACCGGTTATTTTTCTATCCTACAACCACAGCCGACGGGAGAGGTTCTTCTCCCAGATGTCAGATTGGTGACGGGAGTCCGGGTGGTTCATGGACGCACACAGTATGAGAAGAGATCATCCTGGTTCAATCACATGCACATATACCACGTGTCCAGATTCATAAATACTCTATAACGGACAGACAGTTGCACCCGTAGTCAACTGAACACAGATACATAATACATTAATGCCTGACATCTAACTCCTTTGAGAGATGACACAGATTTTCTACTCGATATAACATGAGGTTTCTGGGTTTTACCAGTTGTCACACGCTACAGTACTTTCTCTCCTTTCTTAACACGCCAAAGCTAACACACATCACACTACGCCAGTAGTAGTAAAGGGTTCTCGATCACCACGCCCACTTCCACCGAGCAGCTCGCCAGGCCAGCGCAGACACGCCCTCTGGCGGAGACGAGGCGGCAGAACTACAGAAATACTCTCTGATGGATGGTGCAAGCTCCGGGCAGACCTGTATGTAACGCCCTGTGTAATAACACTCATACACTACGATCACAATGATTTCCTTTCCTCCTCTCAAAAAACGTTCATAATATTGTTTCAGTTATTCCTGGCTGCCTTAGAATTGAGTAGGTATACTCTAATTAGCGCGTTGATTATTCATATAAAAAATTGCTGAGTGGCAGAGGAATCCGGGGAGGTTATGTAGGTACAGGAATGACTTATGATGAATATATGTCTATTTGTGTGATATATCTGTTTGGCAGTTGGCTATAAGGGCATCGTTATCTCGATACCAGTAACCACAGACGAGTACAGTAACCATAGGTAAGCAAAGTAACCATCGGCGAGGGCAGGTTCAATAGATATCAGTGGCTTCAGTATCAAGACAACTTTGATAACTGCAGGTAAGGGCCATCCATAAAGTACGTACGCACCGAGGGGGGGGGGGGGGCGGGTCAGAAATTTTGGAAAATCTGCGTATGCTCCCTCTTTGTTCTATTGCGTACACGATTGGGAGAGGGGGTGGGGGTTCCAAAATTCCAGAAATTCTGCGTACGTACTTTATGGATGGCCCCTAAGCAAATTAATCACAGATAATGTATCTGATAACAAGACACCCTGCTGCGTACAGTAAACTCAACATCTATATTCCTGTATATACTTCCCACAACATCTTCAGCACTGCGTGATTATCACATGTACATGTAGCCTACACGAGTAGATATGGCAGTGAGGTGACCCACTTCTGGGCTGGGCAGGTTCTACCTGGATGGTCGGGAAATGGTAGTAGGGCAATGGGGTGGGGCTCCACGGGGTGGAGGAGTGGGGAAAAGCCAAGGGGCAGAAGCAAGGGTGCAGGAAGTGGGACAGGCAGCGCAGGCTGGGGTTAGAAGCCAGACCTTCAGTTTCTACTCCACACCACTCGAAACCTGTCTACTTCTCTCCAACTCGTAACATTTTCCCCATTTCTACCCACAATTTCTATAATTTTGTTCTCGAGTCTCCACCCATAACTCGACATATATCTTTATTCTGATCCCTCTGACAAATACATCAATATTAGCGGCTAGCGTGGAGTCAGGGAGCTTCTCACGCCCCGTCTGCCTGTTAGTTAATTCACATAATCCTGAGAATATATCCCTTTAGCCGGGCTTTACATCACGGCACGGATCCTCAGATAGGGTTGCTGTGAACGTGGCGAGTATGGGGGTGAATGTGGTGTCACTGTGCTGTGACAGTTATCATATGTCGACGTCATCCTGAGAAGGTATTTTCTACCAAACTGCCAAACATAGACATGCATGCACAGGTAAATGTAGGCTGATTCTAGTAACTTTAAAAATGAACCATAGCAAGCTTTACACGCTGTATAGATAATACTTGATAATGGTGAAGCGTGGAGCAGTGTAGCGGCCTCTAAACGTCACCTGCTTTTTAACGGCCTGTAACTGTATGCTACTTGTCATCTACTACTGCAACCGACAGCAATCAGCGCCCCTCTGACACAACTATATACCGCAATAAACAGCGCCGTAAACTCTGTACTACCGACTATCCTCGCACACTACATGTTACCATTTACTGTAAGCTCCACGTGTCAGCTTCTAGGTCTGGAGGCTGTGCTATCACAGTTTGACTCTTATCATGTATACTTTGAGTTCATATCATAAGTAATGTGTACAAGCTACGTGATCAGGATAATTCGTTGTAATCTGATTTGTAACCATTGGACTCGACCTGAGGCATGAACATTGTATTTTGAATGAACTGTCCATGCCTGAGGAAACCTTTTCACAAAGATACATATTTTTCATGATTTACTAATCGAACTCCGCCCTTGTTTCCATAGAAACTTAACACTTCATGGTTTGCTTGATCCCCTACGCCACAGGGTTGTGACTGAGCACTACGTCACAGGATTATGACTGCGCACTACGTCACAAGATTATGTCTGAGTAATGGTGCCTGATATTCACCTAACCGACTGTGTATTACTGGGCAGTCATACTGTCCGCCTCGGCGTCCTGCCTGCGTACCAAACACACACAGACAGACGCCAAGGGTTTTCCCATCACCTGAATATTCATGAACTAATAAGCAACCAGTCCCTTTTTGTAGAACATCTCTGTCTCCTTGGCAACCAGAAAGGCAATATTTTTGCCGGCCCTTCGAACACTGTCTGCCATACCTGATTATATATTCAATGGTTACCTAGGGCATTATGGGTAATTAGTAACGGCTTAGGCTCCATGCTAAAATGGCATACAGTCATCCCTATATGTCGTTGTGTAACCTTACATGCGCTACACTGGTTATTAATATGCACACAAACACGAATTGATGACGTAAACCACGAGATGTCTATGTGTTGTGTTGGGTAACGTATATCACACTGCACACAAATGGAGGGGCCATCCATGAACTACGAGGCCTTTCATCACTACTGACGTCATATGGTGTGTGGATTGCTCAGTTACGTGGTTCCGGAATTCTAGCTCCTTCAGTTTTAGAAAGAAAATACCATGAGCAAAATTCATTATATTCATTTTCATAATTGACTAGACCTGTCGGGTCCTAGATATATATTGAAACATGAACGTTGGCAGATCTCTCCACTTTAAGACACATTTATATTTGTATATTGGTGATCCTCGTCAGCCAACTCTGTAACAACGCCTCTCTTGCCCTGTACCTTCACGCTACCTACCCTACCCTACCCTACCCCGCCGCGCGCCACACCTCGTCTCGTATTCAGACGGCGTCTCGCCGATGTCTGACGCGGGCAGGCAGGACGCGCGCTCAAGTCACGTGAGTGGGGGTGGAGATCTACTTTTCAGTCGGCACACTCTCTGGTCGCCATTCTCACTGTCACCACTCGACTTCATTACCTGCCGGGAACCATCCGCTGCTGATTGCTGTCTGCAACAAGCCCTGCCTGCTTGAGTAGCTTCTGGGAACTAGCGGAGGTCTACTTCCGGTAGCAGATCTTGGGGCTAACAAAATGAGTGCCTCACCTTGAACTTGACCTTGGACTTTTAGATATACTGTTTTCAAGGTTATGATAACGCTGGCATCAGGAAAAAGGTAAGATAAAGCATGTGCAATTCAAGAGAAATGCTTATACCACAAATCAAGCGGTGATTAAGATTTAATTAGGGATTGTGAATATTTTGGTGTTAAAATATCCTCGATTACACGGTGATCCACTCACTGAGAGAATTGAGTTTCAAACTGGCTTGATGCTTTAATCGAATCAATTGTTATCACCATTAATTATCCTGAAGGTATATCCTGAAGTAATACGTAATGTATATAATGAAATCCCAAACCTCCTGGTACGTTTGTTTATTCTGGCAAGGATAAACAAATGATATGTATTGCAAGGAAGAACAATGTACATGTATATTGGTTGTGATATAAAAATACACAAAAAAATCAACTATTGACCTTCACAAATATTGCTGTATTTCGATATGCTCGTCTAACATTTCTAATTTATAGCTACATCTATCAAGATTCTTTGCTATTGTCTAGACTTGTTGTATGATTGGACACTACTGCTGTGTATATCTCCCCAAGCTCCCCCTTCTTTCTAGTCTCATGCTAAGTCTAAGCAACGAGCATGAAGATCCACTTCCCGAAACGCGCCCTATGCGAGAAATGCGACGGCATCCAAACCTCGTTAACGCACTCACGTGACCGTTAACAGCCAATCAGCATGGCGGATACTGAATACGTGATCTAGGGCTAGACATTCTCAGCGCGCTATCAGTGGTGCCGACACCAGCGACAAGAGGAACTCCTCAGCCCGGAATTACACCACGTGATTAGATGATAGATGGGGCATGCGCAGTGCATCCACAGAGTGTCGTACATCATGGCTACACTACTCTCTACACTATGAGGCGCTCTATCTATTTCCCATTTCACATATGTTAATGCCACTTCTGAAGCATGCCATGTTGTTCCTCCTGAATCATGTGATTTGAGACAAATTTGTGTTAACAACAATAGCCGTTGTTCTGAATACTGCAACAAACATGTGTTCCAACATCGCGACAAGACTTGTTATGACATGTCTGCAGATCTAACACGTACTTTTGTTGTTATTGTTTGAAACATTTATTTATACTGGGAAACGCACTCAGCCTTTGTGGCTGGTTTCAACGTGCGCCCATCTTACATTTATATACAATATTGTCCTTTTTGGGGCATTAATGAGCTGGCAACATACATACACGAACAGGTCACATTTCCAGTGTGGTTGTATCTTGATAAACGCTATCAAGTTATATAGCCTATACCGTTATGAGTCCTCTTGATGGCAGCTTATATTCGTGGTAATAGATGTGTGCATTACAATTGAATAGATCCAAGGCACTTGTTGGTGAGTACTGATGATGGAAAAACCACCAAGAGACTGACAAACCACTTCAAGAATCCAACGCAGACAAAACTAAAACACATTACTAACTTGTGGTTGTCCATAGAAGAAAGTGCCTCTAACTATGAATTTCCATATCTTTTGACAGATTTGTATACATAAAGAAACATACCACTGTGAAACACAATAATAATTTCATGCCAGACGTATCATCGTCGTATGACATTGAGAATCTCTGTAACCTCTCCACCAAACAGCAAAGCTAGTCACTCTATTGAAAATTAGCTTATGACAGGAAACTTGATATCTGTCTTCACTTTTAAAAGACAAAATGGCGGAGACTGAAATCCGAGTATGGGTTTCCAATTATGGCGACCTAAAACCGCGTCTGCCCGCTGAGGAATTAGCCGCTCCAGGGACTGGCAATGTGTGCGCCTCTGCACGGCCTGCAGAGCAGAGCTGCCAGAACCGGCTTGGGGTACTGTTTTCCTGAACTTAATTTATTTTGACTTTATGGATTCTAGTAGGTTAAAATCTTATGTTCAAAGTTGTGCTCTAGGCGGATTGTAAACATAAGAGATGAGCTGTCAACTTGAGGTGGAATTTTGTCTCGAGTCAAGTCTCAATACCACTTTAATGTTGACGTTAGCCCCAATATAGCAGTTGTGGCTCAAGTAAAATATTTGAATTCTAATTATGCCTTTCTTGGTAAAATTAGATTTGAAATCCAATTCCGGCGAGCATAGTATATTAATTTCATTTCCATTTTACATTCTTGTTCTGCTATGCTTTTTACCTCCTCTGCGTATTTAATTCGAGGGAAATCTACGTGACAATTCTTTGCTATTTAAATTTCTTATTATTGGAACATTTTATTGGAATGGAGGTAAGCAGTCTTGCATTCGTGCATAGAATAATAAGCCATTCTGCTTTTGGCACAGCAAGCTACAGTTTTGTATTTATGATAAATGCGTACATATCTTGTTTTGAGCTTGCATATTATATTAGGTATACTTTACAAATAGTTTTGCATTTAGACAATACAAGAGAACGAACCAATCTGAGAACATGAGACCAAGAGGAGAAGCATTGTAACGAAAGGCCGGGGACCCGATTACCCACACTCTCCAATCGCAGCATGCCCTCAAGGGAAACGCTTCCACTTCTTGGTCACGTTCAATTTGATTGGTTCGAGGCTCAAATCTACTGGGAACACCCCCTCCAACCCACCCCGAAAACTGCTTAACTCCATTCGCCGTTTCCGGTAATAGCAGCCAGACAATAATGATATTGTCACCGATTGTGCAAGCTGGGATTTGTCGTGGCCGCTGACCGACCTTCCTGTACTCAAAATATGATGAGTAAGAACGAAGGCGTCTTCTAGATATAGCATACTCTAAGATCAATCCTTCTTATGTTAGTAGCTGACAGTTATTAAATCCCACGCATATGGCTATTTTCAACTTTTTTAAATGGTGGAGGGAATTCTTTCAGGGAGTGAAATCAGTGGACAGGAACCATCACAAACCACTTCCGGCTCAGACCTCAGTTCATTCCGGAAGTAACCACAATTTCCGTTACAAACAGGAAATGGCCGTTATGGGTTATTTTTTTGTTTTCGTTTTGTGCATTCCTAACCGGATGATCAACTCTCGGGTAAGAAAAACATTTAGCAGTAGAACTGGCGCGCGGGAACGCTCTCAAGTCACGGGACCCTGCTAGGTGAGCCAACGATCGTTCTGTTCTGGCGATTTTTCAGTTGGATGGAAAGCAGGTCATCTTATCGATCTTCTCACTGTTTCCGGGTTGTCAGAATCCTACTCGAAGGCCTTTTCATCTTTTGTGTTTTTAATGGTGTTTTTTTTCTTTCTAATTGACGAAGAAAATATTCTCTTAAAGAAGCCTTTTGGGTTGTTTGATTTGGTACAATAACATTTCTTAATTCTGAATCGTTCAGCAGAAAATATGGAACTCGAATAGGTTTGTATTATTTGCGCCACGAACGTAGATGCCATACAGGGCCGTGTTTGCCAACCTGCCATCTCTGTGAATCTGTGTGTCCAGCTACATCTGTGCCTCCGAACACCATTTGCGAACATCTCTGTGAACTGCTGATCTGCGACAACCTGTCTATACAACCTGATTCAGCAGCATGTCTGTACCGAATTCTGTGATCAGCCTGTCTGTCTGCCAGTATCTGGACAGATACAAAGGCATGACCTGCTCTGAGAGCACCTCCGGCGCAGGCAGAACGAGCACGCGGATGCCATGTCGTCCTGGCGCAGTGAGAGTCAAGTCTTATCACGGCGTAAGCAGAGGCTCAGTCTACAGACACAGAGCAAGGTTTGCCAACAGACACATCTTCCCCACCGTCTACAATAGTATACCGGCTCCAGTTGATCTGCTTCAGCCGGGACAATTCAAATACGCCATTTGAGGAGTTCCACACCCCCAAATCTTGGGAAACAAAATCAGGATAAAGTGTGTTGCAGTGTGACTGGTCCAAGAATCCCCGCGAGGAGGGGTGAGGTAGGTGGTGGGGTAGCCTATAGGATGCAGGAACAGAATGTATTCTGACATCACATCATAGACATAGTTTATATTTGGCTTTAAAACATGAAAAAACTTGACTGGCCCTGTTCATAGTTGCTCTAATTTACACTAAGCCTCTGCTTCTAATGCCCTTGTCATTTTTTTTCAGTAAGATGTTATTCACAGTGATGATATATTTAGAGTAAGTATGTGTTTTTAAGTTTTGCGATAACAAAAAGTGAAGGCATCATTCTTGTTTTTTTTTCTAATTGTATACATATACGGTACGGTTGGAATCCTAAAGGTAATATATAGGGATGCAGAGATTTATTCTGCAGTGGAATATACATCAGTTATGTTTACATGATTTCACTCTGACACTTTACGTGCTAAAGACGTCTAAAACACGCCAAGATGACGTACCTACTGAGACCTCGTTTACACAAATCTCATGAAATATTGGGGGGACTGGTTTACCACAGAGGTCCCTCTGCCATTTGTAATTTGACATGATGACTGTTACGCTTTTATAGATTGTTAGATTATTTTCAACTCTCTTTCTTTTTCGCTCATTTTCATGAAATGTCAATGTCTCCAAACACCTATATTAGGCACCCGGGTCAGTAAATTTCGCTGGGGTGGTGGGCTATGGGGGTAAGAGTCATTAAACCGAATAGAATAAAAAAAAATGCCGTGAAACCAACCACCTTGGTCTCACAAACTGCAGTTGCCGTCGCAAATTGTCACCGAAAAACAACCCTACTACATCCCATAATAATACCCCTCTCTTTTATCAGCCTCCCGCCCGCTGTGTATCATGTGACTCAACTGCGGTCGTACGGGCGTTCTTTTTCTATTTTTGTCTTTTTGATAATCTTTCATTTATTGTGTCATTATGGTCAGGACTGTCTAGGAGGCCTGAATTTCTTGACTCTTTTTTCACTTATTATTTCATTTTTCCCCCATTTAAACACTGTGTTTATAATTGCAGTCATGGCTTCATGCTGGTATTGTCATTTTCAAATATTGTACGGGTAATTAATATCAATCTATCGTTTTAAACCTTTATCATCCTTCGCAGACCGAAATATTTTTAGCTTATCTGTCATTCTTATCTGTCAGAATGACAAATACAGCTGCAATCTACATGTATATTAAAAGGGTAACTCCCTTGTAAACAATATCTTTCGTATCATATACTGATGATTGAGAAAACGCCTTAGTCATTTAAACCCTTCGTTGTGTATTTTGTTTGTGTTTTTAAGCTGTTATCATTCATTGAATTTATTCAAATCACATAAGACGCCTACATTTTGTGTAGATTACATTTCTATAAGTGTCCCTGTGAAAACAGACATGGCTGACGGGGAACACCGTGCTGGAGTCTGAAGGAGTGTGTGGACGAGTAGAGAAATCCTCTCTGAGTCTGCACTCACTCCCTGTGACGGGGAGTCTATGTTAGAGCGGATCGAGATGAGGAAAGCGGACACGGACAAACCATCAGCCAACACGTGCAGACATGTCACCAACATGGCGGCCGCAAGTTGAGATCAGTTTACAAACCACGACCACTGCTATAGAGATCAGTAAAATAACCACGACTAGTGTGTGTGTCCAATGCGTAAAACAGCTCAGCATGGAGGATATACTCTCCTGGCCGGGTCACAGGGCCGCTGGCTGCCTTTAAATTAGGTGAGAATATATACGCATACAAATACACGTATAAAGGTATAGCTCCATAAAGAAAAGTATAAAGATATATAAACCCCCAAAAAGAGTTTGATATGTAAGAGTAAGATATGTGGTCTACGAGGATTGAGTTGTTAAATAAGAAACATCCCGTCAATATCACTACATGATGCTATTAAGATAAGATGTACTCCGATGATAAGATGTACTCCAAAGCACATCTTATAGAGTAGGCTATGCACGTACCAACTAAAAATAATAGTGAAGGAACGGATACTTCAGTATTGACTCTTCCATAGTCAGGCAATATGAGATGTGATCCCGTCACTCTCATCTAGATGGGAGCGCAGTGGGTAGGAGGAAGACCTCAGCTGCCTGTAAAGTGAACACCCTGGATATTCATATTAGGTCCCGTGCCCTTATCGTTCCAGTCTCTCGGAACCAATTTAAGCCTGGCTTAGGATCGGGTTTAGGATGGGCCCCAACTATGCTTTGATGTTCTAGGGACTTAGACTTGGCAGATAATTCAACAACGCGACAGGAGAAGATACCCAGGACTATTTGTCCTCACGTAGCGGTATTCCGAGGTCGTGTCTGTTCTTATTGCACGGCTCAACAAAGTTAGTGATGATGAGTGCGTTTACATGTATCTACATCTCTATCGTTGGCTATAATTATGCTGTATCTATATGATACCTACATCCATGTGTTGTTGGTTGTAATAAAATTGGTTGTGTTTGTGTATACGATATGTTGATTTCTATCACTGACAGGGCTCATAGTGTGTTTTTGTTTGTGATTTGATTGAGGAACGCACTGATCCAGTTCATTATCTTTTCACACGATGTCATATTTTTGAGTGGTCAACCAACAAGCACACACACAGAACGAGAACACAAAACGCCTGAATTGGAGGCGGTGTAATTAAAACAGGTTCTGTTGGGATGATGGGGTATGGATTTCCTTCCAACCTTACATGTCGTTTCTCGTTAGCAGATGTCATTATTTCTAGGTGGGTTCCGGAGGGGAGGCAGCCACCAAATAGACGACTTCAAATGAATGCTGGGCCATCGGGCAATCAGACTGCCGCAGTCCCCACACACTGTGTGCACTCTGATAGGAAATGTAATCAGGCCGCTAGAAAAAAACCTACAAGTCTGCGCACTTGTGACTGTGATGAAACTACCGAAACTATGGGCTGCCGTTGTACCACTATTTCTCTATCGTAAACGTTTCACTCTTGTAATTCCACAAAACTAGGTTATAGTGTAATTTCAACTGCCACAAACCTATATTCTTCTCTTTTTCCAGAGATTGCCATCAGATACCGAGGGAAAACGAGAAGTATTCTGCGGCGAAGTGAAAACGGCTTGACATACATATCATTGCAGTCACATCTGTTCTGAACAATGTCTGTGAATAACATGATTGATGAATTCACGTATAGAAATAGATGAGACAGGTACCGTACGATCATATATCACGATGTTGGTGTTGTTCAACGATTCACTACCAAGTTCCTCTCTTAATGTTTGACGTATAATTTTACCCCTAATATTCCCAGGTGAATATGACAAACTAGCTACGATGTGATGTATCAATGCGATGCATACTCCACGAAGTGCAACATGGTGTACAATATCAACTACTACATGGTGAACCATTTGACTTGGCTGATGATTGTGGCTAACAGCAAACGATCTTTATCACAAGTCATATAGCATGAGTGACGTGACTTTTGTCATGGCCTGTGATGGTGACTGGTCAACTCGTCTCTTAGTCAACTCGTCCCTTAGTCTACTCGTGCTTTTTTGGTCAACTCGTACTTTTCCCTAGTCAACTCGTCCTTTTTGTTTTTCAATTGTCTTACACCTATATATAACTGAATTATATAATAGATAACAACTATATGATGTTAGATATCAATTGTTTACCTGAATTTGATATTAGTATGACTATGAGTACATTCCATTTTCATTTCATAAACATATGAGTACATTCCAATTTCATTTCATAAATTTCAGTCATGAAAATACATTTGCACCTGAGTCATATAGTATTTTATCACAGTATGTCACATATTGTACAATACACAATAGTAGGGAACTATACACATAGTATCATGTTTCCGAACATTTTGATGTATATATACATCCAGGATTACGCCATGTTTAATGAAAAAGGACGAGTTGACCAGAAAAAGGACGAAAAACCCGAATTGACTAAGGTACGAGTTGACTAAGGCACGAGTTGACTAGCATTCCCTGTGATATATCTTCTCTATGTGATGGCGTAGAGCTATACGAGGACTAAACGAGGCAATACATTGATTAGTAGAGTATATCTCATACTTCCAACGTTCACTGCATGCATTCATCACAATCTGTAAGCTCCTTAGTTGCTTCTGTTGTTTCTCTAACACATAAACCATCAGCAACTGCACCACACACAAGGCCCTCGTCCATTACGTCGACAGTTTTACATTAGTGTATAGGACTACCTGAGGCAGTGCTCTGTGGCTCTATAGTTATGCCGTGGCACCCTTTCTTTTCCATATCATGTAAGGTTTGAGTAGCCATAGTATAAGGACATTTAGTCCCAATAAATGCATATGTGACAAAATCTAAGCGTCAAAATACTTCCGACTATAATTTCTTCTTTGCAATACTTTTTAAAGTTTGACGTGCCTCGGCAGGGTATACAATATTTCATAGTAAAAAGTAAGAGGATAGACGAGTACACACGGCTGTTGTTTCATATGAAATGTAAATATTCACTGTAAACAAATATTGACATGGATGGGTTTTTTCTTCATGCTATCTCTATTAGTCTTTCTGCCCGGAGGATGGAAAGAGGTGATTCAAATCCTTTCTAAGGGGCTTTCTTCTGGAGTCAGACTTTGAATGATTCCTAGCAGGCAGTACATGTCTGAGGATTGGAATAATGTTTGGTCTCTACATGAAAAGTAGAGTAGCTTGAGGTGTCTGCATGGAGAGTGGAGTCACTTTTAGTCTCTGCGTGGAGAGTGGAGTAACTTCAGTGCTTCAACATGAATTATTTCGCCTTACTCGGCATTAACCACATACTGTCTTCTTTATATTGCCCCCATACATTTACATCGATTCTATCTTTTTTTGTCATACAGTGTTATGCAATTTCCATAGTGATCTATGAACTGTCTCGAGATATAGGCGTGATATGCCTCGTATCACAAGGCGTTGAGATGGGAGATAAATCAGGTGAATCTTACCTGTCCAATTTCACCTGGGGCAGATAATGAGCTGCTCATTTGTCCAGTGTTCATTTGTTCACCACACGCTGGCAAAGACAAGTAGCTCTATCAAGTGAGATTGGAATGATAGGTAATGTCAATCTGAGCACTGTGTTTCCGAGTTGCTCTTCTCATCTCATAGATTTGAACTCAGTGCTCTGACCCTAGTTTTTACTAAAGCGTAAAACCCCATCAGCCAGCCGATCTCCACCAGGTGATATTTGCAGTTCATCTCTACCAGGTGACACTTGGTCTAAATCTAATCAGATTCTTGTGTGTGTATCGTTGGAAATCTGTCCTGATTGACAAATCTAAGCTTGGTGTGGCTCTGCACATCTCGCCCCGCCTGCCTCTCCGCCCGCGGCCCGCGGTCCGTGGCCCGTACAGTAAACAGACCCGCGCCTCGTTATCCACTATTGAGTAGGATTGCCTGCGCTCGCAGATCGAGCAGATGAAGCCGCCACTCGCCTCTACGAAACAGGCAGGAATCCTCACAAATGGCGACAATAGTCGCCGCTAAATAACCAACCATCCACTTTTATCACTTTTTTCTACTACAACAGTGGCAATTGAATGGTTTTGAAGGTTTCTTTCCTGGCAACGCATATCAAGTCACAGCTTTTTCTATGTGACCTTCATGAATGTTGGGTTTTACTTTCATATGTTTTTTTCGATCTTGAAATCTATCCAAAATGACTTAATAAGTTTCACACAGGTACAGGTACAATTCTCAGTGTCTATGATTTTTGCATCGCACATTGAAATTGAAGCGAATATCTATCATGGCCTTTAGGCGACTGGTGTATGTAAACTAGGCGATGGGCACTTGTGGTGATAATATTCCCATGGGATCTTGGCATATAGCCTGCATTTCTGGATATAAAAACATGAGCACTGAATAAACCACTCTTTAACTACCACTCCCCATGCTTAGATATATACGAGAAATGTCAACCGGTCTTTAAGGAATCTCGAATTTTCCTCGGGTACACAATACAGGACCGCTTTGTACCCTCAGTAAAGCGTCCCCAGTCTATAAGACGGACGAAAGCTCTGTCTACTTCATTTTTCAAAGTCTCGCTACTGGCCGTGTCCTAAAGAGAGGATGGTGATGTCGCTATAACTAGGTTACCATGACGACCACCGGAAGTGAGATAAAAATCTCACGAGACCCACGTTATGCTAGTCACGTGACCAATCGGCCCGCCGGGCTATCTATTTTTTAGCGGGACGATCATTAGCCACGACTCTATTTTACTGTATTTTTCTTCTTCTTTATAGTGATACTGACACAGAAAGATGTCTATTTCGAGGCATGCTTTTATGCTCGTGTGGCAGAGGCATGTCGGGGTGCAGGCGGGCACACTTGTGCAGGGTCAATGTCAAGTAAATAGAGGTTCATCAAACAGGACCTTCAGCTTTTTCACTTTTTAATGAGATCTATTTTAAATACTCTACTGACTAATCAGGCGATGGGGGTTAGAGACCCTTCAGGCATTAGTATTTTGGGGTCGGTGAGGGATGGGTTGAAGGATTCTGCCCTCTTCCATCTCAGCATTATGATATATTTTGCCCCTTATCCGCTAGACGTCACTGTGTGTCCTCTATTCACATGGCATGCGTCTCAAGTTACGAGTCACAAGCCTCCCTTGATCCTGCGCATTGATAATTAATTATATCTTAAATTCTTAACCTCCCAAGCCCCCTAAGATCCCACCTCCTACATTCCCCAAGCTGATCCTGTCACGAGGTTCCTATGTGGCACGCAGCCAAAGCTCTGCTTGAAGACGGGGCCGATCACCAGTTCCCAGAGGAGGACTGTTGGCTAATTAAGTCCAATTAGCGGATCATACTTGGCCGCCCTTCCGATGGGAGGCGCCACTACACGAGGGCATGAGCATGCGCGGAGTGTCTTAACGTTTGTGTTATTTTTCAGGTGGGGTTCTGTCGGCGCTCATGTTGTGCCGTGTGTGCCGACTTGTCTGGGTCGTCAGGGATCACACAGGAAACCAAACGGAGATTTCCTGACACGTCTTCTAGGAGTTAAAACGTAAGCACGGGTATGAGCCGTCAATTAGCGGGCTGCTTTATGCTTTAATGGGAGATGTATTGATTCCCTCGTGTAATGAGCGTAGAGGGTAACGTAACGTGACGCGACATGAACACCTCCATTAATTCTCTGAAACCTCAACTAATATTCGTATTGATAAACCACCTGACTGAGTATTAGAAGCGCCACCTGAATCAGTATATAAGCACCATCTGAATTACCATAGAAATGCCCTGAATTAATACTATCTGAATCAATGGACTCAAAAATATCCAAAAATGGTACCTCTCTCATTTCAAGGTTCAATAAATCATTTTGGCTTCATTGTCGAGGGTCGTTTGTTTGGTATTCTTAACTTCAGTACCAGCTGAACGAGAATCAAAACACTGACTAATTTGTAATATCAGGAAGGGTACCTACATCCATGACCTTCTCTAAATAATTTTGATTATAACATCAATGAATCCCTCACTTTTCTTTTCTTCATAAATTATTGCTCCATGATGAACCACCGTGTGACCTTATTGTGCTACTTTAATAAAGCAGTTACAAATTGGAGCTCTACCAAAGCTCGTGTTCGCAAAATTATCTCATTACTAAAACTGTGAGATCCGGAATATCGTCGGGCGGACAGATGCTGGTTCAGCGCCTCAGTTTTAAGTCAATGCCAAACCATGGATAGTATCGAACAGTACAATACACTGACCATACTCAATAGCGGTATTTGACACGTCAATACAACACACACAACCACATCCAGCCTTTTATCTGCGGGCAGTCTGTGATCTAAAGTCAATATCGGGTTACGTCGACAGTTACTGCTGACAGGTGTTCCATAACGTGGTGACCTACAGATCATTATGCCGGGAGAAACCATTCCGTAACACGCCTCCCGTAACACAGGTATATGAGAGAGTGAACGCGTGATCCTGTACAACTATCGACACGGCGTGAAATCTGACATTGCCAATCACTGCCACAAACGTCACCCACCCAGACACCGGTCATGAGAGTAGTTATCGCTAGATGGCATTAGAGATTACACCAACTATGGCCTCGTTATGGACAGATAGCTACCTGATCTGCCTGTGTCATTTGCGTATATGCATAATGACAGGCTCTTCTGGCTGTCTTATGTACCATATTAAACAGAACTAAAGGTAAGATAGGAATGTATGGAGCGTTCCCCAGGCCATGTACAATTTGACAGATTTCTTCAAAATCAATGAATGAATATAAGCATAAAGAAATAGAATTACATTTCATGTGTTGTTAACTTTGATTTACAATAAAAGTACGATGCTTTCCTCGGACTATCATATGATGATATAAAAAGTACACATGTATGTCGATTAGAATATTGCTATTCTGTGTCTATACATGGGTGTGGTTATGTGCCAGTGTCTATGAAAGATGTGAGAGGATACCGGTGCGAGTTGAGGTTTGCTGTACACAATGTCTGGTCAGTGTCTGGCCACGGTGGGTTGGGGGTGGGGTGCAGTGAGAAGGGTGGGTGGGTACGGCTGCTGTGGTTTGTACCCCTTTTCCCAGAGCGGCACGGGTATCATTAGTCAGAGAGAAGTGTCTGGTCTTTGTGAAGTTTAGAGGCATCCAGAAAACAAAGCCATCCCAGCCACACCCGTACGCGTCATCTCAACCCTCTACTCTCTGTAAAATTCAGATATCTATATCAACGTTCATTCCATCATCTTTCTCTACTTGTTATATTGTTTACAGGCTACTTCCACTTCTACCGACCTCCTAGTCCGGGGATACAATTTGATTAATTATCAGGAATCGAAATCTCCCTCCCAAAATTATCATACTCTGTAGACTGAGCGTTGACGATTACACATACATGTGTACATAGATTTTATTATTACTCATATTCAATCAGATTAATTCAGAGCCGGTGTTCTCAATCTGCCGTGTGGTGTTATTGCCTCGTAAACCTGGACTCTGAGAATACCGATACAGGGACCACAGTGATACTACTCCTCAGACGGTGTGGTTGTCGCTGTGACTAAACATGAACCGGTAATGAGACTGCCTGATGTGAGGATCGTCATTAATCCTGGCGTCGTCATCATCCAGTTTGACAGAGTGCGGGTGCTTACACCTAATATCGCCCGTTTGACCCGGGAGTTGTCGGGCGAGCTGGCGGCCATTGAGCAGGTGGGTGACTGCTCAAACAATAGACGCAATATCACCCCGCACAACGCCACCCGAAAAAGCCGCTCGCGTTTCCATGCCAACACAGGAGCTAAGTAAGGGAATTGCGCCGACATTATCCTTGGGATGGTTGCCATGGGAACCAATTGATTCCTGCGTCTCCCCCGTGTTGCCAAGGCAACGTCCATTGGGGACTACCCATAATCCTCTAATTACCTCTTATCTTTGAGGACGGGCGGAGGAGGGAGCAAGAAAACGAATTACGCCGAAAACTTCCAAAACTGATGAGCATTGTGATAAAAAGGGTCTTTCTGCTATTCATCGTCAATTTATTTTGAGCTGTCCTTCACTATAATTCGCGTGGCTTCAGGCACAAAGCGCCCTCTATACACCACGTAAGAGTACCTCAAAACATTGTATACAAAGACAGCCGCGACTAGAAATCATTATATATACCTACCATAAAATGATAAATGTGGCACGAGATATCTTTGCTCACTTGAGAATGTATAAACAGGTAATCAAGTCTCTCTAAGACAGTTTCTGTCGGCAGATATAAATACCTTAAGGTTATAAGAAATTAGCGCCTCTCTAAACAGTGTGTAACACTGACACGGGGCGGGGTCATCCCTCATCTCACCGCCAGTCATATCCCAGGCCCATCTTCTCCGGAATGCGCGCCGCTCTTTCTCCCGGCATGCGCCGCCTCTTCGCATTCTATACCAGGAGAAAATTCAGAAGGCAGAAAAACAACCCCACACTCGAGTTCGTTTTTGTATCTGGAACACGAAACCCACGGGGGTTGATTTCAGCCTCACTAGCCATCTCTGCTCTGGTGGAGGTCTCGCCAGAATTTGAGTATATATGCAGCCTGTCAGGTGATATCATGAAACGCGAGAGGCTTCTAATAACCCTATAAAACTGCAAAATATAGAGTATTCTATGTGAGGTTAACACGCTGGTCCAAGTTAAACTCCACCTTTTTATTATCGTGGTAGCTGCCCACACAGTGAGATATCCTCATCACCCAAGTTTTTATTTTAGAATATCTTTATGAATATTCTGCAATAACGGCGGCTAGAGATGATAAACTTGCACGCACACCAATGTCTATCATGATTGTAGAGCTACATGACTAATTGGTATATTCTCACATGATCATATTTTGGATTTGAAAACCCGGTAATAAGCGCAGAGGAGCTGCGCATGTCAAAATAGACCAGTGAGAGAGAATAGATCTATTCCGTAACGTCAAACATGAACGCCGCTCTGCTTTTACTCCAGCCCTTCACTTTGGCATCAGCGAAACCGCACCTGATGCTTTTACTGCGATACTTCCGATGCGTCTAACGTGCTAAAGTAATTAATATCACCGGCACCCTGTGTGTATAAAAAGCTATATTACAGGGTCTTGTTGATACAGAGATTCAATGTTATTCATATGGACAAACTATATCAAGGGCGGGTTCAAATTATAGACGTTCATAGGTATTATTTATTGTGCTGTATATATGGCCTGTACTTATCTCTTGTCTTTATGTCCTCGATTTGCTCGTGCAATAGAATACGTGAGGCTCACTCTACCCTGATATCTACACACCTGCCAGATTTTAACAACTCACAGTAAATAAACACTGTGTGTATATATATGACTCACACAATACACGCTCCTTGCAACCTTCACCATGTCATCTTCTCAACCAATTAATAGAACCTGACATGTTTCTCTGTAGCAAACACGTATCTGTGACGGGGGTGTCAGACTGTAATAACAGATCAAGCCACATCTTGGGTTCTGAAACTGGAGACGAACATTGGTGCGCTCCCCTGATCCCAAGCGTACGCTCCCCAAACACATTCCTATACAGCCCTATTATTTTAAAAAAAAAAATAAATGTGTTTATTGACTTCAACATTCGCCAGAGTAATTTGACGATCTTCCATGTCTGGGGTGTTCCGTACCCCTGTACTGACTTATCTATCTCTACAAAGGCATCCCTTGACCAACATTTTCCACAAAGTTACGACCTTATTCCAGCCCACCTTTCTTTCTTTCTTCTCTACCCTTTTCTGCTTATCGTCGCTGCCCTTTCCCCTGTCTAAGCAGCCCGCCTCATGCCCCCCCCCCCCCTCATCTGCCCCCCTCCAGGAGACAAGTATCACTGCCGCCCGGAGTCGCCAACAATGGCCCCCAGCCGAATGTCACCACACAAGAAATGCCAGTTACCATGACAACAGACGGCAATCTCGGTTTTCACGATTCAGGAGGCACAACACAGTATTTGTGTGGACGCAGACGACAGGCAGACATTGGGTGACGGATGGGCAGACAGCAGGCAGACAGCGAGCGGGGGATGGGCAAACGACAAGCAGCCAGCGAGCGGAGGATGGGCAAACGACAAGCAGACAGCGAGCAGAGGATGGGCAAACGACAAGCAGACAGCGAGTGGAGGATGGGCAAACGACAAGCAGACAGCGAGCGGAGGATGGGCAAACGACAAGCAGACAGTGGACGGAGGATGGGCAAACGACAAGCAGACAGCGAGCGGAGGATGGGCAAACGACAAGCAGACAGCGAGCGGAGGATGGGCAAACGACAAGCAGACAGCGAGCGGAGGATGGGCAAATGACAGCGGGAAGACAGGGAGCAGCTGACCATCCTCCACTCCTGTCTGTCGCAGGATGGGCAAATGAAGTGCAAACGACAGGCAGGAGGCGAACAGGCGACGGACAGACGACGGGCAGGTCCGTCTCCACAAAGCTTGTTCGCTGTTTCGTATCCACCAGTAGCGCCACCTTGCGGGAGGTTAGGAGCAGGGATAGGGGACAATATGGCGTTGCTAAGAGAGACCGCAGAGTGTCAACCAAGGTGAGGAGGGAGAGGGGAGGGCTGTGTACGTCCATTAACCCCAGCACTCCCCTTTCTGTATGCACACAATAGCCACGCAATGTATGCGTGTTCGAAGGTACGAGTATCCTCTACTTCGGCTTGCATCAGGATTCAGAACCCCTTGTTAAGTATGAACCTGGCTGTTCGTCCTACTGAAGTAATCCTGGTATACGTCTAGGACATAATAGGATATTTCTTCTGAATTTATCGAACAGTTTTAGTTTTCCTCAAACTGTTGCTGAAATCAATCTGAAATATGTGTCCTATTCTGGTTATGCTACTATACAATCCAGTGACATAAGATGTCTTTAATCCTAATCTTCTTGTGGGATTCCTGGTAGTCCACATCTATGATTAGAACGGATTTCATTGATTTAAGGAGATACTACTCTGTCGCATACCGATGATGTACAGCTTGCTCTGCTGATTATAGATAGAGGTGCACGATTGTGATTTGGTGGTGAGTAAGGATCCAGCCAACTGCACACGGATCAATACATAGGGATGCCTTCCTTCGCTCCTGTGGGAGATCACAGAGGCAGACACAGGAAGGTTAATACGCGTACATGTGGGTATCGGGATTTAGGATCGGCAAACGGTGGTAATGCTAAACTAGACCAAAATAAAGGCATTGCCAACAGCTTATCTGCTAATTCAACCTACAAAATCTATACTTCAAAAATACCCCTTCGTAACGACATAATCCAAACAAGTTCTTTTGTTAGTTCAATTCCCTCTGGCAATTCTTTCTTGTACCAAGTACATTGAGAAGCATGGTAAAAAATGTCAACTAAATCCTACCTGTCTATCATAGTAATATAATTAGCGGTGGTCTGTTCGGGGAACAGGGAGGGAATTAGACGTGCTCATCTCTTTGATCATGCCACTATCATTATGAGGTTTATCGGGGCTACGTTATAGAACTTGGCTTCATGTAAACTTGATCTTTCTCGATGAAATCTGACAGGAAGGCAGGCATAACTTTCGGCTGTGAAGGCTGTCCGTCGCGACCTTTTTCATCTGACATATTTCTTTGAATAGCATGGATCCGCCATAGCGTGTGTCATACCCACAGACATGTCACTATCTCCGCGTACCACCCACAGTCAACCGTGCCGAGACCCAGATCAAGGGCTCACTTCTCTCATCTCCATGAAAATGTCGTCTACATGGATTACCATGACAACGAGTAACAAGGCGACGTCGCGACGGCCTCGGTCGTGAAGCGAGCCGCCATCTTGTCTCTGACCTTATCAAGGAACGCGCGAAGAACGCGGAACGAACGCTGCCACTCCTCAGTGAAATGACCCAATGTGGGCAAATGGAACCTTTGTATGAATCGATACATTTCCAGGTTCTCGTCTGCCTTTTTCCCCCATGTGGGCCAATACAATACATCTCATCCCGCAATCCACAATGAACAGTGGCAGAGCCGGCGTAGAAAGGAGGGCCTTGTTTTTCTTCCATTTGCCTCGCTCTGGTTTGAGCTTGGAGTTGCCTTGGCAACGGCAGGGGCATGTCGCAAGGATGACTCAGCACCTGACTTCGCGGCCAAGGTCACCAATTATCGCCCATCATGGCGCCAGACCCCGTGATATGTTGCCTGGTCATGTGATCAATGCTCCTCTAGCATGCTCTCTGATCGGAGGTTTGGTCATTTGTCACGGAGTAGACCTATGTTTGTGGACAGAATGTCTGCTAGGTGAGTGCTTCCGGGGGCAGAAGTCACCAGACACTGCGTATTGACAGCGAAGGTGGTCACGTGGAGAGGGTGTTGACCAAGAACATGTAGCTCAATAAAAGACACTACAAGGCACCCACTACAGGGCTATGAGGTACTGAATACCAGGTAACAATATGAGGCCATACTCGAGATTATATGGTGCACAATATAAGGTACACAATACATGGCTATAATGCACTAAATCCGAGGTTTTGGGGTACACAATATCTGGCTCTAAAGCATATAATAGCAGGCTGTAAGTGAGTACCCTCCCATTCCACAATGGTGGCTGTTGATCACAGACACAGCATAGGGCAGGTCACACATGGGTCATCACAGTCTACGAGATCATGCATCCCCTCCAGCAGAGCAAAGAGTAGGATGCACACCAAACGCTGCCCAGACACATTGGCAATACAGTCCTGGTCACATCACCGATGTAGAGGTCTCGGTGGAGCGCAGTTTAGCCCATTAGAAATAGAACCCGGGCGGCTCCGATCCTGATTACACCATGAGGGCTGTGCTACGAGGAGTCAACACTTTCATTTCGAATTATTTTGGCACGTAGGGTCAATAATTCAAACCGTCAAGCATAACCGCTGTGTGATTAAAACCACTTCGGTTTTTATATAACTGAAGGTTAGTTCATACCATATTAAATGGCACCATTCATACGAACGAGGTCGTGTATTAAAGGCAATTACCAAAGCTTTGTTCCCAGGAACAAATTATAATCACTTACATTACATATGGCCTAGAAAATAACAATTACCCTCATATGACTGGCTACAAGTGCTTTTTGCGCAGGCCTGGTGTTATTATCATAGTATATCGAGTGGAGGCAGTTGGGGTGCGGTGTAATCACATATGTAGATAAGATATCAGTGGAATTAGTCATGAATCCTCTAGACTATCTGTGTCAGGGGAACACAGGCACATTCATATGCACGCACCTATCACAGCTGTCACTGTGCTGTGTTATGATGTCCACTACATCAGTTGTATTTACAGTACAATCCACTGTGTGTGAGGTTTGAATCATTTATATTCATATTGGAGTGCCTTCCTTTGAGAGAGAACATTTTTGCCAATATTTTCGATTGATTACATTTCATTGTTCATTGCTTGGATTTTTCAAATAAAATTGAAGGTGAGCAAAAGAAAACTATCAATGTGTGTTTTAAACACGGACAGGTTTTGAATGGGACAATTTATTGCTTCTTTATTTTCCATTTCCAAAATTGATGATGATTTAAGTGTTCCTTTACTTAACTTCCATAATTAAATGTGTGCCTTACTCAAAGGTTTTAGCTTTGCATCGTTTGTGGGAACAAAATTATTTTCGGATTTGTTCAGCGAAGATGGGCGAAGAACTGGACCTCTCCATTGACACTTAAAACTCAACTAAACAAGTTTGCTTGTAATATAGGCTACAAACTACATTCAACTTTACTGTAGTGTGTAACAGATATTCTACTATTATTTATAGATATTCAATGAACAAAACTAAATTGTCTTCTGTGTCTAAATGATAGGTGCTTGATAACAGCACTTTTCATTTGCCAGTCATTATTATGATGGGCGGCATAATAGGCGAAAATGTAAAAAGGTATTTTCATTTGAAATTGAAAGTTAGGGTTTCATCATTGAAATTGAATGTATGTTCCATGTAAACTATAGGACGTATGGTGTTTCAGACCAGTGACTGATGTACGACCGCAGCAGTACGTGTTGGTGATCACGGACTGGTAATGAGGTGTTTGTGGTGATAAAGGGCAGCGCTTGTGTCGGTAAAACCATGACCCGAGGTACTCTGAGACAGGGTCACAGAAAATACCCTTACCATCATCACGTGCCAGTTATAAGCTCAGTTCTTGTTTGTGAGTGGGGCGCGGGCTATTAGACAATGTGACTGGAGAGTGACAGGGTGTGTTTGTACCAGTCCAATGCAAGTCATGCTTATTCATTAACATTCCTCTTATCAACTTGGGGATATGTCTCTTTTCTTGACTCGTCACTCCAATTTGATCTTATTCATCAACATGCTTTTATGATATGCCCAATCCATAAGAAACCCACTAGTATAGCTATGACACTAAATAAGGAAAATGAGTATATTGTGTAGCCTTGGTCAACACCCATATCAAGTAGACGGGGAGGCCATTATTTTTTGGGATGGGGGATGTTGACCGGGAAATGGCCAACATGTGTAATTATGGCCGAGCAGAGTACTCCCCTCCGTCCTGGTTATTCTCACTCATACAGCCGTGTGTGCTACTTTACCAGGAGATATACGTGACAGAGACAATACAAGGCGATACGTTCTCTTCACTTGGACAGTTCTGTGTGTTACTTTACCCCGATAACAGAGGCGATCCACGTCTACTAGTTATAGCTTCAATGAAAACACAAGTCGTGAATGAAAAGAAAAGGGGCTAAATAACGGAAAGGAAACATGTCAATTTCTTAGGTTGTAATCTGTCGGTGGGCAAGCTAAATCTAAGCTAACCTGCTAGAAATAATCCGTCTACTCAATTCCCACTCCGATGTACCAAGGCACCTCAACCTCCTTCCTACCCCATCCCAACTTACCACTTGTAGGTTATAAAGTAGTCTTGTATCCTTCTCATTCCTCCCGTCCCCAGATACCCTTCTTCACTCCATCTAACGTCATCACAATTCCATCCATTCTTACTTGACTCCACAACACCCTCCACCCTTGCAGTACCCCTGCCCTCGTGTGGCCGCACCGCGCCGCCCTGCACCCGCAGGTTAGAGCCCTTAATTACCCCTCTGATCCGCTGATCCGGGGATCACAGCAGGGCTGGACCGGGGCCGGGTATGTCGCGGCAGGGGGTTGTGGTAGGCCGCCATCTTATCTCACTTGTCAGAGGGTGACGGGCTTGTGCACTCAGTGTGGGGCATTACGCGGCGAGATCCTGGCCAGAAGGTTAGGGATCTGTACCACAACCCCCCAGGTCCTGGGATCGATTCCCCGCTGGCAGGGTACATGTAACCAGCCCTCATTCTGTCACGCATTCAGCCTCTCCCGCCGATAAGCTACGTGGGCAAAACTAACACTGTAAAGTAGGACCCTACGAGGAGGACCATTCATTCTGTATTCATGTAGATGGTCCTTCTTGTGGGATGTCTGCTTAACGGGGTACAATAAATATGAAATGAAGGATTCCATTCGGGATTCCAAAGTGCCACCAGTTGTGGTGTGCCCGCTAATGTTTTTGTTGTTGTAATGTTTTTATTTAGAAGTAACCAACAGTTCTGAGATTTGCAGATCTTCTACTGCGGTTTCTACTCCACATGTATTTAGTAGGTTACATTCAAAATTACCTCTGCTATTCAAGAAAGGAAACGTTATTTAATATACTACATGTGTATACTTATCAGGAAAGGTTATTGCAAATTTCAAGATCCTAGCAATCCTCAGTCATGTTGTTGCTAATTCAGCCACTGACATCCTGCTGTACTGTGACTTTATGATTACTCTGCCTTCACAGATAGGTCACAATATCCTGTAATATGTCTCAATGTTTGCCACCAGACACAGTCGCGACCTCTTCTGTCACCACCACCCTCATCTAACACAGGCAATTACCACGCGCAAAAATAAGTCATTAGTTCTTCACACAGAGAATTCCTTCCCCGCACGACCCACACCCAAGCCACGGCTGAGGCAGCATCGTCTAGCCATGGATCACGTGACCCCCAGTCCCCATCCCGGCGCACACACGCTGACAGCTGTAGTCAAAGCCTCCAGCGCGGAGCAGGAGATGCGACCATCAGAGTACAACAAGTCTTTGTGTCAGGCAACAATAATCGCATTAATCCTTGATGGATATTAAATAATCCCCAAGTCCGATTCATGGATGATCCGAATCCAATGCCGATCTCTGAGAGTATTCACCATAACCCTTTTCCACACACACCTCTCTCTTCGTTTTCTTATCATACAAGTATCATTATTTATGTATAAATGCGTGTAGCTTTAATTGAATGTCGTTCAGATCCTCCATGTTAAGCCCATAATAATTCTGCACCGAGCAGCATGTAATATCAAATAAACCTATGTTAGTGAATGCGAACGTGGAGTTGAGGAGTTAACCCACATTTAAACCATAACCACAATCACCTTGAACCTCCAGATCAACAGTATTTCCCTGTCTGTACAAACAGAAGTAACCCCATATGCTGTACTCCTTGTCTAATTTATAGGAAATTAATAAACTATTTTACCGCTAATTAGGCGACCGTACAATAGTTCTTATTTAGAAGCATTAATTCAGCTGGTTAGGATTAACGCATGCGCAAATACCTCTCTGCTGCCGCCTGAGGGAAATTGTGGGTTGCATTGATACCCATTTAAACATTGACCGCCGGTATTTCAGCCACCTTTCCCGACCATCTGTGTCTACAAACATGCACACACAAAACGGTCGCCATGGCAACCCTATGCATTTAAGATGGCCGGGCAGTTATTTAAGGGACCGGCATTTCGAGGAATAATTCCTATAAGAAGTCCCTGCGTAGGGAAAATCAGGGTGGTGTTGGTTAGCGGGTGCTGAGCGGAGGGTCGAGGCAGCAGGGCGGGGCTCTGCCGTCCTGAGTCAGCACGCGATCCAACAACAGACGAGACAGACCAGGAATACACACGGGAGATAAACTATTTCTATCATGGGTTATAAAACCTGTAAACATGTGGGGATACCAGTAAACTACGTTGGTTTAGAACAAAAATCACAACTGGGATGAAAAGGACATAAGAAACAAACTGAGTTCTCCTTAATACCAGATGTTTCATCAGTTTATTATTCTATTTCCTTTATATTATACTACTTTATAGTGCATAGTGCTAGCCAACACTTATTTAGAGGAACGGTAGAACGGAATGAGTTTAAGCTCACGTTACATATACGGGGATATCCGGTAAGGTCATCGCATAGATGAGATCTCTTCTCATCGGCTTCATGATTTACGCCATGCCCTCTTCCTCCCGCCTTCACCTTTAGACTTCACCCACAATCAGAATATCTAATCCATAATCACAATCAAGTATAATTTACAAAATCTGAAAATGATTAGTTCACTATGTAAAATACATGTTGTATTGAGAAAATGCATTCAAATCACAAAAGCATACTTTCTGTACTGATATCATTCTGCATATACAAAAAGATTTTTTACACTTTAACTGAGTGCACCAACGTGGGTCCCTAATACTCTGAGAATAGTCCAACAAATGTGTCGTATAATAGACATACAACTGATGTTCTGCAGTGGGAAGGTATCAGAGATGTTCCTCGAGAGTGTCAGTATCTGTGTTTGGAGAGTGTCTCGCCTCCACTCTTCACTCAGCACGCTACCCCAACACAAGAGGTTCCCTGTGTTTATACAACTAAGCACCCAGGGTCACTTTCCTTTTTTTCTATTTTTCCCATTCATAAAAACAGTAGAAGAGAAACAAAAAAGTAAATCTCTGTTTACATTGGCGAGTCGTTGGTAAGTGGTACACCAGGGGGCAGCCCGAACACATGACCTAGATTCCTTTCGAGGTCACGTGGTACGGCCGATATTTTTTAATGAATGAGGGGCATTCATGAAGTTAAAAATAATATACAAAACTGATTTTAAAAAATCCACATCAATAAATGAGACTTCCTTTTGTAGAGCACAAAGCGTTGCTAAATGCGGTGCAGGACGAGGGGTTGGGGGAGGGGGAAGGGGTGGGGTGGGGGGGGGGGGGCAGCGTGCCCACAGAGGAAAAAGGTGGGCAGAGAAATGTCTGATCTCTCGGGTAGAATATCATTAGCGTCCATTGACGGAATGCAAAGCCGGCCACCTGACCTACAGACGCCCGGTAGTGACGTCATAGCCTTCTTTCATGGCGTCAGGCACGTGATTGACCTACAGAAGGTCTATGTGTGACGTTCACTTTGTCCGCTTTATTTGATGTCAGATATTTCGCATAGGGTGCGTTTTTTTAGTGTCAGCATATTACGGGTTGTTAGGAATATCAATGTGAACTGTAAAGGACAGAGAGGAGTTTGAAACGTGATTTCCTTTGCCAGTTGAACATAGATATTAGTTCTGCAAGAGAACTCCTCTTACTGATAGAAGGATAGCTCTGCAGGTGCATCTTTTCACTGGTCTCAGTCGGTTGATCTAGCAGTCACGAAGTTGGTTGGTTGATGGAGTTTTACTGATATTTGCTCCCTACTGGTCGCAGTGGAGTGGCCTTGCACATGTATCCCAGTAACTGGTGGGCAGACTGGCATCTCCAGTCTATGTTCGTGACATTCCAGGTCTATTCAACACCTGTGATACACCATTGGTTTCTACAACCATCACTACCCAACTCCACACCCTACACACCACTGCCCTTTCCCCACCTAAAACACCATTGCCCATATCTTCAACTCACACACAAACACACATCCCACACAAATGGGGCATGCTCAGTTCCTACTCGTTGTGCTAACCATCGTCAGGAGAGTGGCCGTGACGCGTCATGCTTTCAATCATTTAGTGGTGATAGCAGACGCTACAATGATGAATGTTATGATGCACTTCACCCTGCTCCCCCTCCCTCTTCTCACCCCTTCCTCTGACATGCCACATCTCCATCTCCCATCGAGAGTACCACAGCCGGTCACTGGGGGTGCTCCCATCCATCCGCCAATGAGCACTGCTGAACTAGGTCACGTGATCCAACTGACGCCTCGACTTCCGATAGATATTTTTTTTATAATAGATCTCTTTTTTCTTTCTTTTTTTTTGCTCGGGAAACGGCGGGAAACGGTGCTAAGCCCGGGAAGTGACCAGACGCGCTGCCGGCCTTCTGGGAAAGGAAAACACTGCGGTCTCGTGGGAGTCAGGATGAGCGCGAGTGGTGTCGTCTGCTAAAATACGACTGGCCACAGCAGTGAGCCGCTGGTAAAAGACCATGATACGGGCGAGGAAATTGGATTGGCAATATGCGTGTGTATTACGGGTGTGCGTGTGTGTTATGGGCGTGCGTGTGTCAGGGTGCGAGGCCTAGGTTTTCATGAAAGCAGGGAGACTTGGCCACAGATTGCTCTATGCGAATCTATGCTGTGGAGGAATCTATAAGAACAGGGTTGTGTGTTCAGTGCGGCCCAGTGAGAGGGAGGAGAGCGTGTAGTGAGTCGATACGAATCCCCTCTGGCGTAGTAACGGCGGGAGGGTGTCTACAGTATAGCTGTTAGGTGTACCAGGCTGTGGTGACTTGATAGAACGTGCCGTGAGGCAGTGAGCAGGCTGGCACCCGACATACTATCTGCTCTGCTCTCTCGTCGTCTACTTTGCCTCCGGGCCCCAGAAAGCTGCCAGAGATGAGACGCTACTGGCGTGACGTCACAAGTGGACGCTAGGGGTCGTGGTGGTAGGACGGCGACATGTTGGCTTCGAACGCCCGAGGTCACGTGTTCAAAGCCAACAACGACGTCATTATTTCTGGTGCAAGAACTCACAGCCCAAGAGTGCACTGCGACTGGGTCATCGAAGGCCGGTGACGTGTAGCGCTGCCTAAGGTGCCAAGGGTCTAAAATACCGAGGAGTGTCCAAGACACTTACAGAGCCTGTCATACAAGTGCATTTTCTCTATCCTCATAGTTAAAAGTGTGTTCGATCAAAATTAAATTATTGACTAACATTTACGTTATGGCAATTTATCTCACATACATTTAACACCCGCTTTATTATTATGAGAAACCGTCAGCCTTATCATGGATGACACTGCTATAACCGCAGAAAGTGTCGGTTCTGAAGAAACTCTTTAAACATAGGGGGAATACCCGCCCCTCAATCAACTGGACGCTGATCAAACATGCGGGACACAAGTGAGTCATAATTTCAATAGATTCCAAGAAATCAATGACTGTAAATTGTCTCTGTTTGTGATATTCACTGATGTCACCTATTGACCAATAACCGATTGCGTGGTAGCGTTTTGCAGCCTGATGGACAGACAGTATGCAACATGAGTAGCTACCATTGACTGGCAGTGTGACACAAGTGAACAGTACAATGTGTTGACAATCAAATCTATCAAAACAACAATGCTGGGTACATCTGCTGTCTACAAGCCCATCAAACCTTTAAAACGCACTAGGCAGCGTTAAGTTGGGGTAAGTCTGAGGCCTGGATTTTGGCTTGGAGCAAAGATTTGGGGTTTGGCGAGATAGGGGACTTTAGTGCACATATTCCATAACAGAGAGATACAGTATGACGTCTTCCAGATAACATCCTCCCTACGTCCCGACATGTCAGTGCGAGGTAGATCACATGACCTTGAGTTCACTTTGGATACACAGGAACCCATTAACATCTCGCCCTCCCCTAAACGCATGCCGTGTCTGCAGCAGGGGGCGTAGATGTGAAAGCGCCAGCCAGAATGACCACGTGACCTCCTTAAGTCACGTGACGCAAACATATGGGCCGTGTAGATAAAAACGTGATTCGTGTAATCCTCGCTAGGATCGCTGTCCACAGCTCGCAGGGTGAAGGTCGAGTTCAGTGTTAAGGGTGAAGGTCGGATGAAGGTCGGCTGGAGGTCATATAAGATTAGGGCACATGATATGAGAGTGCTTTGTGCTCACATTAATGTCGCCGTAATAGCGCCTTTACTAGAAACGAGCGCGAGTTCTGTATTTATTCTATTGCCATGTGGGAGGAGATATGGAATCAGTTAAGCCTTTCAAACGGTTATGATACCACATGAATAAACTCCTACCCTGTGTGTCATTCTCAATACTAAGTCAAGAAATACATCTCGATATATGTGTACTTCTTCTTTCAGAAATAAAATATTCATGTCCTGAATATGCAGCAGCTATAAGTATTGCTTTGAAAATGAATGCTTTGACTCGAAATCGTTGTTTCATATGAATAAAAGGGTGCTTTTGGCAGCGCGTTAGCAAGGGCGTACTCCGCTTGATGGGGTGTGGTAAGAGTTACGGCCGTGGGTTGGATTCAATTTCCCTCCAATATGATCATAATCACAACCATCCATCAAAAAAGCAATAACTAGATTTTTTTTCATTTTTCAGATTGAGTATGATGGTGTTTGTGGGTTTCTCCAGATGCCAAAGTGAGATATGATTATATATATGGCACTAGCTCCTTCTGTATCAAATCTACGAAGAACCAACTTGTTGCTGAACTGGGTCACAGCCACGGACGAGAACGTATGTAATATATATATGGGGACGTAACCCAACGCAACTGATTTTCAAATTCTCGTGTCGTTGCCTCTTGTCTCACACTCAGGGAAATGAGCCTCCACCTGTCTCCAGTGTTCAAGACACGACGTATGGCAATCTGGTGGATCACCACAAACCCTGAAGCACCAGCGACCCCCCCCCCCCCCCCACACACACACACACCCTCCCCCCCCCCCCCCCCCCGAGCTGGCGATCCCTGCGATGGAGAACAATTCCACCTCACAGTTTATGTGGTGTGTTTAAAAAAGCCACGGAGACCATGTTGTTGACACTGTGCCTCTATCCTGGTGACATGATATGAGGCGACTGTTGGAAACTGATGAAGATCAATTGGACCGTGTCCTAAGAATTGACCCGGAAATTAACAAAACCAATTGGTAGTTGATTATACTGACTTCCAGTACCAAGACATTGTGACCTAGGAAAATGACTAACAATATCACGACATGCCCGGATGATGCCGACCTGGGAATACTGACAGTGGTTGGTGGATAGTCTGTGCAACAAACGCCCACTAGAGGTAGCAGACTGACTCACACCATACATCATAATTACCTCCCCTCCCACCCACCCATCGAATACCCCCCCCCCCCTAACTCTGCTGGCCGCGGGGCCGCATTAACCCTCAGCCCCCACGCCCTGACCACACACAGCTTTATGTGACAACTCAGCCATAAAAACTGATTTTGCCGTGCTTTGTGTCTCGTAAAAATAAGTTCCAATTATCCAGTCCGAGTCCTGGAAGACGCAGGGCCTGATACCAGAACTCTGATTTCTTTTATGGACGGATGCATGAGATTCCTGTTTGCATGTTATGGGAAGGATCAGTTGAAAAGGTCATAGGCTGGTTTAAAACCAAAGACAATTCTGGCCAGTTACCCGCACTGATTAAGGCATTAAGACAAGCTACTGGGGACCTGTTGTGGTTTTTCAGTTGGTCAGAGGCTAATGTGATATAATCGAGAGCACATCCTATTAGCTATAACAAATAGCAGGCTCTAACCTTGTCGCTGGTCTGGCTTTTCACATCAAAACAAAGACGTCTTGGGTCAAAGCCAGCGACTGCCATCTCAGATGTGGTATTCGGTGATTCAAATATCAATTGTTATTAATTTTCGCTTCAAATTCTTCTTAGAATATTGATAAAACAAAATACAAATTGATATAACTAAAAGGGGACGTCATAACGCACATCATATAGCAGTAACCTTCTATGTAAAACGGCGTTAGTTATGTCCAGCACTGGTGACCTATCGCCAGTATCGGGTACATAGCATAAACATCGCTTTGTTTAAAGCCAGTATGAGCTCCTTGTCTATGAACATAACGTTATTTATGGCCAATATGAATGAAAATGATGTTATTCACATTTGAAATGAGGCACTGGTTTATCTAGTTATGGTTCGCAACCCAAACGTACTAGAGTACAGGGTCGGACGAGTCGGACTGGGGTTTATCAAGACGACTCTGTTTACAGTCAGTACTGGCAATGGTCTATTAACATGACATTATTCTCAGTTAGCATGGAATACTGGTTTACATGACATTCTCACTGACACTGGGTATTGAGATAGCACGAGGTACGGGTCTATGAAATGAACATGCCATCAATCATGACAAGCACAGAAGGCCGCAATATAACAGTTAATCTCCGGACTTAACCCATAGCAGAGGCCTGGCAGAGGGTCTTGCTCTGCTCTTTCAGCATACCTCTTTTCACCTGAAGGAAGCTAACTGAAGTAACATTCTCCAGAACCGAAATGGACATTTGGAATAAGCTGAGATGTGGTCAGTCCAATCTGTCACAGTGTTTTTTTTATAATAGCGGTGCTGGGACATTTTATCAACGTCAGCTAAAATGACAAAACATTATCAAGAGATTAACATCGCCGGTAAGGAATCTAATCATCAGAAGGATTTCATAAAAGAATTTCAAAATTTCTTGCTATGTTTTCTATTTTTTGTTTGATTCACTTTGGTAACTTGAAGCGCTTAAACTAATGTTAACATCAGCCACTGTAAGATGGCTGCCGTAAAACCGATATTTACCTACTATATCTAATCACTGAGATATGACGTTACAATCAGTGCGCGATCACCACAACCTGTACTTCTTTTATCCCCAGACACAACTCGAGCAAGAGACTACCGAAAGAGAAATATTACGACACAATCAAATCCTATGAATTAAAATCAAATAGAACCAGATCGAAATGAGAAGTGCAAGAAACACAGCATCACATTTTCCTTCACTGCACTGCATCTTGTAGCTATTTGATTTAACACTGAACATGTTCGTGTCGTACTTTTATTAGAACTATTTCAGATGAGGCTGGCCAAATTAACGAACAGCAGGGGCGCAGTCAATATTTGCCCCACAAAAAATTAACTTGGATTTTATTTTTACATTAGGGCTAGGAGAGATAATTGTGTGCCTCTCCACCCACCACAAGAAGCCATGTTACGTTATCGTGTTTGTACCCAATGATACTGATACAAATAAAACAACACAAGACTATCCAAAATGCACATAGAAAATGAATGTCAAATTGGCGAATGAATTTTAATATAACTTATTTGATAACTGGAAAAAAACCCACAGATTAAACCTACGAATAAATTGAGGCTTTTTGAATAGGAAATTTAGTTTGATGCATAGTGTTCCATCTCGTAGAATAAGGGTAGATTTATTATGCGGTGTTGTCATTCGTTATAGTGTGCATGTAGCGGCGTTAGGTGGCGTGTAGGGGGGGGGGGGGTAGATGAGGGGTGGTGCACGTCCCCTGGTAACAGGTTGCCGTGACTCACACCACGGAGGCTGGGGTTGGGTGGGGGGGGGGGGGGGGGGGGGGGGGAGTACATACCAGGGCACGTCAATCAGACAGGAAAACATCAACCAGCCCCTGACAGGAGGATCGGGGAACCCCCGCCTCCAGACATCTCTCAACAACAGGACGAGGCAACATTCCTCGTGAAATAGCGTTTACCGGACTACCCACAGCCGCGCCTTCCAGAAGGCTGAATGACAACTCTCCAGTGTCTTATATCAGGTAACAGATAACACATGCAGTGCATATGAATCCGGGATTGTATATCATGAGTCGTGGTATCGGGTAAACTCCTTCATTTTCTCCTCGCGTCACACACGGACTCACGCACAGCGGTCTGCCGGCCGGCGCTCGGCGTGTGCGGCTATTTCTGACGTGAGTCTCACGTCTCGCGTTATTCACCCACGTGACTTCCGTCACCACTTTGGCTGGGTTCCGCCTGTGTACGCCGCTGGCTACCTAACATATACCTATATCTCCGCCGAGCCCCCTAGCGGATACCCCGGGAACCAGCGTAGTCGCCACTCTGACCACACACCGCGCCTGGTGACGTCACGAACCCACGCTTTGTTCTCTACACGTGATCCGCTCTACACTGGGCCCCTGTACTACTCCTCTATGGCTGTGTATACATGTGTGTGTGGAGACAGTGGCGGGTCTCAACATGCCTGTTCTACCACCGGCCACACATTCTACCCGGCATTGGAGGACTGAGTGGAGAATGGTAGGTATAAGACCATAGATAGGTGCAGAACAGGAGGGAGTTGGTATAGGGCATGACGAGTGGGTATAAGTCGGTATGATGAGGGCGAGGGGTGGGGCGGCAGATACTGGGTGTAAGGCATTAAGGAGTGGGGGTAGGGTAACCAGGTGGGTGCAGGGCGGCGGCTAGTAGGTGTAGGGATTTGACCTTAAGTGGGAACTGAAGGCAAGATGAGCCACGGGCGGTGGGTGGTGGTTGGTGGCTGGTGGCTGGTGGGCAGTGGGTCGGGTGTGGGGTAGAACAGCCGGGGACGGGATTAGAGTGTGGAGCAGGGTGACTGGGGGTGGACGGCCGGCGGGTCACCTGGACATAACTGCAGACTGAATCATCCTCCGCCGGCCCCAAACCTCCCCCGGCCGTTAGTCACGTGTCGCTGACCACATGACCCACTACATCACGTGACCACCGTATCACATGACCACATTCAACGTGTTGGGACGGAGAAAGAAAACAGGTGGGAGAACGTCCACGTCTTGGTGGGGCGGGGGGGGGGGGGGGGGTGGAGGGAGGGGGAGGTTACGCAGACGCACGTCCGTCACGTACGCATATGATTAAGAACATAGATGATTAGATCCTTCCCCGGTGACGTCCGCTCAAACGTTCAGGTAGAATTACCCGACCTACGCTAGGAATTGATTACCGCCACCAATATTGAGTGTCAACCGGTTTCAGGTTTCTAGTTGTGGTTAACTTACAGCAGACATAGACAGGTGAGAATAAGTTCTCGGCACACCTCGCCAGGCGCCGGTCCCCGATTCCCTACACTACTTACATCGACAGTGTATCGCCTCGAGGCACTCACTGTCGAGCATAGATTCAGACGTGTCCGGAGAGTTATGTACCTGGGTCCTACCAAGAGGCAGTGTGATGAGTTCTCAGAGTGGGAGTGGTGGGGAGAGTTAATTATCCTATTGGTTCCTCCTGATCACCGCTCGGACATGCAGTCTGAACATGGTCTCCACACTATCACCAGTTAAGCCTAGTCGTTTTTGTTTGTCCAAATTGCATTACATTCTGTCTACATTGATATCAGGGAAGTCCCAAACGGGAATGATCTGCTTGGTGTGGAACTACTGTTTCTACTTGTGATGTAGGGTAGTTGAGTGCCGCGGGTCGGTAAATAATACACACACACACCGCTGTAGTATTCTGCCTGAAGTGGAGGCGGGCTGAGAACCCCGCACCTGGCCCGTCCACCTGGCCCGTCCACCTGGCCCGCCCACCTGAACAATCACCCACGGCCCAGCACAGGGAGGATTAATAAGGTACAACCCGATAATCCATGAGCGGCCGAGGGGCCAGAGAGGTCAGTCAGTCTGGCACAGCGCCCTGAGGCGGGCAGGGGGCGGGCGGGGCGGGACGCAGACGGGATGGTAGGGGTCGGATAGTTGGAGAGGGGGTGCACACAGATGGGTGGGATGTACACGGGTTGAGGTGGGTTAATAAGGGTGATGATTTGCTGGGGATGGAGAGCGGCTGATGGGGATGGACGGTGGTCGGGTGGGGTGGCAAAGCGTTGAGCGGAGTTGGGTGGGGTGGAAATGGGTTGATAGGGATGGAGGGTGGTTGGATGGAGTGGAGTAGGGCTAATAAATGTGGGTGGGGTCGAGCGAGGTATACCCAAACTTGACATGTTCATCAAACTGCCTAACCATGAATCTAGGAAGCTGGATGTACTGAGTGACCCTTGCCGGACCTGAAAGCGCTGACCCCCTCATGACCTTGGCATGACATCAACCCTGACCTAACATGACCTCATGTGGGGTGGGTGGGGTATGGGGTGAGGAGAGAAAGCTTTCACCACCTGATAGTCTGAGACCGTCCACTCCCACGTCGTGTAGATCGGTCTTTACATCGAAAGCAATCCCACCTCAATCCCTCATTCTCCCTAGACCCATTGTATGAAAGAAACTCGATGTAGAGTTCAATCGTGAAGAAGGTTTGCCTTTTCTCGTATTTGGCCTTAATCCTTTTGAATGAAACATCAACATTTATTGAGATAATTTCCCAGAAATACTTCCAGGTTTATTCCTCCATAATCAATATAACGCATACCTTTCAATGCGGGTTAGTTGCGTGTATGGACAAGATAGCATCCTACACATATTTGGGAATATCTACAGAATTTATCGGGGTGGAGATAAAACTATACAAACCTATTATAGAACAGCCGGGGACGGGATTACCGGGCCAAAAGAGATCAATTTTCTACAAAACCAATAAAATCTTACGATCTGGCAGACTATCACACTTAGGCACTCTAAACTTGGGGGTTGTTGGTGAGTGCAGTTCCCATAGCTGAAGGTAATACCACAGAGTAGGTTTTTCAGTCACGCTACATAGTAGTTTTATAAGGTGCTTGATTTTCCGCTATTCATCTCAGGGCAGGATCCCAGTCGCTCTCAGGAGGAGAGTGGCCTGAAGCGGGGCTAAAAGACCCTCGCGGTAAGGTGTTTGTGCATGAAGCTCTTTACGTCATTTTACCACCTGTCCACTTTACTCGTCAAACAGACGCCTATACGGCCAGTGCCTGGTATGTTTAACACATAATATCACGGAAATAAGTACCGTAAAGTCTGTAAAACCACACACACCCACACGGCCAGCACCTGGTATGTTGGACACCTAATATCATGAAAATAAGTATGGTACAGTCTATATAGTCAAAGACACCTAGTTCCCCACACAGCCAGCGGGTAGTATGTTTGACATACGATATCATGTAAATAGGTTCTCTCGAGTATGAATAAAGACCACAGGGAAATCAGCACATGAGACCTCAAATAAATGTATTCTCTTGACAATTTGAGTGCATCGTGTATTTTTGTCCCTTGCAGTCTGGAGAAAGGGTGTAAGGAGCTGCAGAAAGGGGCGTGGGGATATACGCAGTGCTCATTGAAACACGCTGATCTGACTCCCAGCTCTGGACAATTAAATGAGTGTTTACGGTAAAGTGCACATTACATCAGAGATTAAATGTAGGCGCCCGGTAGAACGTGTTGTGTGTAATACTGACCAGTAATGTTCACAGGAAGGTCGGCTACCAGCCGGACACGGGAGGAAAGGTAGTGGGCGTCAGAGTAAAAGCCTTGTAAATATATTACGAGATAAATCTACGTGATAAAAGGCACTGAATCCCGTCGGAACAAGCGGCAACTACTTCCTTATTTGTGGTAAACCACTGAAAGTACATGTATATCTGATGTCAGCTTTGTATCGTTGGACCACGTGAACTTGTCCATCGTCAGAATTCGCGCAAATAATGTTCACTATGAAAGGAAATAATTAAGTTCCGTTCAACCATTACTACTCAGGTTAATACATGTACATTTGTATGTGTGGGTAGACGAAGATATGAACCGAACGGTCTCACTACCACTCACTACCACTACATTTGTACATGACTATTGGCATGACCATGACAATTGTTCACCCCCCAGACAGACCCACTCACGAGTTTGTCATGCAGAGCAGCACTCCCATTCAAATCCATTAGAGAACGTGCTCAATATTTTAGTTCCGTTATGGTTTACCCTCAGGGCACCTAATGTAGGGCGTTTGATACAGGTTCACAAGTGGCCGTGAGGTCGCAGTTTCAGCCTTTATTTTAAAACCACGTGGAGCAGGTGGGTTGAAGAGGGGATGCCCGGACTGATCAACACCCTTTTTGTAAAGGGAAGACCCACATAAACACACTTTAATTATCGTACAGAAAACTAGGTCACGAATATTGCTTTTTTTTTTGCTCCAACCCTTGTTTCCGTCTCTAAATGAATTACGTGACCTAGATCCTTCTATTAGGAGCGATACTATGATGGCTTCAATGTGAGATAATCTCTGAATACTAGTCTCATGTATCATTCTGCACAATGAAATAAGGTTGGGGATACAATGACGATGTTCTGTCAGACTATCACCCTGCAGAACTAGACTCAATCAGTTTCACAACATCTACAATAAGAACTCAATAACAGCTCTCTGAATTATAAGAGTTATGAATATTCATCTAAAGGACATTTTCGTGCTTTTGGCTATAAGTCTGCTTCCTGAACTGGGACTATTAATAATGAAATAACATGGTGCCGCCGACTATATTTACATTATTTTAAGTGTACTTTCACAATCGGTCACTTGTCTACACAAGTATTGTCTCACTTCCAAAGACTTGTTAGTCTAGGTTTTAAAAATATGTCCTTTTCTAGCACGGGGTTGGGTACAAGGGGTTGGGGGTGGCTTGGGGACAGCAGGCAAGCCGCGCAGGTCACCGAGGCCGAACCTGCGCGCAGGTCCACGCGTTCCATGTGGCTTTGTACCTCACGCGTGCAAAGCCTGGGTTCGGCTCGCCGTGACAGGCGTTAAGCTCGCACTCAGGGTGATATTGAGGTGGCATTGGCGGGTGTGAGGCTAGCACTGAGAGACGTAGGGCTAGCACTGACAGGCGGAAGGCTAGATCAGGTTTCATGCTCACATTGACGGGTATGAGGTTAGCACTGACAAGTGCTGGGTTCAGACTAACTGGCATTAGGCCAGCACTGCCGGACGTTAGGCTAGCACCCCCTGAGACAGTCAGTTCTCATATATACGTGTCTCAAATAGTGTAGGCAGAAAATATAATTCCCTCGATAGCCAACACATTTTGAAAATACCCAATATAACTTAGGTGAGATTAGTCAGCTGGTTATTTGATAAATACATGAACGTGTTGGGCAGCGCATGGACAGCTGGGCAACACTTGACTGGTTATACCCCGTTCCTGTGACTATATAGGTCACATGATGAGTGACGCTGCCCTAGACTGATGATATGATCAAAAGACCACATTCTCTCTATTAGTCGTATACCGCGTTTTCCTTGTGGGGTGTGCTCTTTGGAAAACACAGTGGGTGAAGTCAGACATAGATTCTCATTGGTCTAAATCCTCTCTAGGTAGAGTTAGATTTAGTAAAACCCCCTGTCTTACCTTAAATGGACTGACCCTCATATTTATCCCTTAGCAGCTCCTCATTTTGAATTGGTTTAAGAAGCGTATGATCAACTTTGTTGAAGGAAATAAATGGATTCTGAACAGAACATGGTACTTAATCTTGAGACAACCGTCCTAGTGGGCGAATGAGGTGAACTATGCACTTTGGTCATGGCTGGGTGACCTTGGCTGGTATTCACTGTGGGCTTACTGAGGACTTAGAGGTACATGGTTTACCACAATCTGTGAAAGCGTGTGCTATACATTGAGATATCTCCCCTAATGGGAAGAACATGTATATGAACTGGTTGCTTTTCGGTTGAACTAACTCAAAGCTGTGACTAAATGCGTTACTTAATCTTTGATGTCCTTTAATCTCATCGTCACCAACTCCATGGAAGTGCCCTCTGGTTACAGCAGCGTCACACCGGTTCAACACCGATTCCTTCAGCTCAACTCCAACTACCACTTCTCCAAGATAAAGCTGAACAAACCTCCTGAATATATAATGCTCGATTGAAACTGATTTCCGATGACGAAATTACAGAGTTTCGAGGTTAGAGTATCAGAACGTAAGTACATTCACGGACTCACATGTACATGTCATATTTCAAATATGTCATATGTCTCACTGCTGAATATGCAGGCAGACGTTGTTTATGCTTGTGGGCTGATTGGCTAAGTACATATCATAGAGTCAGCCTTGGTATGGAACCTTCAGCCTTAGTTTGAAAACTCCAGCCTAAATTTGAATACTAAAAATACTACATACTAAGAAACAGCATGTAACTATGGAGTGTTTGGTAGAATACAATGTAATACACTTTACTACCATCAACACCACCTGCCTCAACCCTACGCCACTACTCTATGTTAAACCTAAACAACCGTCCGAAAAATATCTAATAAACAGGATATTCCCTCTAAACAGTTTAGACTAATCTTCTGAGTAAATGACAAGGAGTCAGGTAGTGGCGGTTTTGTAAATCCAACATGTTTATCACGGATCGTCCGAAAAATAGTATTACCCTTTACTACCAACAACATGAGGTCCTTCTACCCTACTCCAAACACCTCTACCCCATGTTAAACCTAAATGACCCGCCCAAATATAGTACTACCTTCGCTACCCACTCACAGTAACAAATACCAGAGGTCATGGGGATGGGGGAGGTGGGGGGGGGGGGGGGGGCGCATCGCACCTCCTGCTTACCCCCCCCCCCCCCCCCCCCCCCCACTGACACACACAGTGCCGGGTGTAGTCACGCGTTACGCGGGCTAACGGCCGGTAACCACGCAGCCCTGTTTTTACCTGTGAGTAATTAGCCTACTTTCTGAACCCGGTACTGGTGGAATGTAGTACAACAAATGAGTTAGTCATCAGAGAAACAATGCAGCCTTCTCTGAAACCATCAATGGTCTCTCATTTTTTTCTGTTTTTCTTTTGTCTGTTACCTATATGTGCGTGCACACAGAACCAGTTGCCTGCTCATTTCCTTAAGTTTTTTTGGTCGTTGTTTCCGATCGGAATTTACAAACAAACACGAAGGAGACCATTCCCTTTGGGCTCCGCTAATTAAGATAAATTGACCATTCACCCTTCTCTGTGTGTCGACGGGGGAATTCAATCAAATCACTAAACATAAACTTGTGTACAATATCAAACATTAACATCATAGAAATCACATTGAAACTGTGTCTAAAACTCACATTAGACCCACAGTTTCTCTTTTTCCCCTTTTTAATGCAGCCACAGATGGCTCAGGTCTGGCACTGATGCGCTACGTTTTATAGACTACGTGTATTGCTCTGACAACATCGGACGCAACTTCTATATTCTGTGAGTTCAGATTTACTGAACTATATTTTACATTGATCAAAAGTCTGTGCTCACATCTTGACCAGACTGTAATAATTCATGTACAATAACATCATTTTACCCCCCCCCCCCCCCCCACACACACACACACCCCCCAACATTCCTCCTGCACCAACCCAACCTGGCGACACCGCGGTGCTGTATGGTGCAGGTGTGGCGCAGGTGTGGTTTCCATCAAGAGGAACCTTCATGGTTCGCGTGGCTGCGTGGTCTGGGATCGTGCAGAGGGAGGGTGCCGGTAGGTCGAGGGTCAGTCACTGAGGGACGAATACAGCTCTGGAAGCTGGCCCCGTACTCAGGTAACTAGGTTTGGATTCGTGAGTTTAGATGAAGGAGAGTGCGACACCTTCTCTCTCAGGTCATGATGAAGATGTCACTCATTTATATCCTTTAAAATGTACAACATTGGTTGTATCTATATTCTGGAACATGAGGGCTAATTTATCAATATAAACATCTAGGGTGTTCAGTGGACCGTACATATACCGTTATGAACACAATTACAAATTAGATTGATTTATCATCATATAAATGCACACAGTATTAACATTTGATAGCAGACTGCATGTTTTAACATGACAACGGATAATGAGTGTCTCTTTTTTAGACAGGCACGAAGTGAGTTATGACCAGTTGGCGTCGTCACGTGACCATGACTATAGCATGTCTCAACAAGTGCTAAACTACATGGAACTTACGTGTACAAAGAAGATGAGTCATCTATAGAGTACAATATGCTTTAATATGATCGACCAGTAATAATATGCTAAAGGATAATTATCTGTGAAAATAGAATAGAGTGGAACTTTATATCGCCTCATATGAATTGTATTATGACAGAACTCTAGTCTGCTTTATGCAGCATGCATTGACATGTCAGTAATTTATATTACCTTATATGGCATGTACATGGCAAAGACTCAGATCAGGACAAACGTTGCCTCTTTTCCCTATTTTGTTCTCTTATTAATTCATCTTTTAAAAAGAAATATAATTAACATGGTGACTATTCTAATCAAGGGAATGCTGGCGGAACTCCTGCTAAGACACATGAAAACAATGTCATGTGAATTTCAAACCAAGCGCAAAGTAGGTAGAGTAATCTGGAATAAGAAACACTATAACCTCAACTATGTCATAAAAAGCTAACAATATAGAAGTTATGTCATTTTTATAGTGTAATGTCTCAATTTACGAGTGGTTTAAAGAGAAACTAACGAAACCATAGGATCATTGCTTCTGTTGTTGAGATATTCCCTTCAAGATCTCACAACTGATTATTGTGTCATTATCGCCTATATCACAAATCTAAACATTTCAGTCCTATTAACACTTTTACTTAAAGGAGAAGGAAGAACTTCCGTCTCATTTCTATGAATATTTCATTTATATCTACTGAAAAACATGGCAATTAAGCTAATGGGATGATTGTCTGATTGTAAAGTCGTGCTGTGTGAGTTAGAGCTGATTATCTATGTAGGTCTGGATACACACGTTACCATGATACTATGCACTGTGCGTGTTTTAGCATGGGACATACCTTCACGCTATGCCAGGTAGGTGAGCAGATTGCATTGGGAATCATAATAACACACTGTACGTGGCTTCATAAGTTATTCACACAAACAGCTGGAGGTCTCCACAATATCACGCAAAGCTATTCAAAAACGTTGCTAGAATATTCAGAACGAATCGGGGACGACCAACTTACTTATTCAATACCCTCTTACTTCACCTGATATTAACTGTATGTGCTAATATCAAATTCTAAGACACGAGGCACAAGCCTTCTGACTGCAACGGATGGACACACAAAAAGGTTTATCTACCAATTTGACTTGATTCGAACGACTCTTAATGTGTCTACAATTTAAAAATCCTATCAAGTAGAAATGATTCCCCCAAATAGAGACTACTGAGACTGACTGACGTTTTGGAGAAAAAAAACCAAACATGTAAAGGTCAGTAATAATTCTATAAAGACGGTCATCTTGAAATGTCCTGATTTTTAAAGAAAGTAAGATTTATCTGAAGGATACATATATTTAATTATCAGATCTGTTTCCTTTGCTGTTGATCAAAGATGATGTATCGGACCTATGTGAGGATTAAATCAGCATTCTGTGACGTGTAAACATAACGGACAAGTGCCGGAAACCAAGTCACAGAGAGAGAGGACTAGTGCTATTTCAGGGGCATTATTTCATTGGTGATGATCTTTCACACAGACATGCAGGGTAAAAGTGGTGATCAAACCTCAATTACAGGGTGGCCGCGTGATGTTCATATCGCGTCTAATATCAGACTAGTCGCGGTAGTGACACAGTTCGCAGAGACGCATCTATTGTGACCTGTCAGGGCTCTATGTGTGTGACGTGGGGGGGGGGGGGGGGGGGGGGTAAAGTGGGGTTGACGGGGTGGCCTCCGCTCTAAACGCACCATCAGCCCGCGACGGGTCAGTTTCCCAACGTCTGACGACACAAGCGTCACAGACAATGTCAGCTTGTCATTGCTATTATTCATATTATCGCCACAGCCCTCAGTGCATCTCTCATTGCAGCTTTCTGTCTACGTCGCTTACTTTAACCTCACTCCGTCTACAGCATTTACTTAACCCTCACTCTCGGCGTACCCTCACTCCATACTCAATGCAACTACCCTTTGTCACTACATTTTCATATCAATAATTTGGAATTCTGAGCCTACTTAAAAATGCTCATTCAATCCCTCCCATCATCCCTTTGTGACCTTAATCATCAGTTTTTAGTTAATTATAATAGCAATTAACCCGAAAACTCATCAGTGCTCCACAATATCCACACCCCACGTCATTGCGACCCTGATATTGGTTATGTATCACTTTGTTATGCGCCTTACAGTCCCTGTATATTACACATAACTCTCTTACTTATTTTCCCTCACTTCATTCTTACCACTATCCTTAAGCATAAGTTTCAGTGTTGAAATACATGGCAACGACATATTTATCCCTTTTCTTCTTTTCAACCATAACCGCAGGCTTTGGTTCCCATGAAATATTGGCCACTATTTGGTGGGTTGTTGAATTCGCTACGTTTAAACCCAAATAAAAATAAACCTTCGATAAAATAAAATAATGTGTACCCATTGGCGTGTGTGTAGTTGGGGCAGGGGTAATGGAGACAGGGTGGGGGAATCCATGAATCATTGTATGTTGTAGGACAAGTGGCTTTCAGACATTTGGGCAGGGCAAACGTTTAAACATTTGTCGGTTAGAGTTTAATATCACGAGCCAATTAACGGATATTTTTAGGTTAAAGTTATCTACACCATATATATCGAATTTAGTATAAGATTTTGTACGAAGTTGTTTATTCAACTGCTAAAATTAGATGGTGTTATATAGAGCCAAAAAAAGGAAGACAGGTAATAATTGAATGTTCCAGGGTTAGTAATGAGGTCATCCTAGAAGGGGCGTGGTTTCCATAGCAGCCGTTGGTGACAAGACAGATGAAGTTTGGGGACAGTTGAATGACTATCTAGTGATATGCCGAGCTATGTACAGCAGTAGTTCTGCTGAGTGTTCATGTTGTGTGCCAAGTGTACTAACAATAGTCGAAGTGGCACTATTATTGCTGCCCTGAACAAACAAAGGCAGTTAGGATGAAAGTCCCCATAACACAATGGGCTCATTTTCATTTTTGTTATTCTAATCTAGTGATTTTATCAAATAAGCTATACCATTCATTCAACAATATAACAGGCTTCAGACTGTTGTACATTAGCGAAGTTGTCTGCGGTATCTCTGATCACAACCCAGATAGGCCACCGGCACTAACGTTGGTGTTTATTTACATTTAATTATTTACTGACATGATAAGGGGGGGGGGGGGGGGTTGAGCCAGTGGGTGGGTAGAATGAATGGGCTTAGGGTATAATACCTCTTGTCCTTCAGCAAAGCTGGAATAATAACTATTGTGACACCTCATAATTCGAAGAAATCTATATGAAATACTACATTAAGTGGACTTTCTCTCTTAGATATGGACGTGGGAAGGCGATGTTTTCATTCACGAGTAGAGAACCAATAAGATCTCGCATTGTAACGTACTTTACTACTGACATGGTATTGCACTGCATGAAGACCTATACCCTAAAACATGCAGTCACTTGTATGGGTTAGTATATGTATGCGTCCTGGCATTTTCAGCATTTCAACGTAGCATCTAGCTGGAGGTAGTTAAAATACAGCCTTGTCAATAACACAGAAACGACTGTGTCAGTCTGCAGGCAGGACAAGCATAACACGAATCTGAGTATTACTGATGACAACTTAAACTGCGCCATCAGTTGTAGAAATGACATGTCTAAAGCATAATGTCGAGCGTTTGATAGGCTCAGTCTGCTTCATCATGTGAGTATAGACATGGGACTGTATCGTTTAATGTACCACTATGTGTATAAATACCCCCAAATAGGAGATGTATCGAATTGGCTTGATATCTAGAACCGTCTGGAATTAAAGTCAAATAAATGCTATACTGGACTGTCTACACGTATACCATGAAGTAGCTCTATATTCGCTACACGATATATGGCATGAGTGTCTGAGGCTTCCCCTATTGTGATGGAGAACGCGTTCATCTCAAATTCAATCCGATTAATGGACTGTATGAAATTAATATGTATAAGATAATCACTTTAAGCTTCATTCCAAATTTACCCCACTCTTCTATTCTGAAAAAACAAAACATAAATGTCATGATGTAAGGTCATGTTGTGGCCTATATCTCAAGGTCACTGCAATATCTGAGGGGAATCCAGGTGAAGATCCCTGAGTGTCATGTATTGATGATTTATGGTAATCTGTGGTTTGCCAGTATTAGCATCAGTTATAGAAACTGACGATTCCCTGACGTCACGGGTGAAGTAATGTGGTGACGTCATAAATAAGATGAATATGCAGTCAGAGGCGCGCGGTGACAGAATCGGTCGTGGGATGAGTAACGCTTACCCCGCTGAGCTTAGTCCCGGGAAAATGGTCATTTCCAGGCTTCTGCTAGATAATATTCCCCACCACTATACAACCTGCGACGAGAACATCCATGAAGGCGTTGTGTTTGTTTTATATCTATTTCAATTATTCATCGTACTTTCAGATTGCGCCCCGGGGTCAGAGTGTGGCGAAGCGTCACCTGGCGGGCATGTGGGCGGGCGCCTGCCGGTTGGTCAGACCAGGCCGCGGAGATAACGCTAATTAATGACACCAATTTACTCCAATCAACCACAGAAACGGGGGCGCGGGATGACGCGCAGGCGCGGAGAAATATGACACGCCACCAGGTGGCGCTAACGCATCGAATCCATCAGAGACGCCGGGATCAGAGTCAACAATGTTTGTTTTATCTGGAAAATGATTCACTGACTTTCCCTAGATCTAGAGGCGAATAGCAGCAAATTAGTTACACTTTATCTAAGACAAGGCGTGAATGTGTCCGTGTCACTACCATGATGCACGATCATTGACTCCTGAATTAAAAAGATGAATTGTATATCATGTGGGAGATTCCTGAAGCAACAGACATTCCCGGTCAACCCAGAAGAAAAGAGGAATTCTATATGTATGTTGTGGAGTATTGTAAATTAGTACTCACAGTATGTCTTCCATACAGGCATACGCAAGACATCATCACCTGAAACAACAACAACAACACGTCAATAAGTCATGGTCACGCGGGCAGATGGACATAGTTGTTAGGTACAGACCTGAACCTAATTGTAATATGATGTATCCTAAATACTGGATAAACGAGATGAAAAAAGGGACCCTTAAACGATTCTTCTAAAACTAAACTTCCAACTGGAGAATAATGCTACATGGAATGTTGGACTACAAGGATGAATTAGTGGGTTGAGATGGGTATATTGAAATATTGGAGTTACGTAATGCAGATATATAAGGGGTTGATCCAGTTGCATCAATTCCATTTCTGATTTCCATCATACTGACACACAGACACCCATTAGCAGCGAAGATAAAGAGTAGATGGTTGTAGCCGATTATTATACACGATCATCTGTGTCATGATAGACCTGAACTCCCATATCTGTGTCGAGGTGCCTCTTTGTCTGTGCCCTGAGATAAACATTATTCGTCAGTCATACCATGTATATTATACAGAATTGGCAAACATCGTTGGAAAATATCATTCTAATTGGTATTTCACCACCACATCGCATATTGCTGAACATGATTGATTTTTAAAGGCAAGTTATATTATGTGCATAGCTTCGTCATCTGTATACATTGCATTATATAGAATCTACTATATGTTCCTCTTGTGCTTCAGATTAAACGAAATTTGTTTCTAATACTAGGATATATAGCCAAGCAAAACACAATAGTCCGTTTTTTAATCACAGAGAGCGTTATACATGAGTAAATATTACATACGAAGTAGGCCTGCCACTAGATATACTATTTTTCAAAAACTATTTCTGTCAGCGCTTCCCATATAACACAAAATAACCAGACTCAAGTCAGACACTGACAGTTGCCCTGCCTACGGCTTGAATATTAATGGACTGTCATATAGTTTGTAGTACACGTAAACTGAATGTTATCCTTGAACTTGAAGAACCCTACATTTGCCGATCATTGGAGTGGCCGTGTTGGGGGTCAGGTAGTCAGGGCTGTGGCTGTCGCGGTGGTGGATCGGGCTCCACACGTCCGACATAGGCTGGGGCTGGTGGATCATATCAACCCTGCCCGACGTCTACGGTGCCAACTCCAGCAAACCCAGTGCAGATGGAAGGGTCAGCTCACCGACCCTTCCGTCACGTCGTCGGGAAAAGAGCACAACTTGCTTGTCCCACAGCGACCACAAATGTCCTTTTAATCCAACTGCAATCTCGTATTTCCCGTCGAAAAGGGGTACGGTATGCCCGGCGGTACAAGGTAATCCAAATGGCACGAAGCTGACCCGTGACTCACTGCTTGAGGAGAGGAGTCGGAGTGGAGAGCGGACTGTCAAACCCTGGTTATGTCCCGTCGGCCGCCCGCCCCACTGCGCTGCCAGGCCGCCTGGAGGCTGGTGCAGCCGACGGGGCGGCACATCAGCACCGACGCGCCTACCGCCACCACCGGCCCGAAGAAAAATGCCCAAAAAACCTCACTCACCATGCCTGTCCGACGCCATCGTGAAAAAACGATCCCTTGGGCATCTGCCTACCGCCACATCTCATCTGGACGATTAGGGCGAAGTAGATCCATCCAAAATACACGGGAAATTGTAAGTGTCAAATCCCCCTTCGGCCAAGGTATCCTCCATACTTGATCATGACGTCATTTCCTATTGCCGCTTGGAACGCCGTCTGGTATTTCAGAGATGAACTATTCTCCCGCTTGGTCAAGGGTACGGAAGGCATGTCAGAGACACCGATATCAATACTAGGAGCAAATAATTCGTAATTGATGAATGAGCGTGCACTTATAAATAAATAACAATTTAAAGGTTTTGGAAATACCCAGTCTATGGTTCATGTTCTGTAAACCACTTGCACCCAGTCGATTTGCCCTTTCTCCAACTGCCTCAGTCTAGGATCGAACATATTGATCAATCATCAATATTAATTAGGTCAATAAGATATTTCAGTCTCAAGTGATTGGTCATGGTCAGCTGGAGACACTTCTATTTAAGGGACACAGCTCTACTCAGACACTGGCCCTCTACTCGTTTAAAAAATGTCACAGTGAATATGATGCAGTTAGTGATGGGATAGTCTTTTTTCAGTCCAGTGCTAACATGGAGTGACTGGGTTGAGGTAGATGGTATTCTGTTCATCATTGAATGAGTGAGGCATTATATCAATAATAACAATTAAAAGGTTTGCGTTTTGTTCAGTCTATGGATGATTTTCTGTAACCCACTTGAACCCAGTGAACTTGCTATTTCTACAACTGCCTGTCCACAATCCAAATATATAAAGCAATATTATATGGTCAATGAGGTATTTCAATGAATTTAGTCTCTAGAGATTGGTCAGCTGGGCACGCTTCTAAAACACTGAGACACTGGCCCTCTGCACCTTTCCGATTGTAAAATAGTTGACATGCAGATAGACAAAGATACATAGAGGGAGACAGGGGCAGACATAGAGGAGACAAATAAACACACACCTGTTTTGAGGACTCAGCCTGTTCAAGGGTCATTCCACCAGAAAATGTACTTTTGGTGAAAATCATACTTTTTGGGGGTTGATGGGCTATCATTTCATTATTTATAAATGAATTTAAAAAAAATTATTTCCTGAACTTAGGCCACTCAAAAAAACAACAACTTGTTTTTCATCACCGTGCGCGTCAGCAAAAACGTTTTTAGAAGATTTTTTTTCTTTTTTGATAGAAATTATGATGGAAATTAAGAAAGGTATGTATATTTAGTATCAAATTAAAGCTCCTGATGTCAGGGATGCACTCAACATGACTGGACTTTCCGACAGTCAAAATATCTGCCACGGCAGTCCCGACAATTCCCCGTGGTGACTGCCGTAACTGGTCTTAATTTGACTTAGTCTGTCTTGGGTCGTCTGGATTGTGAATCGTAAGTCGACTTGGATTATGGATAGCATTAGGCCTATGGGGTCATAAGTCGTCGTAGATCGTTTGGATATTCATTGAACTTCCAACCGTCACAGACAGAGAATACATTGAATAAGATACATGCTAACCACAGGAGAAGGTGAACAACTGTAAGCGGTAGTGAACAGGAAAGTTTGATGAATGTTTTCTTTTTTCTTTTTTTTTAGAATGAAACCTATTCACTTTTGTTTTAAAATAGTGAATTATGGGAAGGAACACAAGTATTTTATATCATATATATATAGATATATATATAAATGTAGGCATCTGTAGATGTTGTCGGGAACTGCCGTAATTTGGCACAAGTCGACTTGTGTTGACAGGAAACTGCCGTAATCTGCCTTAAGTCGTCGGGCCCGGCAATCTTAACTCGACAGGATATTTGGGGCTGAGCGGAGAAAAACCAATAAAAAAGAATAAAAGTTGTATCTGGTCGGGACTGCCATAAATCGACATGTCTAATCCGTATTGCCCAAATCTTTTTTTCTTTTTTTTAATTCAGTAGAAGCACCCCTCAATTTCTTGAGTTTTCCAGATATATTCAACTGTGGTATGAGTGAGATATTAGGAGTTTAGAGGGAGAGTGCAAGATAGGACCTAAATAAGTATTCTGAAGCCCATTTTCTAACATTTCAAAAGCTATCTTTGATCCAGCAAAAAAAAAAAAAAAAAAAAAAGAAGGGTATCATAATGATACATATTACATTAATAACATTTACATACAGTTATTTATAAAGTACAGACTCAAATACTTAAGATACTTCAGATACCAAACTTAATAGGAAACACCAGTCACATACTCGGACGTTCCAAGATGGCCGAAACGTCTGGAAGTTCGCCTGTCAATGTGAGTCAACACAAATAGTGCTGCAGCATGTGAGAGCTCAGAGCAGTATTTCTAGTGACACCCATCACCCAAAAAGACTAAAGTACACCATATACCGTTGGAAAGCTACAGTTCTGAGGAGTACAGTTCTGGTGGGTGTAAAAATCTATTTGGTGAACAATCTTGTCAAGGTCAGGTCAAAGGTCACAACTAAAATAGCTCCCAGTTAGAATTGCTTTAACCACTGATATTTCAAGAAATATTTTACTTGGCCCTCTGATATTTTTGTACACATCATATGGCCCAATGACCACACAAAATATGGTTGACCTTGGTGAAGGTCAAGGTCACATCTACAGAGGTTGAATTGGCCAAAAAGGGTTCTATTAGTGTAAAAACCTTCTTTCAGATTATTCTAAAGTAGCAATTTTGGGTATACAATGCCAGCAATCAATGTTCAAGATCAGAGAGACATAGGTATTAGATGTTCTGACTTTTATAATGATAGTGATATAATGTCCAGAGATATTGCAGGTTCAACATCGATATACATGGAGTGCACCAGTAGAATCCATACTTGAATCAACAGGGGCTTATTCAATATTATATAGTTAGAATCAAAGTAACAGAATACATTTTTGTAGTAGGGTCTACTATGATGACCAAATGGGATGTTTCTCTGTGCTACAACATATTTTAGGTAGAGAAGCATATAGCTTATGACCTTGAGATGACCTTGAACAGAGGTTAAAGGGAAAGTTTTTTGGGTATGCCTTTTTAGTGGAGCAGATAAAATCCTGCAAATGATGATACAAGCACCAAATTTTGAACAGTGATTCTCCTTGGTATACTAAGTAATTCTATCCAATGAGCCACTTGAAAATCCAAGATGGCAGCCGTTTTTCAATATGGCTGCCAACGTGACCTGCTGAGAATGAAGATCCTCCCAGAAAAATAACCACTTGGTTGATTTGAGTGATCTTGGTGTTAATTTGCATGTTTTCAGGGATGCTGGATTCATTTAGCTCAGGTGCCTAGGACTGATATTAATCTATGTTTTGTCAGTTTTTCTCATTTTTTCATCCGCAAAATGATGTTTTGAAAATTCTGAATGTCATAATTTTTTTCATATACTAACAAAATGAGGCTATTTTATTAATACTCAGAACAGATACTCAGAACAGAAATAAATCTTCAAAATGTTATTTGGATAGAAACAATGCATTGTTTGCAGGGGAAAAACATGTTCTTCACACATAATAACTAACACAAAACAATGACTCAAATTATCATGGACGGAAACCTTCTAGTGAAATATCAATTGCATTGACATAATATACTACATATGATTATACATACTACATCTCTCTATGATATAAAAAATATGTTTCATGCAGTATCAACAATAACTGGTTAAACTGTATTGTGTCTCTGGTCTTTGAACATAGCTCAAATATTCAGGTAAGATTTTCTGTATGACTACATCAGTAGTCCAACATAAGTACATATCACAGAATGTCAGAAGGTAAGTATTACCTCTATGTGACTTTGGGTATGGACCACAAATATCCACTGCTACATTTTCCCAAGGCATGTAGACTTCATCCATGTCTTGCAATAGGGCCTTATTCTTTTTCAAAGAGCGTGTACAACAAGTTACACACTCTGCCACGAATTGTGTTACATCCTTATAGATACCCGGCCAATGATAGGCCTGTCAAATTCGGTCATAAGTTTTATCTATGCCCTGATGTCCCATGCTATCATGATTTTCCTTAACCCTTTAGCAGCGGGCCCCCATCCCAGCGAGCGCGCGAACACACCGGGTAACAATGCCCATATCACTCGCGTGGGGGCGGGCCTATATACGCTTCCGGCCCAAATCTGGGTCGGCGCCACGATGTTTGGTTAGAACTATTTGTTTTATCGAATTGATGGTAAATAACAATAAAAGTTGTTGACACTGTTGTCTTCCTATGACTATATTCTAACTCCTCTGAGAATTTGGTATGGTATAAATAAAGAATATTAGAGAAAATCCAGAAACAAGTATGGGTAACTGGACAAGATTCAAACCAAAAAGAAATGGCGCCCGCAAGGGCACAGACGCTGGCAAGCATCTTATGTCTTTGAACCTGGATTTATATATTGGATTATTCGAATATTAATCTGCCAGCGGAAGAGGAGCAATATATATATATTCCCTACGTGTGTGGGTCGTTATTTGGAGAAATAGCCTGCAGATCAACCCGTACGGCCTGGAACAAGGCGAGACATCGATCGAAAAATAACTGTGCCAGTAGTTTATATTGACAACGCCAGGCTGCGAAGGTGCGGTTCTGGAGAGTTATAACTTTGCTGGTGTGTCACCCATACAAAATGCATTGACATCATTAATCATCACCCTGGGAATATTCTACAATTCTTCACGATTCTGGCAGTGTCTGGTTTATTCATATAGACGCTAAATAACGGGAGAAAATGGACATTTACCAAGGCGCAAAACCTATTGACATTCTATGCAGTGCGGTGTGAATGAAGCCAATACTACGAAAGCCGAGTTGTTTAGCCATCACCTCGCCCAGGATTTGGTCGATTTACCCCTACAAGACGTTATGACATCGCTATTGGATTATACTGGAAGGAACAGAAACGCCTGCTGATTCTGTCCCCTGTGATATTAACATAATAATATTCTTTGGTTGATCTGTACGCGCCGATCTCACCAAGGAGTTGGATATGTGGCATCGCCCCAGCATGGCGTATTTGTGGTCGGCACTTTCAAATCCAGCAACTCCCTTCACCGTAGTGTCAAGACAACATATAGAAAATGATCTCGCACAAGGTTTAAACCTTCAGGAAATGAATGGAGACATATATATAACGAATCTTCTCACTCTAAGGTTTGTTCCTATATGAATTTCATAAAGTTTAAACAGTTAGATAAATAGAAAATAAATAAAACATAACCGACATCGAACTTCGCACTAAGCTGCGTGGGTGGGGAAAGACTTGGCAAAGTAGGCGAGTTAGAAAATCATTTCGCACAAGGATTTAACATTAACTATATGAAAAGTGACTTATACGAGGATATTCCCCACACTCTGAGGTTTGTTCCCGTATAATATTTTACATTTTGAACTAGAATTAACTTGATGATCGAATATAACCGTTGCGCCTTTCGCAGTTCATATTTTGACTTGCTTCAACATAGCGTCTACTGCGGAGGGGGGTTGACACGGCAGTGACAGCATTAGATGTCGATTTGAAAATCAATTCGTATGGACTTTTAACGTTAGATAAACGATCAGGGAAGTAGGTGGGAGCAAAGCTGGGACTCTGAGGTTTATTCCAGTATATATAATGTCAGGTGTCAACGTATGGAAGTAATAGTAAATGAATTAAAGATATTGACATCGAACCGGGCTGGCGATTCAGTGGTGGGGGGAGACTCCGACTACGACAAGCAAATCTGGGCGAGTTAAGAAATCATATCGCACAAGGATTTAACATTAAATATATGAAAAGTGACTTATACGAGGATATTCCCCACACTCTGAGGTTTGTTCCCGTATGATATTTTACATTTTGATGGAGAATTAACTTGATGATCGAATTTAACCGTTGCGCCTTACGCAGTTAATATTTTGACTTGCTTCAACATGGCGTCAACTGCGGAGGGGGGTTGACACGGCACGGACAGTAGAAGATGTCAATTTGAAAATCAATTCGTATGGACTTTTAACGTTAGATAATCGATCAGGAAGCTATATGGGAGCAAAGCCGAGACTCTGAGGTTTATTTCAATATATATATATTGTCAGGTTTGAATGTGTGGAAGTAATAGTATATGAATTGAAGATATTGACATCGAACCGGGCTGTCGACTCAGTGGTGGGGCGGGTAGGGTAGAAACGCTTGTCAAGTGACAGCAGATCTGGGCCAGTATATATAATGTCAGGTGTCAACGTATGGAAGTAATAGTAAATGAATTGAAGATATTGACATCAAACTCACCGTAGTATTTGTATGAAGCGATCCCTTGTCATGACAGTGGCGAAATAGGGGGTTGTCAACTCTCGAATCGTTGTCCAGTAGTCTTTTATTTTAACTTTTTTGACCAAAGCCATCAACATGGAAAGTCCAAGAAATATTTTCATTGTGGGTTGATCGACATCCTTCCATTTTTTCATGTTTCTTGATGAAGCATGAGCATCGTTATCGGAGGCGTACTTGTTTGTGGTAGTGACCAGACTCTGTATGAAGGTGGTTGTCAGGAAGGGTCTAAAAAAATCCATTGGCGAACGGTTTTCTCTGAATTCGGGGGAAATCCCGCTGCTAGATTCATCAAAATCATCCATTTCACCTTTTCTTGGCGTATTCGACTTGATCACTTTTCCATTTCACTTCGCTTTCGCCATCTGCTGAGGTCTGGGGTGGGCATCAAGTGCGGGGGGGGATCTCCATCGTCTTTAGCCGGGGGGGCATCGCCTTCAGCCGCGCTGTCATCTTCCGTGGGAGTCAAATTACCTTCATTTTCTAATAAATCCTCGTGATCGGTGGTCTGTGTGGTTGTCTGGCATCTTTTTGTATCATATTCATCAACAATTGCGAGGGAAGTTATTGGTAAGTCGTCTTCCCATTCATCCCAATCGCTATCTGAAGATCCCCACTCCGCCATGTTGGAGAGGTGGGGGCGTCGTCTGCTTATTTTGCTTCGAGCCTCCGTGTTCGTTCGATGTTTTGAAATATTGCCATGGCAACACGATATAATATTTTATTTTTTTACATACGATTATGTGTTTCCTAAGTCTATGCAAAAAATCGGGTGAATTCATCCATTATTAAAGGTTTTATTGGCATTTGAAAACATTACGACGAGATCTCGCAAAAATGATGCCATACGGCATCACCTGCCCCAGCGCGGTTGATGCCATATGGCAACATCCCGCCCCAGCACGGTTGATGCCGTATGGCATCACCCGCCACGAAGGGGTTAAAGCTGAAATACGGGAACTAATCTTAATGATAATTTCAAAAAATATAACGCCGCCCTCTCACTGTGTGAGAGGGCGGCCTGTGTGTTGTGCACCTGCCCCTGACCGCTCACCCCGTCCCCATGTCGCAGTCTGCGCTGTGTGGGGGTATATAGGAGCCACACTCAGGGGCATGGTGGTCAGTCTACAGGGTGGGAGCTGCAAGTGAAGTATGGAGGGTAGATCTTATATTACACGAATCCCCAAAGAGTCCAGTTATTAAATGCAGTATTATGAATAGTTTTATATATATATATATGTGCATAGATATTTAGATAAACAGCCATACAGATATATGGATAGGCAGACACTATATACAGACAAACACTGGCATACACATACACACAGATACATGAACTGACACAATGAGATACACAGACAAAGATACACAGATACACATACAGATATATAGAGAGACACATGATACACAGAGTTATATAGATAACTTCCCTCCCTCCAACAAATATCATGTTTACAAATAACCCTTACAGGACCAGTCCAGCCTTGACCCTCATGTCATGGCTCACTGCCCTGCTAACTTTCTCTCACCTGGCCTTGCATATTCATTACAAAATGTGCAAAATACAGTGAGATTATCTTGAGTAAATATAGATACACAGATACAGGTACACAGATATACATAGATATTGAGCATATTGTTTTAGTTACCATATGTTCTTGTTGTGGTCATTGTAATGCCTATAGTGCTTGTCATGGTCAGTAATCAAGACTGTGTGTAGACTGCGGAGTGTCAGATCTGACTGACTGCCCTCCAGCTCTCTAGCTGTCGGTTTTATAGCTCCAGTCTGACAGTCGGTGCAGGTAGCAATGCCCTAACACTACTCCCATGCTTTAGCATTGGAGCAGAGCTCCTATAGACGACCATTGCCTCAAAGTTGCCCAGGGTACATGTACACAAGGCCTGACAGCGCCCCACGCTACTCCCAGTGAATAAATGCCCTAGGTGGTCCCGTTCTGCACATGCTCAGCCTTGTGGAGGGCGGGGCCTAATCTTTTGAATTAATTAACAGAGATTAATTGCTTTATATAAGCTTTAAGCACTAGACTACGCATGTGCTTCAGTTACATGATAAAGTATGCCATCGAGCATGACATACTCAGCCTTTTTTGTTAGTTTTGATAAGGCTTCATCTTTTGCTTGTTCTACCTTCATGTCAACAGGTACCTGGGTACCAGAGGGTATCCACTGAGGAAGAGGATCAGGTTCACCTTCACCTGTCTCCATGTCTCCCTCCTCCCCTGCGTGAACATCAACCTTGTTGCTATTGAGAACTGATATGTTTATGGCAGCAGGGTCAGAAAGTCTACTCAGGAAATCAGCCTGCACATTGCTTGGTCCTGAAATATACTCTATTGTGCAATCATATTCAGACAATTCCATGGCCCATTTCTAGCCATCTCGATCAGAGACCTCACATCCTGTACAGTTTGTGGCGTTGGTAAGTTGTGAATGACAGTAACCTTATCATCTTGGGGCCTTATGCCTTCAGCACTTATATCATGACCAAAAAATGAAAGGCGCTCACAAAAGAAATCAAATTTCTTCCTTTTCGACTTAAGACCTGCTGCTCGTAACCTATGAAGAACTTCCTGTAAATGAGATAAAGGCTCCTTTGGAACCTTGGACCAAACAATTATATCATCCAGGTATGTGGTGGCAAAGTGTCCGTCAACGCCTTTTAAAACTTTTGACATTAACTCACTAAACACACTTGGTGCATTGCACAACCCGAAAGGCATTTAATTAAACTCATATATGCCCATGTGACATGCGAAGGCTGTTTTTGCTTTAGTATCCTCCCTCAGAGGCACTTGATGGTATCTGCTCCTTAAGTCAAGGGTAGTAAAACACTTAGCCCCACTGAGGGCAGCTAAGATATCATCAATGTGGGAAGGGGCTAATTGTATTTTAATGTTATGTTTTAATGTCTTCTATAATCGACACAAAAACGTTGTCCGCCATCCTTTTTGCTCACTATGACCACTGGTGCCGACCAGGGACTGCGACTTTGTGATATTGTGCCAGCAGCCAGCATTTCATCCGCCTTTTCTTCAATAAATTTCCGTTTCATCAATGGGGCACGGTATGCCTTCAAGGCTATTGGATCATGGGAACCGGTATGAATGTTCAGCTCTGTGAGATGAGTACATCCCAAGTCTTTGTCACTTTCTGCAAAAAGGTCGGCATTTGCCGCTAACAACTCCTCTAAAGTTTGTGGGCAAGCATGGGTCTTACCTTATTCCTCTGTCATTTCTCCTACTTCGGCTTTTACTTCAGTACCCTCAATTTCTATAATCTCACCTTCCTGCAGGGGTTCCAGTCTCCCAATTACATTCCCATTCCATAGGGTATATGTCCTTCTTGTAGTATTCACTAAGGTTACTCCAAAAGTTTTCCTTCCCTCTATTTTATTTACTGAATTGGCCAAAAGGAGTCCTGGTTCCAATCTCAAAATTACCTTTTTCTGCAGCCACACACATATATGTACCTGCTTCTTGACCTCTGGTCCTTGCCCGTCTAACCTTACAGAAAGTAGTAGTCTGTGGTTCTAAGGTTATTTCCTCTGCAAGTCTGACCAGCGATGCCATTTCGACATCAGACTGAATGGGGATCGTGTCATCTTTAATTCGTATGATTCCTTCTTCCGGATCAATAACCAATCCTTCTTGCGAAATGCAGTCCCAGCCAAGGATAACAGAATGCCTGATACCCTGTGCGAATTGGAAAACATTATGAATTTCCTGGTTCCCTATTTGGAATTCCAACTCTACTCCACCCAAATTTTGAATAATTCCACCCGTGGCTGTGGTCAGTCTGGTTCCTGTTGATTGTGGGGTCCCTACTTCAATCTGGTTTTTAACTTGACGGAATACCTCAGCAGAAATCAAAGATATTAATGCCCCAGTATCTACCAAGGCACGAGTCCGAAATCTGCCTATTTCTATCATGCATGAGGGTCTATTACTACAAATGACATATACCTGAACGGTCTTGTGGTCCGTCTCTGGTTTATCAATTTGAGACTTATCTTTTTCATCTATTTTAGTTGTTTTTCTCAACCTACATTTACATTTCTTCTTACTTTTACTCCGACTGGGTTGCCTATTCACACTGGAGGCATCTGAATTTACTGTGTCATTGCCGGGCTTGCTGTGGCAGAGCCCGCTTCCCCATTTCCCGTACTTACATTTGATCGATAGTCCTTAGCCATGTGGCCAAACTTCCCACACTTGTGACAATTACCCTGAAACTTGTTTAGGTTGACCCAACAGGTGGCCTTCTTGTGCCCTACCCTGTGACAGCGGTGACATTTACCTTTAAAATTTGGCTGTCCACTGGAGGCTACTTGTTTTTCTTCAGACTCTTCAGACTCAGGAGTCTCAACATTTCGCAAAGCAAACCCTTTCAATAAGGTCTGCTCCTCTCGTGCCAGCTCAGCTGCTCTGGCAAAATTTTGAGGATTGCCCCTCATCACCTTTTTGACAATGGCATGGTCCTTCAGACCACTGGTAAAGAAATCTATGAGCTGCAATTCGATGATAGGATTATCTGAACTTTGTCCTGGAAATGCATCCCCCACTAAGTCAAGGATTCGTTCAGCATACACAGTGGAGGTTACACCTTGTTTCTGCTTCAGTCTCCGCAAGAGGCTAAGAGCATGGCCTGGATCAACAACTTCTCCAAATCGAGTGGATAATTCTTCTTTTAAGGTGTCCCAATCTACCTCCAGGTGGTCTGTACAAAAATGATGCAGAAAATCTGCCACCACCCCTTTTGAGCTTTGTATGGCAATTCTGATTTTGCATTTATCATCCCCTTGAACTGCTTTCACATTTCTCTCTATGTTTCGTACCCACTGTTTGTATTCTTTACTTTGTCCACTGAAAGATGAAACTGAGGAGAGCACCTGACCAGTTACCATTTGATTGATTACCTTCTGTAATTCCCCTACAACTTGTTCACCTGGTCCTGCTACTTGCCCTACTACTGCTTGTAAGTTTTGTATCAACACATTCTGATTCTGCACTTGAGCTTCTAATTGTCCTCTCTGCTCATCTAAAATCCTGAATCTTTCTTGTAAGTCATGTAATGCCTCCATTTTGTAGAAACTTGTGATAACTTTTCAAACAAAAATTGAGGAAACTAAGAATTATAGGAATAAACTTTCTATATTGTGTAGAAATCACTATTTTCCTTTAAACCAACTGTGAGGAACACAAAAGTAGTCCCACTTTAACTCTATGTACCTATCACACTGTATACATCAAATTACTTTATACTTCAATCTCATGGCGTTCTTGTCAGCTCCAATTTAAATACAAACATATAAAACAGGCACAGAACACTCAATATGAAAAATATCCTCAGAATAGGGTCACCATTATAAAAAACCAACAGGGATGGTCCCGTGCTGCTCAGGGCCTTATCTGTCTCACTAGGTAAAAAAACAATTACACAGCGGATCCATTTATCAGTTCATACTGAGCTGGCATCCTCTATAGACTATTCCTTGTTTTGTTGATTCCTCTTGTCTTATTCTCCTTGCTCATACTGCTCACAATTTATACTGCTCATAAGAAACAGGTTGGCACTTACAGTTTGGATGGGGACATCTCAGCACACAGCTTGGCAGGAGACATCTCAGCACACAGCTTGGCAGAAGACATCTCAGCAGTGTTGTGGCCAATCTTCCTTCTTCTTCTAAGTCTGCTTTCTTTCCTCCAATTTTTCTCAAGAAGAGGTCCTGGTCACGGGCACCAATTCTTTTACCCTGTCTCCTTAACCATGTAACACAGTTAATAGCTGGAATAATAAGATGGAGACTTCTTGTTGTGTTTACTTGGTTGTTGTATTTCTTCTCATTGCCAACTTAGGAGGTTACAGCACGTAGAATAGAATCAGGGCATCCATCCTTCTCGGGAGCCCAAAGCAGACTGATTATATCGGTACCAGTGAGGACAAAGAGACACGTGAGAGACATGAGTGTCACTCATGATCACTCATGACTATATCGTGGCCAACTCATGACCAACTCATGATTAAACATCGTCAGTATAACTATCAACATGCACTTAATAGTATGTAGCTTACAATGATAACATCCTTGAGTATGTGTGCACTAAAATTATAGGGGACTGTGTTACAACAGGACTTTGTTGATTCAGGTCCCGCTTTTCTCCCTCAGCCCCAGCAGTGGTAGATTTACTGCTATATTAAAGGCCAATCCTTCTCATACCATGTCTATGTGGTATGGGAAATAAAAGAACTCTCACCTCGGTAAACGTGTAGCAGTGAGGTTTCCACCTAAAATCATTTCATAGATTCAATCACCACCCTTGTGGTGTAAAAGAACCTTGAGAAAGTCTGGTGAGAACCTGTAATGGTTAACTGGACTTTAAATCAAACCAATAAACAACAAACAAACGCGGCGCGTCACACAGTAATTTCTCTCTGGTCGATTCAGTGTCCGGGTTGCTAATTCTCGGCCTCTGATGTGTTGGGAAAGGACAGCTCCCAGTCCCACGTCGCTAGCATCTGTATCCCAGACGAGCTGACCTTCCTCCTGCGGGTATGCCAATACGGGGGCGGCGACCAGTGCAGCACGGAGTTCACCAAACGGCCGCCGGCATTCTTCCGTGAATTGAAATGGCCCAATCGCCTTTTCCAATAGTGCGGAGAGTGGCTTTGCCACTGTAGCAAAATCTTTGACAAACGACCGGTAGTAACTGGCAAGGCCCAGAAAACTGCGCACCTCTTGGACATTCTGCGGCTCAGGCCACTCCTTTACGGCCCGTACCTTTTCAGGGTCGGTACTTGAGCCGGTACTTGAGCCGATACTATATGTCCCAAAAACTCCACCTGGGGTCGCAATAACTGACATTTCCGGGCTTTGAGCTTGAGACCCGCCTCCTCTAGCCGTCCCAATACTTCCCCGAGACGTCTGAGATGCTCTTCCCGGTCCGTAGGTAAATGATCACATCGTCCAAATACACAAGGCAGGTTTGCCACTGCAGACCCTGCAGCGTCAGCTCCATTAATCATTCAAAGGCGCGTTGCAGGGTCAGAAGGGCATGACCCTAAATTGATACAAGCCATGGTGGGTGGTAAATGCTGTCTTCGGACGGTCCTTGGGTCGGACCTCCACCTGCCAGTATCCTGACGCCAAGTCCAGTGTACTAATCCACCGCCCCCCTGCCATGGAATCCAGGGAGTTGTCGATCTATGGCAGGGGGTAGGCATCCTTGACGGTATGCTTGTTCACCCGACGGTAGTCCATGCAAAATCTAGCCGTACCATCTTTCTTCTGGACCAACACGACCGGGGAGGCCCACGGCCCCTCAGCCGGCTCTATGACTCCTTGCGCCAACATCTCCTGCACCTGCTGTGCAATGATCTTCTGTCGGTGAGGCCAGTCGTCGCGGGGGCTGCTTCACCGGAGGAGCGGTCCCCATGTGGATGCCATGCTGGACCAGCCTGGTACGACCAAGGTCGGTACTGGTGTGCTGTAGCGCAGGTCTATCTTCCTCTGCCACCCCTCGCAGCAACTCTCCTAGGACCTTGGGAGGGAGGGCTTTCACCCGCGGCACCGGTGTCCCCCCAGACTCGTAGCCCCGGTCTCCGGGAGGACTCCCTCCACAACTCCTAGGACTGACCCGCGGTATAACACTACAGGCTGGGGGCCCGCGTTGAGCACACGGACGGGCACCCTTCCCTCCTTCGGGAAAATCACTATATGACCAACCTCCCCTTCAAGGACGGCCTCACCCTGGCTGGGCACCGGTACCATCTGGTGGCACACTACTTGGCAACGGCTGGCCTGTTGGGGCCACCGGAGGCACGCCTGTGCCAGATCGATGGAGATTGTGTACTCCCGGAGGAAGGTGGCCCCCGAAATGGCCTCTGAGTCAATATCCGCGACAAGGAACTCCAGAGACAGGCTGAGATTTCCCAGACGGGTGGGAGCCACCACCTGTCCCTCCAGTGCCATGGCCTTTCCATCCGCGCAATATACTGGCCGCGTCACCAGCATCACTTCCCCAGGGGACTGATTTCGCGTCCACCAGGCCCGAGACAGAATATTCACCCCAGCCCCGGTGTCCACCAGTAACTGTATTCCTCGTCCCCAGACCTGTCCTCTGACTGTCAATCCTGTCCCCTGGGTCTCCCGCTGTCCCCTTATTACTTCTTCCGACCTTTCCTCCCCCTTACTGGCGACTCCTGCTCAGTCCATAGCTGGAGCCGCTGTTAGTTTTCTGCTGGTGTGCTCGGGGTGGGCCCTCCCTCCGAGGCTCGGACCCGTGGACCCCGGTCCCGCTGAGGGCAGTTACACTTCAAGTGGCCCACCTGTTTGCAGGTTAGACATGGCAGACGTAAGTTCCGCTAACTTACGGTTCACAGCCTCTGGTTCGTCAGCCATGCTTTGTCCTGCAGCCCTCACCTTGCAAGCCTCCCCTCGCTCCGTGCCTAGGTAGGGCTCAGCCTTGACCGCCGTAGTGACCGCCTCCTCCAACGTCTTCTACTTACTCTGATACACCCAGTGCTTGATTTGGGGGTCCCCTACCGCGTCCAAGACTAGATCCTGCCCCATCGAGTCCAGGGTGAGCCCGTCAGCTTCTGGATATGCAAGTCTAATCATCTTCCAAATTTCCTCGGACAGGTGCTGCAGTCCTTCCCCCGTCTGATGAGTCCGGACCCGGAGGGCCGCCCTATAGCTTTCAGTTTGGTTTTGGGGAGTGAAACGCTGTTGGGGCGCAGCCCTCAGGCTAGCATATCCTTGCTTGGTGTCCGGTTGCCCTCCCGGCAGCAGCCCCCGGGCGACCCCCGTCAGGCTAATGCCCAGGAACATTCTGGCCTCCTGGGGCGTTCAGTGGTTAACCTTCTCGCATAAATCAAAATGGGCCAAATATTCATCCTAAATCAGAGGTTCTGTCGAACTGGCCGGGCATTACGATCGGCTTGAGGGCCTTCTTCAGGGAGTCCGCCGAATTGCCGGCGCCCCCAGGTCCCCCTCCTGGGAGGCCGGGCGAGGGCTCAGGTTTAACTTCCATCTTCACATGTGAGTCCCCTCCCACTGCTGAGCTAGGGACAGAGAAGATGACGAGGCAAACTTGGGAATAGATAATTTATTATTATTATAAAATGATAAATGATTGATAAAATAAATAAAATGAATTAATTCATAATTAATACATTGTTTGTATAATGTGATAATAGTTGAATGTGATAATAAATAGTAGATGAGATATAAGAGTTGATTGAATTAATACATTGAGTGTATGGTAAGTATAAAGGATAAATTGAGTGGAAATACAACGAGTATTTATAATAGTGAGTTAATAACATGAGTATTTGTATAAAATATGATGATATTAATACATGTAATATTTGTAAAATATATAAAACGCCAAGAATGCCATTAATGGAATGAGATGATGGGGTGTGGTGGTGGATATAATAAAGGTATGTAAGAGAATTGGTAATATAAATAAGGTATTATAAGATTGGTATAGAGGTATTGAGTCCGTTGGGGCGATTATTTAGATATTGCCCGTACCAGTGATTTTCCTACGGCTCTCGCAGTGTCTGTTTGAATGTAAGCTTTGTAGGCATCGGATGCCCAGTGCCCGAACCTCTGGACGTTGAGTTCGGAGTGCCCTGCCCTGTAAGCCTCCGTGGTGGCGGCTTCCCTTATGGAGTGTAGTGGGAACAAGGCAGGATCGGCCCCTACGGCTCGCACGGCCGCCGCCCACTGTTTCGCCACGTAGGTGGCGGGCATCGGTCGCCTGGAGGCATGGAACACTAGCAGCGGGTCGTCTTTGGTGCATTGCGGGTTTCGTGCGATCATTGCAGCCATGGCCGTGCACGGGCACATGCTGGCGTCGGAGGCGGGCAGGATTAGCCGGACTTGGTCCTGGTCGTATTTCTGGGCATTCTTCGCGTGTTTCACTCGTAGCCATAGTGTGCTCTCGTGGTAAGACACATCTCCCCGAGTGAGATATTGCTTTGGGTTGAAGGCTGCGATTGACGGGGGCGCCACCTCGGAGCGCCGCAGCGCCCCGTAGAAGAGAAGTAGCACGGCCGTTCTGGCCGTTAGCCCGTCTATGTCCCGGGGTATCGCCTCCCCTGCACTCCTGAAGGTTTCTATCGGGATGGGCGGCCGTTGTCGAGGCCGGTATTTTGTGGTACGGTCGATCCCCTCAAGGGTCATGGAGAGCCGTGCTGATGCCCCTGGGGAAAGGGCCACGCCCACCCGTTTGAGATGTTGTCGTACTCTTGCGACGTGGTTCCTGACCGTAGTGGGGGATGGGTCGCCCTGCGCCAGATACTCCGCGAATGCGCATATCGTCTGGGGGCGTGGTCATAGATGATGGTCTCCCACTCGGCGGCAGAAGGCTATGTATGTTTCAACTGAGATCCGGTGTGCGCGCATTGTCCCAGGGGCGCGTGAGGCCTGTTGCCGAGCTGCAGCCTTCCGCTGCAGTGATAGGTACGCCTGATCTGGATAATACAAATGGTCGTACGTTGTTGAGAAAGTCTGTACATGGGTCAACAAGGGTCAAATTACATCGTCGTACATCATTGCATGCGTCGTTAAAGTATTTGTTATTCAGATGGGCCCGACTCAGGTTATCTGGTACCACATTATCAATGCCAGGGCATGTACGAAGGAAAGTTCACATTGAAAAAGTGCCTGGATCATCCAGGCGGCCCTTGCGCAGTCCAAAAGAACCTTATTATGGCCCCTACCGTTCTGTAGGACATGTACAGCTGGGAGGTTGTCACACAGAATACGCGGATGTGGCCCCCCCGGTCTGATTCCTGTACGAAAGTCTGAAGTCTGACCGGCGTATGCCCAGGTTATGTCGTTCCCTCCTATACCACTGAGGCATGCGTCTACACCGATGGTACGAGTAGGTGCGGGAGGCGGGATGAGGGCCATGCCGTTCCACGCGTTCGAAAACTCGTCAAACCAGCGGAGATCGGCCCTGACCTCGGCGCTAATGTTAATGTACCTCTTTTTGGGGCCTCGAAGTGTTTCCAGGAGCCTCGAGATAAAAAGGCGGGTTGGGCGGATGCATTTAGAAACATGTACCAATTTACCCACCAGCGACTCCATTTCCTTTCTGGTGACCGACCGTCGATTGAGGAAGGCGGCGACCGTTTGGCGTATTTCATCAAGTTTCTGCTGAGGTACTGTTAGGGTCTTGGTCTCCGCGTTGATCGTGATGCCGAGCCAGGTGAGGCTCCTGGCCGGACCCTGTCTCTTCTTGGGGGCCTCGGGGAGCCCTAGCTCTTCCAGGAGCCTAGTGACCTCGGCTGCATCTCCGACTGTGCCCTGGAGGGAGATAAAACAATGATGTCATCCAGGTACATCCAAACCCTGAGGCCTCTGCCCCGGAGTGTCGCGACTATGGCATCGGCGACCCGCTGCATGTGGCAGCTCGAGCATCGGGCCCCGAATACCATACTCGCCTCCAGGAAGAATTTTCCCCCCCACTCGAGGCATTGGAGGGGCCAGTCGAGGGGGTCGGCCTTGAAATTCTTGTAAGCGTGGCTGACGTCGGTCGAGAATAGGTGAACGTCCTCGCCCATCCCGACCAAGTCATCCACTATTGAATCGATTGAAGGTAGACCCTGATTCTGGATACTCCCGAATAGCGAGTTCTTTACGACATATGCATTAACTGACTTGTCATAGGGGAATGTGAGGTCTGAGATGACACGTCGCTCCTCCGAGTCCCGCTTGGGCCTGGACATGAGGGGGGCGACGTGGCACCAGGGGGCGAATGGGGCATGGTCGTAGGGGCTGACCAGCCCGCCTAGGTCCAGTTCTTTAGTAATGAATGAGCCTATGGCCTTAGGGAAATCAGTGGCGCTAGTATGATTTGGGGTACCCGTGCTATCACTCACCGGCCCCATATATCCCAGGGGGAACCCATACGCTATAAGGTCGTAGAGTTCTGGGTCCACCCCCTCAACGCATAGTATTTTCCTCCAGGCAGCCAGGTTGAGACCAGTGGGGAGTGCTACCTTACTACCGACACTATTAGGGAGGCCAGTTGATCGAACAATGTCATAGATGCGTGACAGCTCGACTGACTTGGTCGAGTCCGCGGACACAGACATGTTCGGCCAATATTTTTCCCTGTGTGCCTGGAAAGCCTGTGGAGACATATCGATATCATGGTCAACAATGTTATTTTCACAGATGTGGCATATAGCCACAAAGTCGGGCCACGCCCCCTTCCTTGTTGACCACGCTCCCTCCTCCAGTTCGGTGCTTCCGCGGTGTATTTTCTGGTGTGGCGAACTTGTCTCTCGCATTCCCCTCCGTTATAGCGCCTGGCTGGCACTACGTACTTCGTGGGAGCCCGAAAACCATCCCTGTCAGGCATCGAATCGAGCAGGCCAGAAGTTCCGCCATCTTGGATGCGCTGTAGCTGGTTCCCAGCGCCATGCGGCGCATGCGTCTTGCTGGTACCCGTTCCGGTTGCCCACAGGGCGCCGCCATCTTGTTCTCGCTCTCCGTGTGTATCCTCGGCCTCACCTGTCTGCCAGCATAGGCCCGGGCGGTTGAATGTGGTGCATCCTACTGTCGCTCTCCTCCCCGATGTTTCGGCCCCTTCCCGTGTCAACTCTGTAGCAGCAGGCATCCCTGACAACGGCTTGCCGGAGACGCCTACTGGCCGTTTTTTTAGGCCCTGCGGCCGTGTTGGTCCCCCTGTCTTCTGTCCCGGTCAAGTCTGTCGCAGATGGACATTTGTGGCCGTTGTAAAAATTCCCGGTTTGCCCGTAGCAATACAAGCAGGCGTGAACGCATGTGGTGCCCGCTTCCTCGTGATCGCCCCGATAGCTACAACCCTTGCTGGTGTTGAAGTCCCTACACGCAACCTCATGACCGCGTTGCCCGGTCCTTGAGTTCGTGTTGTTTGTAGCACCTCTGGATTGCACGACAGGTGCGTGCCGCCCCGTGTGCCGGAGCCCGGTCCATTAGACAGAGCCGTACCCTATCGTGCTGTATTACATGCCAGTCTGACCACAATATTTTCCCTTTCTCGACTTGGTCAAAAATATGCTGTGAAAACCTTCTCACCGAGGGCCATGGTCGTACCATGGCATCATCTACGATGCCTTGTAGGTGCTCAAGTAGATGGGGATTGTTGTATAGGTCCGAGCGTCGATCATCCCTGATGAGACAAATCAGGGCCCGTATGTATTCCAGCATAGTAATATCCTTGCGGGCCTCCAACTTGTGTTTCAGACTGCGGGTCTGCGGTGGTCTGGTCTGGTCTGCGGTGTCCCCCAAGGTTCTAATTTGGGCCCGACTCTTTTCCTGGCCTATGTGAACGATGTAATTGACCGTGTGAAAAATGTGAAAGTTCGTCTCTATGCAGACGACACGGTGCTTTATGTTCACGGTAAAAATGCTGACACGGTAAAAATCCAACTACAACAGGCCCTTGATATCTTCTGCCTCTGGTGTGATCAAAATAAATTGACGATCAATTCAAGTAAAACTAAACTTATGACATTCGGATCCCCCCAGAGATGCAAACGTTTAGGCAACTTCGACATACTTATTAGTGATACAAAACTTCAAAAAGTAAATTCTTATAAATATTTAGGGAAGATCCTGGATTCTGGCTTAACTTTTAATCTACATGTAAAAGACCTCATCCGAAGAGTGGCATTTAGAACCTATCAATTGAACAAAATCAGACCCTTTTTGACAAAAAAAGCAGCCCTGGATGTATATAAAGCCACCGTGGCACCCTATTATGACAATGGTGATTTTATCTTTATGGGAACAGCCAGTTACCTTTTGGAGAAGATCCAAAAAACACAGAACAGGAGCCTGAGGATTTGTCTTGGTGCCCACTACAGAACCAGTATACATGATCTACATGCTATGGCTAAAATCCCCTATTTAAAAGACAAAAGAATTGCCCACCTTTCCAACTATATGTTCACAAGATCTCAAAAAGATAAGTATAAAGACCATAGAACTCTCCCAACACGTCTCCACCAGGCACCTGTTTTGAAAACAATGACTCCTAATTGCTCAGCTTATGAAAAAAGTGTTGAATTTTATGGAGGCGTTCATTGGAACACCTTCCCTCCGCTTGTGAGGCTGACCCCAAACCTGAAACTATTTAAACAACTGACCAAAGAAATATTGTTAGAATCTATTCCCAAATTGATTGACTGATGAAATGGGTTAACGATTGTAATCATATCGTTTACAATTCCGTCTATGTATACTCCCACTCCTGGAGGAACTGACTGCTTATCTTAACTTGACATCTTAACCTTTTTTAATTCCTCAGATTTACCTTAATTACACGGTCAACTATAAATACTGTTAATGCTGTTATCCATACCACTGAATGTATGCGTGACTCTTGAACCCTTGATTATGGCGGTTGTGGCCCGGAATCTTTTTGTACCATAAAAATGTTGGTTCACAGGCATCATGAAAACCAGCCCTCTGGCTGATGATGCCGTTTATTGGTCTATTTATATTTTTTCCGACAAAATAACTGACTACTGTAACTACTATGAACCAATAAAGACTTTTGAAAAAAAAAAAAAAAAGACTATCCACCCCTTCCCAGTCCAGGTACATGAAGGGTTTTGGGATATAGCGGTCGATAAATATATCAGAAGACAATGCGACCTTACCTTCGGACCGTAGGGGCCCCATGTATTCTTTCGCGAATTCACTCTCGAGGTAGCCGTCATAATCCTGATCCCCGGTGTGATGCTGCTCCACGTGATGGCTTTCCCGTCGTAGACTACGTGCCTGGGTGGCCCGGTCGGAGCGGGTGTCATGGCGTCTACGTGGCGATGGGGACCGCCGGCTGTCCATGGTGGCCTTGATCAGAATGTCCATTTTTCGGTCGAGACCACGGACATCCTCCTCCAGGCGATCCACGCGGTTGCTCGACCGAGAGCTACATGTACTAGCCTCGTCCACAGTCACGTAACCCGACTGGTCTTATTTGAAACTTACTTCGTGCTCTGGCTCGCTCTGGGGATCATTGGCGTCGCTTCAGTCCTCTGATTCTTCCCTATCTCTTTCCCTCCTCTCATTTCTCATTTTTCCTCTTGTTTGTGGGGCCATGAAAATGGCCGTTGGTGTACTTTGTTCTTGAGGTTGGTCGTAAATACCGCAGGTGCAGATCGATGGGTTGCCAAAAAGAGGTGAGAGTAAAATGAAAACGATGTGTATGGTAGGAGAGTTGGTGAAGAAATGGGGCGCAGGTAAGGCCTGTGCGCCAGATGACGTGTGAGGTGAGATTGGTGTGAGATCTGTCCACCAGACGTCAGCAGTGAGCGGTCCCACCAAACCGGTGGGACCATACTCCAGACCCCTCAACAGCTTGGGAGGGGGGTGGGGTGGCAGAAGACCCCCCGTGGCAGGTGCCTCTGGGGGGAGCTCTTTCCTGACGGCCCTACTGGCCCACGAGACCTCCGGATCTGCATATACCCGAGTATGGCCCCCAGGGCTCGTGGCCATTGCACCGTGCATCCATGGGCCCCACTGCCCATTCCAGACTCCCCCGGGGCCCGTGGCCAGGTCCTCAATCCGAGAGGTGCCTCTCGGTCGGATTGCGGAAGGGGTTCGCGTGACGACAGTTCATCACCTCGCCTTCGGTGGGTAGTGTGATACGAGGTGAGCCAAGGGCTACTGGACCGGGTCCTGGAGGGGAGACTGGCCATCCCTTCCAACCCTCCCAGTCTGTCCGTGGGTTTGTTCCAGTTTCTCCTGCGGCACCTAGGGCGCCCCCTGCCTCTGGGGTCTCCGGCTCCTCCGGCGCCTCCGGAGTCTCACGGTTGGAGCCTCCTCCGGCAGAGGACGAGTCCGCCCCTCCTCTGAGTCTGTCGTCGGCCGGAGGTGGTGATTCTTCCTCCGGCGTCAGGCCGCCTTCCATGGTGTGCTCGTCGTCCTGTGAGCTTGGGTCCATCGTGAAGAAAAATCCCACCACTGCCACCAATGTAGTACAGAACAACGAATACACCGGAGTACAATCAAAGCATGTTTCATTGTCAAGGTAAGCCTCAGGTGACAATGACGGCAATCCAACTACTACTGTAAGTATTATACGAGATCTCCGCACCTGATGGTCTCACGCTAACCTCCGCAAGTCCCCAGCATCTCCTGTCGTGCTCAAGTGTTAACCCCTCGGTAAGTATGCGTCCTAGTCCCAGCCCGGGCGGTTGCCCTGGTAGTCGCTGGAGGTGTTCCGAGCCCAGTCCAAGATCAGACTGACTCCTGTAAGGTCTCCCAGACTCACCGGGTGACCCTCCCAGGTCACTTCCGGGACCAGGGCGCCCCCTGGTGGGCCCTGGAGGTGGATCCGCATTCCATCTCCGGGGCCCCTCGGAACCTCGGGCCACTCCGGCAACTCCGGTGGGCGCCCCTCCGACAATTACCACAATATAATAATTTATATGGGTCATTCCACCAGAAAATGTACTTTTGGTGAAAGTCATACTTTTGGGGGGTTAATGGGCTATAATTTCATTATTATTCAATTTTTTTATATATTTTTTTTCGGTGCAAAGAAAACACCCTGCCCTTTCAGAAAATCATTACTTTTATTGGTCTATCTGCATTTTTTTTTAATCTGTGGACTTTCAAAGTGAGAAATTAGCTAAAAAGTGCATGTCCTTTTGATATTTCTAAAGTTTAGCACTATTTCTTTTGTGGAAACTATTTATATATATTCCCTAATTGATTTATTTCCTCAAGTTATGTAAATTGGCTGTTGTTTAATAGTATTTTCCCTTATTTCTAATGCTCTGCAAAATTTTTAGGTGTATTTCAATGAAAAGTGTGCTTTTTCAGCAAATGCAATAGGTAATATTTTGCATAGCCTCATGACAATATATTTTAATGGTATACTTCCCAAACATGCACTTAAAACTCAGTACATACATCAATTTTTGACATATGTATATGATTTTTGGCCAACTGCTACAGGTTTGTTTTTTCAGCCGAATTACGAAAAAAATTCGATTTTACACAATTGATATGTGGGACGTGACGAGTTGCATTTAGCACTCTCCACTTCTCTATATTGGTGCTAACTTGGTACAAAACTTACTGAATAATGTGGACATAGGGTCTGTAGTGTAAGAGTAATAAATTGGTTCCTAAGTCCCCGCACTGTGCGAGAACAAGGAAAGTAATTTTGGAGGGATCATGACCGTAATATTTATCACGTCCGAGCGATCAATCGAAGGCGGGAAAGCCGATCACAAGAACAGGATGTTATCCCTTTTAACTTCGCATGCGCCCTCACTCCAGCACTTCAGCGGGAAGAGGAGACATCGAGCTAATGTGAGTACTCCACATTTCTTCTCTGGTAGCATTATTTTTCCATCCCGGACATGATTTTCTGTGTTAATAGTGATAACTTGGAGTTCGTGATTCTGTAGAATCCATTTTCTTGAAAAGTTGACAAGTATTTACCGAAATTTTGTGGTTTGAAAAAAAGAGCAGATTGATGCCTTCCCAAAATGGCTGCTACTGGAAGCTTTGGGGGTGTTTTCATTGTGTTAGTGAATTTTTCAAAAAAATTTGTTTAGCCATATCACGTCCGACATGGAAATTCTACTTTCGATTGATCTATGAGAAAATGTGCAAAGAGGTTGACAATTTACATATCTTCCGATGTATTCCCAATGACAAAATATATGTTTAAAAGACTGCATATTTTCTGTGCACCGGTGGTACGCCTATCACGTGGTAATAGCCATTGCGGACGTGATATGGGTAAAATATTGTGACCGAATTGACTGGGAACTATGTTAGAATGAGTTTAAATTACATTAATACATTTCTCATAGTTGTTCATTATGTGCACCAAGTATCATTTCATAAGTCTAGGGAGAAAAAGTGATGGAAGTCTACGGGTAAATAGATTTTTTCCATACATTTGTGTAACCGCCGTCACGTCCGGCTTATGTATGTCGGATGTGACGCCCAATTAGGTTTTGTCTCATAACAAGTATGAAAACGAGTGGAAGCATAATCTCTTTGGTTTTTTCTGAATATTTGCCTATTGTACTGCATATGTAATGAAAAATTGAAATGATTATCAGATTCTGCTACGATCTATAGTGGTTCATTGTCATGTCGGACGTGATGCAGGATTTTTCAAAACCATATTTGAAGTATAAGACTTGAACAAACCTTTGAAAAAATCACCTGGAATACTGAAGACAGTTATATTCTGTGGTATTAAGAAAAAAAAAAGTTTTTGAGGAAAAGAAAATTTGACATTTTTGGCAAAAATCTGATTTTGGTAATATTTTTGTTCTGACAGCCATAATATTAAGTTCATGGGCAAATTATCTATTATAAATATAAGTCTGAACAATAGTCATACAAAGAAGACAATTTTTCAAAACAAACATACCTTTTGAATGTTATTTTTAGGTAATTTGTTAATTTTTTTCTTTTCTCTTTTTTCAGTTTTAGGGCCATCCATGAAGTATGTACGCACAATTCCCAATTTTTTTACCCCACCAACCCCCTCCTACCTTACTTTTTTCACAGTAGTATACAGAAGTAGCCTATGCCCAAAATTTTAACCCCCTCCCCCCCAACCAACCCCCCTCAGTGCGTACATACTTCATGGATGGCCCCCTACATATCACCCTATGTTGAATGTATGGGGCATAAACCCTTACCTCCCAAAGAGAGGAAATCTCCTAAGGACTCGGCTAAGGACTGGAGGAACAGGGAGATGAAAAAAGCCAGTTTCCGCAAGTGGGAGGCAAAACGCAAGCGTCTAGAGAGGAAAAGAAACAAGACCAACTTGACAGATAAGGAAAAGGTTTGCCGCCGCAAATTAGATGTTGCACGTGCATTACGCTACAGGAAAAAGAAAGCTGCTGCTGCACTGGAGGAAACTGACACCAGTGATTACGACAATGGCGTACCTGAGCCTGCTGATCCTGCGCCGCCTCAAGTACCTGCTGATCCTGCACTGCCTCAAGTACCTGCTGATCCTGCACTGCCTCAACTACCTGCTGATCCTGCGCTGCCTCAACTACCTGCTGATCCTGCGCTGCCTCAACTATCTGCTGTTCCTGTACGGCCTCAAGTACCTTCTATTCCTGTACCTTCATTTCGGCTTGTAAAACCACTTCCCAAGCTGCCCTCTTCATCCAATGACAGTGAGGATGGTGTGTCCCAAGCACAACAGGCGGGGACATCCGGGAGTAGGCCTAAGAGCCTCCGGAGGGCTACGTCTGAAGAGACATGAAGCAGTGGAGTTTCTCTGGCCTCACAGTCATCTCTGTCTCTGGCCTCACAGTCATCTCTGACTTCACAGCCGTGTCAGTCATCTCTTGCTTCACAGCCGTGTCAGTCATCTCTTGCTTCACAGCCATGTCAGTCATCTCTTGCTTCACAGCCGTCTCAGTCATCTCTTGCTTCACAGCCGTCTCAAAGTTCGCAGTCATCTCTGACTTCAGTGCCAGTAGCATCGACTCAAACCCCAGACCAGTGTCCGCGACTTCTTGACGACATAAGGTAAATAATATGCATTATTTTTTGTTGTTGTTGTCACCGTCATTCTTGCCGTCGTCGTTCTTGTTTCCATTGTTTGAAGTTATTTAATTCCATTGTTTGTTCTCTTTTAACTATTCTTCAGAAGTGTTTTTCTACGTGAAATGGAGAAGTGCTCCTCCGGGGAAAAGACTGGCTGAAGGTATAGCATGGTCATGCTAGGTAAATTTCTCTTTTACTACTGAACGACTACTAACATGAAAGTAAAAGTCACACTACTATATTGGAAATTCATAATTGTGCTATGCCTTTATAGTGTCTTTTTAAAATGGCTGTTAAATAATGAACACTGTTTTTTCTCAAATCTAATGGATTTTTTTACTATGTTTTTGTAAAGCCTTTTTTTCATTTCTTTTGAACAATTGTTCTTCCTTGCAAAATGCATGTAAACTACCAAAACCATCAAAATCAATTTCTACCAATACTTGTAGAGTAAATGGCAGTAACTACTCTATTTTCAATATTGACCCTAACTAAATGTCACTTACTTTATCCCCCTCAACTTTACAACAGTTCTGCAAGATTTCTTAAACAACATTTCCCCCATTTGCACACTTCAGGACGCCATCCTCTGTTGAAGGGTCGAACAGCCAGCATACTCCCCGGAAAAACCACCTGTACTACAAACTATGGCTGGAGAGGGAGGCCCGTCATGTAGCAGAACGTGAGGTTCAGGACCTACGTAAGCGGCTTCAACAACTGGAGTCGCAGAAAGAACCTCCTGAGGTTTCATATGAGGACTTCCTTGCTGGTCTGGGTAAGTACTTCTTTTCTTTACCACACCTCAAAATATGCAATACAAATTGTCAGTGAATATTCATTTTGGTTATTGCATTTTCTTTTTTTTCCAGGCATATCTCCTGACTTGGAAATCCTGACATTGAATGTTGTCTTGGCTATTGCATTTTTTTTTTTTCCAGGCACATCTCCACCCATGGAAATACTGCATTTTAAACAGACATAGAATTTTTCCTTAGCTATTGCATTTTCCCTTTTTCCAGGCACTACTCCTGAGGCTGTAGAGACGCAAAATGGTCAGAGTGATGTCTCGAGTTTGGATGCGGCTGAGGACATCTCTACAGATGCACACAACGAGGTAGCTCCAGGCAATCTCCCTCAAGAGGATGCAGACAATGAGGTAGCTCCAATCAATGTTCCTCAAGAGGATGTGGTTCTTTTAGCTCCAGTCAATGTACCTGAAAATGATGTGGTTGTTTTAGCTCCAGGCAATGTCCCTCAAGAGGGTGTGGTTGTTTTAGCTCCAGGCAATGTCCCTGAAAATGATGTGGTTGTTTTAGCTCCAGGCAATGTCCCTGAAAATGATGTGGTTGGTTTAGCTCCAGGCAATGTCCCTCAAGAGGGTGTGGTTGTTTTAGCTCCAGGCAATGTCCCTGAAAATGATGTGGTTGGTTTAGCTCCAGGCAATGTCCCTGAAAATGATGTGGTTGAGTTACACCCAGGTATTGTAGATTTACAACAGGTAAATGCCACAGGTGCTAATGTCGCAGATCCTGATGCAACCATTTTTGATGCGGCCGAGATTGCAAGTAGGGAACTCAGAAAGGAGGGGATCTCCCCAAGTAAAGCTCCCTGTGTTTGGCGCAAGGTTGGACTTTATGAAACTTTTTGTTCCAACATGAAAAAACAGTCCAGTGTCGGTAAAAAAAAATCATTGCTTTCTTCTTTGTCCTCCCCTGAGGAAGTGAAGTCTCTCCATGCCCAGAAGCAGCTTGCAGAAGATATTGATATTGACCGACGAACAGTTTTATCTGGTCCTCGTGTACCTACTCTTAAACATAGAAAGTATAGTGGTGTAAAGAAAAATGTCATTCACTTCCTCACTAGATGTGAGCACTCCATTACTCTTCCAGGCAAAAAAGATGTGGTCAAAGTAAACAAGAGAAAGTTACAAAAAGTACAACTCACTGAGTTCCTGTACATTCTTCATAAACAGTACAACACTGAATTTCCTAATGCAAGAGTCAGCAGATCTTACTTTTATAGTATCCGCAGGTCTGCCAAGTACATCCTTCCTGTGTCATGCTGCAATTGCAATGTGTGCTTGTGTGTCAAACACCAAAACTGTGCTCTCAAACTTTATTTTGTTAGAACACTTGGACTGCCAACACTTCTTGATACATTTGTGAAGCAGTCAGAAAATGTCATCCGTGAAAAACTCCTTGCTGCCCCTGAAGTCATTAAGTACCAGCAGTGGAAGCATGTTGAGGTCACCTACGGTGATCAGCAGGTGTGCAAAAAGTTGAAACTTGTTGACGAGGAGTCCGACAGGGACAATTTCACCACACAGCTTCTTAGCGACCACACTGTTATGTCACAGCATGTAGAGAAAGTGTATGCCCAACATGGGGCTGCACGCTTTGTACAGTTTGAGCTTCCACATACCCACTGTTCCATACACATGGATTTTGCAGAAAATTGGAAAATAAGTTATCACTATGAGCCACAGCCAGCTTATTATTCTAAAGATCCCGTTACTGTTCATCCCATAGTGATTCACTACAAGGATGACAATGTCACAAAGCTCCTGACTCTTGCTTTGGTTACTGACGACCGATGTCATGATGCCGGTGCTGTATTTGCCTTTGTTAAGGTGATAAATAAGGTTATTACCAACCAGCTTCCTTTCGTATCTTGGGTACATTACCTGACAGACAGTCCCTCTTTTCAATACCGTAATCGAAAGATCTTCAGTGTCATTTGCAAGCACAAGAAACTCTTTGAGAGAGAAGCCACCTGGTGCTATTTTGAGTCCGGTCACGGCAAGGGTGCCTGCGACGGCATTGGTGCAGCAGCAAAGAGAATGGCCGACAATGAGGTCAAGAAAAACAACATTGAAAATGCAAACCAGTTTGCCGAGGCAGGTAATAAGCAAGAGGGGACATCTGTCCAGTACATATGCGTACTGCCAGTCACACTGAATTTTGCTTGTGAAGAACTGTCTTCTCTTACATGCGTTGCTCCTATCCCAGGCACTATGCAAACACATGCTGTTGTTTGTCCAGAAGAAGGTGTTCTTTGTATTAGAGATATTTCGTGCTACAAAGCATGCTGCTTTGATGTGGAATCTGGCATGTGGAAATTCACATGTCCTGGTTGGCAGAGGAGGGTTCTCCGTTTTTCTTCGCCTGCACCAAGTCTGCCGGATGGTGATGCATCTGATAATGTGTCTTTGGATGATGAGGATGTCTCGCATGCTGAGTCACATGAGGCAACTGTTTCTCCTACAGTTAGTGACACCGAAATCACTTAAGAAAAAGAAAGCGGGTTGGCTGTCGTTTACGACAATGAATGGTACCTAGGCCAGGTGGAACAAAGCCGTATGCTAGATGGAGTCCTACAGCATCAGGTGAACTGTATGGAACAAACAACCTCTTCTCCACCAAAGTTTAAGTGGCCATCCAGGAAAGACCTTGAATGGTATGACTGTGAGAGTATCCTTGTTCAGATATCTCCACCAACTTGCGAAGGAAGCAGTCGGAGGAAGATTTACTTCCAGTTAACTACCAATGACTATACAGCTATTGAAGCAGCTTTTTTAAAGTATTCAGATTAATTTAGCAAGTGTGTTGAGGGCACTCAAGTTTCCATTTTTTTTAAAGTTATTAATTCCATTGTTTCTTCTCTTTTAACTATTCTTCAGAACTGTTTTTTTTGGCTTCCCTAGCCCACTTAAAAGGGTATAGTATCTCCTCTTTCCTATCCACTCAGATATGAACTCTTTCTCTATGTGAAATGGAGAAGTGCATGTCTTTTAATTTAAATGTTTCCCTCTTTTGCACACTTCATGAAGTTTTGGTATATTGTTTTCCAAAGTGCATTGACCTCAGCTGATTTTGAATGTCGCTTGGTGTGCGCGGTCTCAGCAACCCATGCGTCTACTCATCATAATCAGCACACAAAAAACACTGCCATCTGTCAACGTCACCGGCAGCCTTTAGTTCTTCCATAAATTCCTTACTCACGAGATCCCGGACGCAGCCGTAGCAGTACGACCTCTTGCAGTGGGAGTTATCACAGACGAACATTTCTCCACAGTTAGTGCACATTGAGCACTACTTGGTCCAGCCACCCGCGCGGCTTGAAAGTTGCAAGTATTCTTCAGAACTTTTTTTCGGGGGCTTCCCTAGCCCACTTAAAAGGGTCTATTATCTCCTCTTTCCTATCCACTCAGATTTGAACTATCTTTGCATAGCTATTCTTTTAAAAGCAGTGGTAGATTGACTGCTTTATCAAATCCCAATCCTTCTCACACCATGTCTATGTGGTGTGGGAAGTAAAACATACTCTCTCTGCATAGCTCTTTCTTGGTACGCAGTGGTAGATTGACTGCCTAATCAAATCCCAATCCTTCTCACACCATGTCTATGTGGTGTGGGAAGTAAAACATACTCTCTCTGCATAGCTCTTTCTTGGTACGCAGTGGTAGATTGACTGCCTAATCAAATCCCAATCCTTCTCACACCATGTCTATGTGGTGTGGGAAGTAAAACATGCTCTCTCTGCATAGCTCTTTTTTGGCCAGCCAACAGTGGTAGATTGACTGCTTAATCAAATCCCAATCCTTCTCACACCATGTCTATGTGGTGTGGGAAGTAAAACATACTCTCTCTGCATAGCTCTTTTTTTTAACTTCTTCCATTTCATAGCTACCATACATGATTAAATATACATATGCAGGATCAGCAGGTATTAATAGAGGCACAGAAGGTACTTGAGTTACAGTATTTAGTCCTCTCTTGAGGGGCATTGCCGCAATTGTCACTGGTTGAAGAACTTTTAAAAATTATTTCATGATGTTTCCTTTAGAAGGCTAAAATTTGTATTTTTAAAGTGTCAGAATTTGAATAAGTATTAAGCAATAAGCTTCCATGGGAAGTATATCATGCTGTTTTAAAAGTTTTGTATGCATTAACATGTCACAAAGTATTACTTCATATACTGTAAAAAGTTTTGGTAGTAAAATAACGTCCATTATTAAAAAATATAACGTCCATGATATCTATCATGTACACTAAGAATGTGGTATTTACATGAATATTAAGGGTGAACTTAGCAAGTTTTGTATGTCTAGGCATAGAGAAAAGGTGTGGAGACGGTTTTTAGCACAAAATGTAAGAAAAAAAGGTACTACCTTGTATTCTGAGTGGGATCAGAATGTAGAGTTGAAGATTTTTTTGTAGTTTTTCCAGAAAAAAAAGAAAGAAGCAGCTCATTGGCATTTAAGCTACGCTAATATGTGGTTGAATTGAAGCTCAGGTCTGTATTTTTCAAAACAAACAATATTTTAAAAGAAATTGCTCAATATTTCTTATTTGTGATGAAGAAAGTGGAAGTGACTCTTCTATCACATCCGTCATTAAACCAATCACGTCCAAGAGATTTATCATGTGCACACGAAATGTGGTATTTCGAGCAATATTCATGTCAAAGTTGTTTTTTTTTCATTTCAAAGCATAGAGAAAAGGTTTGCAGAAGGTTTTCAGAAGAAGATGTGAGAATATTAATTTCTTTCCTATATCCTTTTATAGATGAGAGGCAAGAGTTTCAAATTCTTGGCAGTTTTTTCAGTTCTAAAGAAGGTAATTGGCATTTAAGGTAGTCTTATATGTGGTAAAATTAATGCTAATGTATGTATATTCAAAAAGAAAGAACAAGTTTTAAGCAGTTTGTACGGATTTGTGATTTGTGATGAAGAAAGTGGAAGTGACTCTTCTATCACGTCCGTCATTAAACCAATCACGTCCAAGAGATTTATCATGTGCACACAAAATGTGGTATTTCGAGCAATATTCAGGTTAAAGTTAATGTTTTTTACATTTGATAGGATAGAGTAAAGGTATGCAGAGAGTTCATAGCACAAACTGTGAGAAAAAAAATACTTTACTGTTTTATGTGTGTCATGAGAAGGAAAGAGTTGTACATTGTTTGTAGTTTTTCAAGAAAAAAACCCAGTTCATTGGCATTTAATGTACTGTTATATGTGGTTGAATTGAAGATAATGTATGTATTTTTAAAAGGAAATGTGAACTTTTAATAATTTGGGACATATTTCGGATTTCTCATCAAGAAAGTGGAATTTACTGTTCTATCACGTCCATTATTAAAAATATCACGTCCCATAGATTTTTAAACCTTTTTCCAAGAAGCTATTAGCTCAAGAAATAATGCATGGAATATCTTCTAATTTGACATAGATCATGTATATGAGCTATAAAAGTATTTCTGTGATTTAAAAAGGTGAAACTTTTGTATTTAGATGGTGACAGAAAAAACTAAATTCATTTTGTAATCCCTTGGAGAACCCCTTGTGTATGTGCATCTTTGAGGCAGCACAGAAAAAGATTGCATTGGTAAATGATTATTTCCACTTGTCTATAATATCAGAGAGACACACACAATACCGGAGAGAAACTTGATGTCTTACAAAAAATAAAATATATTTCTCTATCATCAACTTTTGTATGAGTGTTTTTTAATATGTCGGACGTGACGGCAATGATATTTACAATTTTTGCAGCCTCACAAAAACTGACCCCCCACTCATATCCCAGTTGAATCATGTTTTCCTAAAACTTGAAAGTGTATATTTTGCACACAAGTAAAAGAAAATTTGGTTTGGGCAATTTTTTTTTTACCCCTTTTTTACCAAAAGTACATTTCCTGGTGGAATGACCCATATACCGGTATATATATATATTGTAACGGTAATTGACGGACAAGTACAGGTAAGTATGGTTCAGTGCTCAGGTGCTTTATTCAGTAGCCTACGGATACAGTAACTTTAACGCAACTGGCCAACGGGGGCCTACTCTCAGGTAAGCCTCTAGTCTAAGGTCTGATCCAGTGGACGGTCGTGTCCAGTCTGTCTCTCCCCAGCTGCTGCTCCTCTATTTATACCCCTAATCGTGACGTCAGGGCCTCTGACGTCATCCCGCAGCCCACATCACGATGGAACGGCTATCCCATAGCGGTCACTCCCTCGGGCCAGAGGACCGGAGGACCGGAGGGCCCCTCTCCGACCGGAGGACCGGAGGGCCCCTCTCCGACCGGAGGACCGGAGGGCCCCTCTCCGACCGGAGGACCGGAGGGCCCCTCTCCGACCGGAGGACCGGAGGGCCCCTCTCCGACCGGAGGACCGGAGGGCCCCTCTCCGACCGGAGGACCGGAGGGCCCCTCTCCGACCGGAGGACCGGAGGGCCCCTTCGTAGTTCGACACCGGAGGACCGGAGGGCCCCTCTCCGACCGGAGGACCGGAGGGCCCCTCTTGTACTTCTCGCCGGAGGACAAGGAGTTATCGTACCCCTCTCCCCACTCTCCGTTACAATATATATATATATATATATATATATATATATATATATAGAGTATATTATTTTTGATTTTCATTGTTCCTCTTGTAGAACTCACACTGTAGTGTTACTTTAAGCCATAGAGCTGTAACTTTACAAGTTACAGCTCTATGCTTTAAGCAAAGAACTATAACCTTTGCTTTAAGTCACAGCCAATAAAAGTTAGTTATACGTAGTACAAAACCTAGACTGTTTTGTAACGTGGTGTACCCAAAACAAACTAAGTATAAAAATTGGGAAAACAAAACACATCTTATATTCGGCAAAAAAGAAGCAGAGACCAATAGTATTGCCACGTCTCTTTATTGATGATGAGGAAGTAAAACAAGTTTTGTCATACAAATACTTAGGGATGGTGCTTGACTCCAATCTAGACTTTAGACATCATTTTGCAACAATAAGAAAGAGTATATCTTACCGTTTATACCAGCTAGCTAAGATGAGAGGATATTTGACACAAAAAGCGGCTCTTGCAGTCTATAAAACAGTCATATTACCATACTTTGACTATGGAGATGTCCTGTTAGATGGTGCCCATGCATATTTTACGGACTCATTGCAAATTCTACAGAATAATGCTCTACGGATATGTCTCAGGGCATCCGTGTATACCCCTATTTGAGATCTACACAGACTTGCCGAGTTACCATTGTTAAAAAACAGACGGGAAGCTCATGTTTTAAACTATATGTATAAAAGATCTAGGATTGATTCTTATGTTGATAAAACTGGGAGACAAACCAGAGCTCATGATGCCACTATATTATTTGTTGACAGACCAAACTGTGCTCTGTACATGAGGTCACTGAAATATCATGGTGGAAGAAGCTGGAATAAATTGTTGCCTTTGATACGGAAGACTGAAACATATGTAGCTTTTAAATCACTTACTCGTTCAAACCTCAGAAATAGTGTCTGGGATATATAATCTAGACCCTTATAAATCACCAAATCTTAATACCACCAACACTTTGAAATGCATTGAAATGAAGTGAAGATGTTTTTCCTTTTCTTCTTGTTCTATTTTTCTTTTCACTGTTGTTCTTGTTGTTGAAGAAATACTCTGTCAATAAGAATATATGATATTGATTAAGTTACAAACTTGTGCTTTATAACAACAGTTGGCTAGACCATGGAAACCAGCCTTATGAAAAGGTTGAGGTCTAAGCCCCTTTATTGAGTAACAATATGCATCCATGTGTACTATACGGACTGATTGTAAAACAGTGAACTCAATAAAGAAATGATACAACAAAAAAAACAAAAACGCTGTGTCTGCTATCACTCTCCACAGACTAGTGAGGAACGAACAGCAGAGTCGCACTACCGGTGTGGTGCCAAAATTGGTTACCCTGCCATAAGTGGTAATTATCGCCCACTAGCACTCTCCTCCCAGATCTTTCGCGGCACTAACGCTTGACAAGCGGCCGCAGGAAGTAGAGCGTAGGATATCTGCTAGGAGAGTTATTCCCCTGAGCCTTCTAGCGCAGCCTCTAGCGGATAATAGAATTTAAACATGAGAATTACATTGTTGTGATATGTCGCTAGTATGCTCAATTTCGGCAAATTTTCACTCTCCAATCGGGGACATTAACACTGTGCATGCGCACAAGATACTAGTGGGCGATAATTACCACTTATGGCAGGGTAACCAAATTTGGCACCACACCGGTACGTCTGACTGAGTGAATTAAAGTGGACCCTTACTTGGCTGTGGTGCGTTGCGATGTGTAGGCCTACTTCCCTGGGTTGTTTGTGCTAAATTGTTGTATTCTTTTTATTTGATTGAGTCGAGGTAAAACCACGGGTTCAAATTTCGGTAAAACTGCAGATCCGTGGTCTCTAGCGTGTAAGCATAGGAAATGTCACTTTGCGGCCACGATATTCATCCACGACCTGAGAATATAGTTCTTCGTTAGGGTTAGGATTAAGGCTAACCCTAAACCTAACCCTACTTTAGGGTTAGGACTAATCCTTACCCTAATCCTATTTAAAGCGCCTGTGGCTGGCCCTCATCGCCTCTACCGCACCATCGTCCTCCGTAGCCGTGTGGCCCCCGTGTGGTAGCCGGCCGGGCGTTGTCTCTGGCCGTCCGGCCCAAAAATGAGAATTTTTTGCTGGTCCACTGACCCAGCCGGCCGGATATACTTCTCCCATTGCACCTATCGCCAGCATCGCCTGTAATCGTCTCCGCCCGGACGAAACTGTTTATTTAGATTTCCAGCAGGACAGAGGGACGATTGTGCGATTGTGTGACTGTGTCATTGTGCGGATAATATTTGATTGTATTGTTTATTTCAATTGTAACTATGTCACATCGACCTGATATCATTTAAATTTTTCACTATTATTTTTTGCACGTGTCATTGTATATTTGTTTATGTAAATAGTGACGGCGCCACACACCAGATGGCACTGGCGTTTGTTATCCGGTCAGATTGGTTTTCTTCTTCTTCCCGCCGTACTGCACGTGGTGTGTGTCTTTTCAATCGTTATATGTGGAATAAAATACGGCCATTTATCAGAGTTGTTGTGTCCTTATTTTACAAAACTATTATGGCATTACATTACTTTATTTAGTTATTTAGTTATGAAGGCAACACGAGTGTGTTCCCGAAAAAATATTATATTGTGAAATCCGGTAGTCACATTTCATTATTTTACTGAACATGTTCCATCGTCCCCAAGATATAAATGCCATGGCCAACTATGGAACTCCAAGTATCACTTATTAAAAGTAGCGTTATGTGGCGTTGTTCACAGTTTATTAAATATGCGCGCCCCATCATCCCGGGTGGTGACATGTTCAGCGACATGTTTATGCTACACGGCAGATCTATGTAGGTCATTGGTCAGCCCCCTAGCGGTGGAGTTACCTAACTTCTTATCTCCGGGCGTCCGCACTGACCACTCGATTGTCTTCCACGCACGGTTAAACATCTCAATCTTCGCGGAAAATAATTACTCAGCACCTCAGATTGAAAATGCCCGGAAAGAAGTCTACCCGTACCCTTGGCGCACGCCGGGGAGGTAAGAGAGGTCCAAGAAAGTGGTGCCTGCAGTTACAGAGGCAGTGGATGATAACAACACCTCCAAGTTATTAATTGATGGAATTGAAGACATTGATTCCGGGAACTCTGGAGAAGTTGATAAGGTTTTGGCGGGAACCATCATCGATCCTCCTGCTCTTGTGCGTTGCCTGGAGTTGTCTGCCCCGGCTGAGGATGGGACTTGTTCTGTGGTGCGTGATATATCTCTATCCCAAGATCAAGCAGCAAAGGCGCTGAACCCCATCCCAGAGGAGGACGAGGCGGAAAGTGAGAAAGATCAAGAGGAGGAACAGGACACGGTGGACGATCCGGTAGAAGGAGTGGAAGGTCCTGAGGCATTGCCAGACCTGGGCACCCATGCTGGACCTGAAGCGTCTCAGGTGCAAAGGACGCCAGCCAAATCACAGGAGGAGGAGAAGGAAGAGGAGAAGGAAGAGGAAGACGAGCGACGCTTAGAAGAGGAGATGTGCAGGTTGTGGGAAGCAGATCGCAACTTGTACGACATGACGGACCCTCGACAGAGGGACGGAACTGCCCGTCGTCGGTCGCAGGAGGCCATAGCTGCAGCTTTGGGAGTTTCCTGTAAGTATAATTCTTGTTGTATTTCTCTTGTGTGTTTTTTTATTCTACCACTTTGCCTTGGATCACATGCCTAATTTTAAACGGAAAACGGCGCTACATTTTGAAGGATTTTTTTCCCGCCGTTCGTTTGTGGCAACTTTTTATCTATTTACAGCAAATCGGTGTTTTGAAATAATTTCTCTTTAGTCTAGTTATAAAATGTTATCATCAATAGGAGTAGTTGCAAAAATTAGCGTGATATATATATGATTTAAAGACAGAAACGAATTATTTGGTATCAGTTTTAAATGGTTCATCCCCAGTAAATTGGCGGGAAAAAATGCACGCTGTACTAGAGACAAATCCTTTGCATTTTATATCTATCTACTAACATATCCAAGCTTTAATGTGCCTTGATTTGAATTCACCAAAGGGAAAAAGTCTAAATATATAAAGCGTGCTTCTTATTTATCACAAGTAATTTCCTAGCCGCAGTATAGCCATCTAGCGGACAAATTTGGTAGGAGGAGGTTAAGTATGTTGTATCTTCGCGATACTGGAAGCTGTTTCACTAGTAGGGGGGTCAAAGCGAGAGGTAGGACTGCAACAGTGGCCCCAACAGTGGCACCAACAGTGTCAACCCCAAATTCGCGTGGTCTCGCTGTTGAGGTGAGACCAACGCTCACTGTTGGCACAGGTCTCGCTATGCACACGCGTTTGACGTTTGAATTTATTCGTCGACGGGCCGCAATGACGTGAAATTTCACCTCTTCCCATAAGAATTAAGCAATGAAATTTTTACACGAGTAAGGTACATATACAACCTAAGATCGTACCAAATATGAACGAAATCGGCCACGCCGTTGCGAAGTTATAGGCGTTTGAAATTTTCACTCCCTCCGGGCGTTTGCGTTGGTCGCTGTTCTTTTTCACTCCCTCCGTAGTGCGGCGGGGTTTTGGCTGTTCTTTTTGTCTCCCCCCTGGAGGCCGGCGAGAAGTGCTCGACACTGGCCACCAGAGCATGACAATATTCAAACGCCGATATCTTCGTAACGCTGAGGCCGATTCTCTTCATATTTGGTACGATTATAGGTCATATGTATATCGTTAGCGCTTGGCAGAGCCATTTCTGGCGTCGCTGAACAGATGAACGACCGAACAAGAACTGAATTCTCTAAGTATCTGGCGTCAGAAGTGTACTCCAACGCGGTAGATGCCTTAAACGGGCAGTGGCATCTGTAATAAGGTTCACTAATAAATACAAACACTCATATTGATATCGTATGCTCTCAGGAATTCTCTTTACCTAATAAGCATTTTCGCAATAAACTGAATCTAAAATAAATAGTGAAATGTCATTACTCATAGTACTATCATTATTGTGTATAGTACTTTTGTGGAGGGTACCAACATTTAACAATGAAGCAAAAAAAAAATAGTCGTATTTTTCGATAGTACAGTATTTTTATTTTATTTCCAACAATGACAGCTTGTACAAAATCGTCCAGAAAAATAAACTATGTGATATATATTTTAGTCTCTACAGCATGACAAAAGTGCAAGTCCTCTTAGGAATAAATAATACTTCAATAGCGACTAGCGGTGTGGCACTATCTAAAAACAGTCATTCTCAATTTAGTTTCATCATAAAACACCAGATGGCAACAAAAAACACGCTGCAGGCCGCAGTGAATGAAGGATGTGGCCAAGATCAATTTAGAGCTATAACTGTACATAAAGACATAAAACATATGTAGATGATAACCTCCGATCATTAATAATGTTACCAAACTTGCAAAATCGGTCAAAACACAGTGAAGGGCGATCATACAAATATTTTCAAAAATAAACCTAAGTAGGCCCGCACACCTAATTAGCTATGCAGTTTCCACGCATTCTGACCACCGCGGCCATGAGGAAGGAGGAGAAAAATGAAATCGAGGACCTCCTCTGCCTTCACTGGAAGGACCATACCGTCCTGTATGATACGGACCACCCGTAGCACCGTGTGGCATGCGCGCGTGAGGCCGCGTACAGCGAGACGGCATATCGCGTGAGTAACATTGCACTGGGACAGCCGTTTGAGCAATTAACCCTGTATTCCAATAGTAAAACCCTGTGCATTGCAACGTTCAATTTTGGTATGTAACTGAAAAGATGACAACTTCTGAAATTACGGTAATAGCAATTCTTGACCCTAACCACCGAGTAACATGTGTGGAACATGAAGTTAATGGGGATTATTAATTTTCTTAATGCAGCGTTCAATGTGAAACGCCGTCTGCGCTCCCTCCGCACTGCATACCAGAAGTTGTTGAACAATGGTGCGACGACGGCGCGGCAGAAAGCGATACTCAGAAATTGCTCCTTCCTCGAGCCGTTCAGCAAAGGCCCTAGCACAACGGTACACGGCTCTTAAACACTAAAGCGAGTAATTGCAAAAATCCTATTCACTAACCTTAATGAATGTATAACATGCATAACATGACTTGACCGGCAAGTGTACAGTACAAAAAATAGCACATGGGCGTTCATGCGATTCACCTAGGCATTACCGTACAGAAAAGCAAACTCACACAGTACTGTATTACATGTACTACAGTAGAATATAAGCCACAGGGCACTTAACATTATTCACCGATTTATATTCAGACCACCGAACGCTATTGTTTTGTAAAAATCGCCCAAAAATGAGCGACAATTGTCACATAGTATGCTTTGCTTGTAAATAGACCACAGAGGGTGACCTGGACGACGAGGCGACCACCTCAGGGGAGCGGACCCGCCAAACTCGGTCGGCAGCCAAGCGGAGATCAGCGGGAAAAACTTCCAAACAGGTGAACTTATACGATATAAGACAAATAGGTACTAAAGTAGCTGTGCTTCTAAGACATTCCATAAGGCGAATCGCAGGATAACTTTAGCGTTTCCATAAACACTAAAAAGATGTATGATTGAATCTATACGCCCGAAGCAAGATTTCTCTGCCGATAAACTTAGTTGAATCCTCAAGAGATAGCCCAACATTGAGATGAATTTCTAAACATGTATTCATACCGGTGCTATATGGTTTTTCCATTTCAGGAGATGTTTGAACCGCCGGTGGCGCCTCCCAAACGCAAGCGCGGCAGGCCGAAAAAAAGTGTGATCTGTGTGAGTATTTATGTGACATACTGTAATATACAGTGACGAGTGCATAAACTTACAAAAACCCTATAACGTGTCGCAGGGGAAAGATTTAATAGGCCGACTATAATATATGCAAGGAACTATACCGCAGAAACAGAGGTTTGCTAACTGACCTATTTCAAACATACATTTGAATTGGTGGTAAGATTAACTATAACGGATTAATCAGAAGTTTCCTACTTCTTAATTAATGAAAGCCATTTCCTGACTTAAATATGGCCGTTAATCATATCCATAGGAGTCGTCCGAGGAGGAAAGCGCTGGGTCAGTGGCCGACCAGGTTGTTTCGGACGCCGATGTGAGCATTTAGTTTTAAGAAACATATGTTAATCTATAAATCGCCATAGAAAAACTACAAGCCCCAATGTTTGGTTTAAATCTTGGAAGGTCTTTTGCGAATCAGGAGAGAGTTATTTCCGCTATATTTATATTTCGATTATTGGCGACGTACAACATAAGAATGATGAAATACCTCACAAATTAAAAATTGTTATTTCTAGTTATGTGCCGCCGACGCCCTTGTATCCCTTTGTGGACTCACACCAACAACGGACGGGGCCCCTGATTCGGATGGTGTGGAATCCGTGGTGAGTATCTTTTTTTTAAATTATCAATTAATAATAATAACAAATTTAGCACACACTATTACAAGGTACCAATTAACACTGTAATAAAAATTACGGAATAAAGAATAACCGGTATGAATACATATTAAAAAGTTGTTATCAGGTAAAAACATTTGTAAACAAAGGAGTGATAAATAGACGAAAACTGTCGAACGGTAATAAAACACGTAAAATAAAAAAACAAAACAGTCTTTACGGCAAACTTTAACGAGTCTAACAAACAAGTGAATTATTTCCATTCCATATACCATCTTGGTTTGAAAAATATTTTAACTATACCTAGGTGACCAGCGACACCCTTCCGATGATGGACCGCAGCGCGACAAATACCGGCGCCGCACTCAGCGTCGCACCGTCGCCCCAATGCAGCGCCGCACCATCGCCCCAACGCAGAGTGGCCAACGCCGCCCCCGCGCCCAGCAGGACAACCTCGAGACACCCGAACGCAGCGAGGCGCACACTGCCCGAGAGCCCAGCAGCTGCGCCGACCACAACCCCACTGCACCCACACCTGATAAACAACCGCCAAAGGACGAGTTGGTATGTATTTCTAATGCGATCGATAGCCCAATTAACTGAGTACAGCAAGTTGACCATTAATTTTAAAATGTAACATAACATCTACATGTTGGCTACATGCCGTGGATGAACGCCTATTCTAAATGCAACCAAAATGACCATACAGTATGGAAAATAGTATCTTTTCACACCAACGTACCGCCATATAAAACCAGAAACTTTCTTGTAATGGACATTTTGCCCATGCACATCCGTGCGGGTGTATGGCTTAACATTGTACTTTTAAGAAAACACTGAATAAATATGAATTGTTGAAAAGGACCTCATTTTCCCATAGCTTCCATATCATTGGCTTTCATTCATATATTCTTATAAATTGAATTTTTGACTTTTGCAGCCTATTTTCTCTCCGGCAGAGGCGAGAGCACAGGCGGCGTGGCTCGCCTTCGTCAACAGCCACCTTGAAAGGATGAGCGAAGAGCAGAGGGACGACTTCCGCTTTGCCAGCCTCCAACTAGTCCAGAAATTTTACAGAAAGTAGTGTGGTTTTTTTTAAAAGAATTATTTATATATTCGGTTTTGGAACTGTTTGTTGTTGACGTAGTTCTGAAGTGCCTCATAAAGCAAAATAAATATATTTTTTGGGCCAATGATATTTCAGCAGTGGATTTCTTTTTCCTTCAACAATGCTCATAATTTTCTAAATATTAAAAAGGATAATTTAGGGGAAGGCGGACTTGTTCTGCCAGTACACTGCGCCGTGAGGGGAGACACACCAATCGCGTAGTCGTTGGCGGATCTCTCTGATGTAGTTGGAGTGTGCTCTTTTGCTTGGAGTACATGGCTTGAGCGGCAGGTACGCCTCGGTCAGAGCGTCGGCAATGTCAGTTTGGTGTATGTTTGCAGGGATATATTGCTTGGGCGTTTTCGATCTGAGGAAGTTGTGGAGCACGATAGCTGCCATGGACAGAATCTGCACCCCTGGCGGCTCCATGTCCTGCTCGTGGCGGAAGACCCGGAGCCGAGTTGCGAGGATCCCAAAGGCGTTCTCTACTATGCGTCCAGCCCGGGAGAGGCGGTAGTTGAAAATTTGCTCTTCACGGCTAAGGTGGGTGAGGGGATACGGCTTCATCAGGTGTGGTCCTAGAGCAAACGTATCGTCGCCGACCAGGAAGTAGGGGAGCGCCTCTTGTGTGCCGGGAAGCGGTCGGTCCACAGGAATCTCGAGTGGATTGAGGGGCAAGTTGATATCATGCTGGAACCTGCTATCACGCCAGAGGCCGGAGTCGGAAGCACGACCTTCTGCACCAACTTCGACCATCATGAATTGGTAGTCAGGTCCGACGACAGCAAGGAGAACTACTGAGAAAAAACGCTTGTAGTTGCGGAAGAGGGAGCCTGACTTCTTGGGGCATCGGATACGTATGTGCTTCCCGTCTACGGCACCTATGCAGTTTGGGAAGTTCCAGTGACGCTCAAACCCATCTGCGATGTCGAGCCATTCTTGTGTTGTTGAGGGAACCTAATATGTTGGAAATCAAACAGATGATGCAACAGACAATTAGTCAGTGCGAATGAAGGACGGCAGACCGTTATAATGTTAGGCATGAGAATCTACTGACGAGAGATTAAAAATGGATTAATGTTGATTCTAAGCACCAATATATATATTACTTATCTGGGAACACGTACCTTCAAGTAGTCTTCTTTCAATCCTTCAACGATGGCCGCACAGGTGTCGTGCACTACGCGAAGTACAGTGCACCGTCCAACCACGTACGCCTGATGTAGCGTGAGCACAGAGTCACCTGTGTTAAGAAAAATGTATCTCTTAAAACAACCAAACGACATCAGTCACATAGAAAAACAAGAAGCACATACCAACACATGTGTGAATGAAATACAAAGTGTAACAGTGAATAATGAAAGAAGAAACCACCCCCCCATCCCTGAAAAAAATTATAATTCCAATATCATTATTATTCATGTGTTATTTAAATAGCGTGTTCAATTGTTTCAAAAACACAGCACCAGGAGATGGCATAGTGAAATACCGAAAAAATATGTATGTACCAGGCAATCTAATTTCTGAATGGAACAGACATATTCCGGTGATTATTACACGATCAACCCACCACAAGCTTGACTAATATCAGTTATTATAACTTATAGGTCTGTAGACTAATGTTACCTAGAGCGAGGTAGCGCAAGGTTATAGAAAGCCGTTCTTCGGGGCTAAGCGCCTTTCGGAAATTAGTGTTGCTTTTCTGTATTCTGGGACGCACAATTTCCAATAAGACACGGTATGTGTCGATGTCCATCCGCATTGTGGCCCGGAACTCCTCGTGGCACCCCATCTGATAAAACAAGAAATCAATAATATGTATGAGTAGATATAAGGTAAATGTAATATTAGTTATAATAGTTACTGTCACTTCCAATGTGTTTGAGCGATAATAGGCTACCCTTAAATTTTTCGCACCATTTTTCTGTTTTTGGCGCCATATATATTGGGGCAATTTGGGCGCCATTTGTATTTCTGTTTTATAATTAGTATACGTTTAATTGTGGCTGTTTTTGTTCGCTGTATACAAATTTGTGTGCACTATATTACGTAGGAGTTGCACTTCCAATTTTGCCAAGGTGTTCTGCTGTTTTCGCTTGTGACGCTCTTCAAGGAAAGGGGAAACCCAATACTTGTGTTTCCGAGGTGTTTTGTTGGTTTTTCTACAGTGAACTTCAAGGATGTCATCTTCGTCCACACTTGCAACAATAGCTGAAGCGACAGAAGAAACACACCCAAGGAGGGCGGTAGTCTCCGAGTCAACCATGTTGTCACCGTCACCGAAACCGAAACCGCTGGTCCCCCGCAAGACATGTATATGATACGCAAGGTACAAACAGCGGGGTACAAGCGGCGAGCGTGAATCTAGGTCAGTGGTAGGCAGCGACGCAACGATGCGGCGATAACTATATTCGGCCGGCTGGCCGGCTCGAAACACCGGTGGATCAGAGGAGGCGACGCTTCCAGACGATGTACATGTGTGCGCCGTGTGTGGCCGTGTGTAGCCGGCCGCCCGGAAATAGGGCCTCAGTGGACCACCTACGACTGAATTCTGGGTTTTCAGCCGGACGACCGGCCGGCAGAGGCGATTTATCATCGCATGGAGCCCTTTTGGCCGTCGCCCAAAGCCGGCTGAACGTCGCCTGGACAGTTCTCAGTAGATCTCAGCCTTTATGCTTACCTTTAGGATTAGGGTTAGGTTTAGGGTTAGGTTTTGGGTTAGGTTTGGAGCGCGCATTGAGTTGATTTATGGTGCACTGACATGGCGCCGTTTTCGAAATATTGCAATTACGACTTTGTCGACCTATCCCAGCGAAAATAACGGGTAGTTTAATGTAAATAAGCTGGTATTAAACTAATTCATATGTCCTGAATACGATTCCGGCGTTTTTATTGCGCTAAAATCGACCGCTTTGTTCGAAAACGGCGAAAGATCGTCTCGTATCGGGCCCGGAAAGGCTTACAAGCTAGAGGCCACGGATCTGCAGTTTTACCCAAATTTCCTGCCTTCATAGCTTACTCCCATCAGAGACCTCTGCCACAGAGTAAAATAGATATCTCTCCACTCTGGGCCTCTACTCCCACCAGCTGATCGGCCACTTTGAAGCATGAGTGACGCCGTCTGGTGAGTGTTAGCCATACTACAGGCAAGGGCGCGGAGTGCGGTCAGAGTGTCAACCAATCAGAAGCTTTCTGGGTCACCATCTTCGCTGCTTCCCGACAAACTCCTTTAGAAGCTACCTGCTACTCGTCGAATACCATATATGGAAGGTGCCCGATTATAGCCAAACTTCTCTTCACCTTCGAAGTCGTGGAATACCATGTGAAATCGCCCACCGTACATTGTATCACAGTTTAAGAAGCAGTTTTAAAGGTAATTTAAGTACTTGCTAAGAGTCCCTCTCCACTCCAGTGACGTTCTTTTAACCACTTGTTGATTAGACCATCAGTAAATAAATAATAGCACATTTGAAGTAGTTCACCGGGGGTCTTCACCGGGAAACCTTCACCGGTTGCTCGAACACGGTGGTAAATCGACTTTGTCACCATTAAAATGTTCTAATAGTAATATGTTTTATTTAATTGTAAAGGAATCGTTGGGTAAGTCTTTCATATTAAGACATTAATGTCCTAACTTTTGGAATGCGGTACTTTTATTTGACTGGGACTTGGAGTATGCCTACACTTGTAGTTGTACTACTACAAGATCTCGTGCGGTCGTAATAGTACGAAGGTAGTACAACGTGAACAGTAGGAAAAGTTCAATCGAAAGTATACCAAGAGCTACGTGTAGATTCGTCCCATGCCACACAATTTCATGTGAATGTAGCAAGAATGTGTGTTGTTTATACACAACACTATTGATAATCTCAGGCGCTAACCCCCCCCCCCCCCCCCCCCCATCCCTGGTTCTGTTCGTTGAAACTCCCAACTGATATAGATGTAAACAAAAGATGGTCTGGCCATGTGGCCTTGGGTCATGCTTGTCAGACGAGTCCGACACTCGCTTTATACCCATGCCGTATTTACTGTAAATACGCACCTTTTCGCCACAAAATGATGATAATGATGATGATAATTTATGGTTCGCACGGAACTCGACGTAAACGTCTCGTTCCATATGAACTGTAAATTATCATCTCGTTTTATGGCTTGTACAGCATGGTCAGGACGTTCTATATTCTCCGATCCGGCCTGGAAGTAGGTGGCACTACTAACCCCCTGGGCGGCCATTTTGGAGAAGCCCCTATGCAATGCTAAGCCACATGGGACAGTTCGGACGTCCATATATATGAAATTATTTAATGTGTGAGGATGTTTTTAAAAATACTTCTGAAGCATTCTCTTGGTCAAAATTAGACTTCCCAATCAATTTCAAATCAAATGATTATGTGGTAACCCCAGTTTAGACTATTCTCCGATCCAGCATGGACACTTCTGGTTCAAAATATCCTCCAAAATATGCAAATTCACTTGACAACAGATCAATCCGCCATCTTGCTAGTGAATATAAAGCGCTGTCAGAGACTAAAATTGAGAAAAACTATATCATGCATGGGACGAAAAACTATATCATAACTATGATCATGCCAGCCTCACTTATCCCGAATAAAAAGACCGGCAGTTTAATAACGAACCTTCGTTTATTCATATCAATTTTCATTGTGCATATGAAATGCATATCTACAAGAATAGTCTACAATTAACAAATGGCTACATGAATTGAATAATTTAACTAGCTCTTGTTATTTGATCACTATGTGGAAAACTGTCTTCACGACCATTATGCATAGTCTTCATTTGAGCAAGTATGAATGTGCAGTTTACTTTTATATTCAGACATTTGATTTTAAAGACAACTATGTAAAGGGTCGGGCAGTGGCGTCAGAATAGGGGGGCTTCCCCCCCTCCCCCACACCCACACGTTTTTTTGCTGCCCCCCCAAAAAGTCAGCAGCTTCATGTTTTACTTAATCAAGGGAAAAAACGGTGGAATTCAGAACCCGGAGTACTGACTTTTTTGCATTTGAAAACGTCAAAGCCTGGTTTTGTAGTAGTCTGGTCTATAGATCTAGAGAAGAATGTGTTCAGTTTTGCCTTTTCAGCTCATAAGACTCAAAGTCTAACTTTTTAGCATGTAGTAGTGATTAAGCCTTAACTTTTTGCCATGGAAAAATGTCAAAGTCTGACCTTTTATCCTGTAACACTGGCTAAGCCTTGATTTTTCATGCTGGAAAGAGGTCAAAGACTGCCTTTTTTTGTGTATAGTAATGGCTGAACCTTGACTTTTTCACCATGGAAAAAGATCAAAGTCTGACCTCTTAACGTGTATCAATGTCTAAGCTTAGATTTTTCGCCATGGAAAAATTTCAAAATCTGACCTTTTATTGTGGAACACTGGCTAAGCCTTAACTTTTCACCATGGAAAAATGTCGAATTCTCACTCTTTAGTATGTAACAATGGCTAAATCGTGATTTTTCACCATGGAAAAATGTCAATTTTTGACTTTTTAGCATGGAAGAAGCCTTGATTTTTTCACATAGAAAACTGTGAAAGTCTGACTATTGTCGTTTGAGTAACTTCCTAATAGGGCCACATGAACCAAAAAAATGTCACCTCCTGTGCTACGACAAGCAGTTTAGTGCTGTAGCTTCTGCTCATATATAGACGGTATTTGCTAAGTTCAGTACTTTGTCTAAAACTCACAGAGCTGACAGCTTTCCTCTTTTTTTCATAGTGTTCCTGATTTCATTTTGAGTATATGATTTTTTTTATTGTCAGGGTTCGTACAGAGCCTGGTAAAGCTGGAAAAGCCTGAAATTATGCTTTTGGGTTTTCCTGGCCTGGAAAAGCCTGGAATTCTCACAGAGTCTGGAAAAACCTGGAAGAGCCTGGAAAATATTAGTTTTACACAAAAACAATTTCTTAGTCTATGAAATTCTGGTCATTATTAGTTTTGCTTAACTACGTTACCTGACTGCCTATGAAATTTCAGTGACTTGGATTAAATAGTTCAAAAAACCTTTATTTGACCATGTATAGCAAATTGCTGATACTATAGCATGGTTTTGATATTTGTCTTCATATTCAATAGTGGCCAAAAACAATTTTTTTGAAGATATCTATCCCAAACCACTTGGATTCCACAGGCAGTAGGGAAGATGGAGAACATTTTAACTAACTTTGGTGATGAATCACAAACGGTTTCAAATACAATGACCAGATATAGTATGCACTCTTCTCATTCACTAGCAAGATGGTATTGATTCACATTGTTATGTGCCTGGAAAAAAAATATTAGAGCCTGGAAAAAGCCTGGAATTTTGTTGGGCTGTCTATGTACGAACCCTGTATTGTATAAAACAGTGTAAACATTAATTGAGCATGAACCATGCCAATAAATCAGTGGTTTGAACCTGCGCCTAGATCCTCAGCTCCATACTATAGCTGACACCGACGTGTTTCTAATATTGTCTCGGTTTCTCTGAGGCATCAAATGCTGGACTTGGTTGTTCTCACACTCAAGTAAATAACATTGGTGCAACCACCTGATCTTTGCTCCCAACTAAGCTCATGCGGCATACACAATTAAGTCATATACTCGTTGGTTAAGTGAACACTTACATCTCGTCCTAGCAACCGGCCCTAGATGTGAAAATCGACGAGGAGGTACTGAGAGAGTGATTGGGTACCGGATCCCAATTATCCATAGTATACATTGGGAATACATGTAGTTTTAATATTTCAATTCTTACACTATTTAAATGCCACCAAGTATTTGACCACTCCTTCCTATTAAATGTTTTCCATTTCATTATTTTATTAATAAAAGTTTAGCTTTTCATGGGTTTCTGAATATGTCGTATTTTCTGCTCATGGTTGATTTTCAGTGGTCAAAGGCTACGAGCTACAATAATTCAGAGCTTCGTATTGATTGATGTTAGAAGCAATAGCAGTCCTCCGTATAAAAGTCTATACTGTATTTCAGGGGACTGATGAGTTAAGACGTCTCCTCCCCGGATGCTGGCGTCCCGCTCGGGGGCGCTTTTCTCGGCAGTGATGAACGCGCGCGCCGAGCTGCAGAAGGCGGAGAACTACGATGAGATCGCCGTAATCGGGAACGGCGCCTACGGCACGGTCTACAAGGCGCGCGACCTCAAGAACGACGGCCAGGTGGTGGCGCTCAAAAAGATCCGCATCCCGATGGCCACGGAGGAAGGCATGCCCACCAGCACGCTGCGCGAAGTGGCCATGCTCAAACAACTCGAGAACTTCGAGCATCCCAACATCATCAGGTCAGTCATTGATACTGCTCTCCATGAAGGTTGAGGGAGGCGGGATAGCTCAGTCGGTAGAGTCAAAGAACCTTACTCGACAAAAATGAGTTCATGACTAATTACTTTATGACTTATCAGAAATTACGTGTTGTAGGGACAATTATACAGGTGTACAGATTTCGATTCATGTTAAGCGTTATCTAACTTCGTTGACTACTGAAAAATGTTGATGAAAGTATATTTGAGCATTATTCAAATTTTTGGCAGTAGACTGCTACATTTTAACAAATGCATGTAATTTAGTTAGTACCTTTTGTCTGCAGTGGTCGAGCGGCATTTTTCTGATATCAGTGTTTGATATGACTTATATATTCACGTCGGTGAGAAGAATGGCTTGTCACAATGATCTAGTGTGACCATTCTGTGTCTGGTATGCCCGCCATAGAGCTGTGTCCAACATTCTTTAGGTGGTAGACATAACAGTGGACATAAAAACATGGCTGAGTCTGAACAAGACTCGGTACCAAAGTGCCACAATGAGGGAATGAGACGTCTGAGAATTAATCTAGCATGTTCACTACACATGGCAGGAAATGTTCGCGGTCTTTTAAATAAACAACTCACCGATGCATACCTTTGTAATATTAATGAAATTACCTGCCGCACCATCATCCGCCAGGTAATTAAAATCTTCCACTCTAGTCGGGTAACAACCATTAATTATATTCCATTGGTGATCATTAGACTAGGCTAAAAAAACTCTATGGCAAGCCAGAAAAAAGTTGTTAAATCAATTGAAACTGCACCCACCATCTGGTGTTTTGTTTGGTATCAGGGGCTGAATGGCTGCTTCCACAACACCAAAGCTATCTGCTCGATATACCGATGTTGAGAATTCAATTCATGAATTCAAAACCAGGGGACTTTCATGCCCAACTACTTCTCGGGCAGATGTCTTCCTATCGCTCATCAGGCTGTGGATTACAGCGTGATGTGTCAGCTTCCTGGACCGTTTATATAAACTGGCGTGAAGTAATGCCGAGAGGCGTCAACACGTTTCATAAAGAGTGTAGAATATGAGTAACAGCAAGTAGTTTCTACTAGTGTTTTATGCTTCAATGAAAATAAATTTGATGTATCATTAACAAAAAGTATATAGAATTCTAATTTTATTGTAATCCTTAGATATTATCCCATATAAAAACGAAATATTTCATAAAGGTAGCGTTCTCGTCATTGTTGAATACCAATCGGTAAATAACATGTCTGTAGAATGGCCTCAGGTGAAGGTTCGCCAAGAGGTCACCAGGTGGCGTAGTAAGGTAGTGAGTGGCCGCGCTAGCTTACACTGTGATTGGTTACCTTGATCCAGAAGGGGAGGCTATTGTACCTGTATATATTCAGTTCTCTTATCTTGTGCATGTGGTCTGAATAATTCCTGCACAACGTGGCAGGAGTTTCAATCTTAGCATAGGTCTGGCCATCGGCCATAGGTCACAAGAGTTGGGAATCTAGTGGGAGAATGAAGGATGTAGAGTGAACTTTAGAGTTAGGCGTCGGTCATACTACATCAGAAATGTGTGTCTAATATTTGAAAAAAAACCACATACCAGGGAATCCACAGGTATAAAAGAATTGAGAAATCACAAGTCCTGACGTGCCTCATTTCACATGTCAGAGGTCGAGTCGGCTGATGTCTCTGAATGAAAATGCAGCTGGGGACAATAAGAACCATCACTGATCGTCAGAAGTCATGATGTGGAATCATAATCACCGCTTTTGCAGATCGGTAACTCGAAACTAGATTGATAACTCTAGTAGCCCAACAGGCCACTACCTGCGCCCTATGGACTCATATATGCTCGGTCGTATGTTGATGGAAGCAGTGCGCAATACTGTGAGATGTGTTCTTCATATCGTATATGGCTCATGCAGACAATTCACCACATCAACTATGTTTGCAGGTTGCTAGATGTGTGTCCAGGGCGACGAAACCAGAATGAGATGCGGCTGATGCTAGTCTTCGAGTACATTGACCAGGATCTGGACAACTATCTTAAACGTTGCCCGTCTCCTGGGCTTGGCCCCGACAAGATTAGAGTGAGTACTGATGGAAATGGATATGTTTTAGGAACTACAGTATTGCATATCTATCACCTAGGATATCAAGTGAAAACCAACGCAGGCCAAAGCCGTAATTGAGAGGGTATCCATAGTGTCTTTTATTGGTTTGACTAAATTGTGTTTTCCATTGGAAGAAAAGATATGTAACGGATTGTCAACTATTTTTTGCCAAGAAAAAAATTAGAACAAGAAAAAAGAATAAAAGGTACTCCAGGTCAGTAAATACTGATATAATAAGGTGGTCAAAGTTGTTGTAACTGTCGTTCAAAGTGAACACGGATAAGTGTGTTTTTGGTCTAAAGGCATTTGAACATTGGGCCCGAGTGAATACTTCCACAGAGAGTGTGGTTAAAAGTCTTTTTTACAGTAGTCCAAAGCAGGTAAAGTCTTTGATACGGCGGCTCAAGTGATTATTGCTATGTCTAGTGTGATCCACTACCAGGTGTTGTGTGACGTATGTGATTATCGGCAGGACCTGATGTACCAGATCTTACGTGGCGTGGACTTCCTGCACACAAACAGAATCATTCACCGCGATCTGAAGCCTCAGAACGTGCTGGTGACGGCAGGCGGCCAGGTGAAACTCGCCGACTTCGGACTCGCCCGCGTGTACGGCTTTCAGAATGTCCTCACCACAGTGGTATGTTCTCTGTGTCTTCTGATGAACTAATATGTATAGACTGAGATCATATCAGTATATCAAAGAGTCCCAGGCCTTCCAGTGAAACCTTTAAAACCTATATAACCTATAAAAACCTATATTTTCACTGCCATGCAGATTGATGTGTACAGGAATTTTTTAAGTTAACTTGACACAAAGTTAGATTGTCAAATGACAAGAAATCCACATTATCTGTTTATTTAAGAGATCATAAAAGTGATTAAGAATCAACAGTTGGTGTGACTTTTTGCCAGGCTGGCTTGCCTATTGGAAACTCAACACACATATATACATACTTGCTGGGTATAGCCTAATGAGCCAGACACCCTGACGTCCTGCAATTTAGTACTAGCTACATTTTTTAGAAGTCGAGAACTGAAAATAAGCGATTCACTATATTTTGACTCTTATTATGCTGAATATGTTAACCCTAATAACCTATAAAAGCCTATGTTTTGGGCCTTGAGAAACCTGTATAAACCTATATTTTGATTTTCAAAACCTTTTAAAAAAAACTACATTGAGGAAGCGGGGCACTGGGAGGCCTGGGGTCCCCTAAATCATCATGTAGAGATGGCAGTTTTCGTTTTTTCCAAGGAAATCCTTGTTTTCATTTTCAGTTTATACTCTTTTTTTTCTTTTGTGTAAAACAAATAGAGAATCGATTTGGTCTCATTTAAACCAACAAATAGTGACTCAAACCTCCCTATGCACCTGGGCTGCATTCCATTGCCAATAACAATGCGTTTTCTCAGGCTCTCTGAGGTAGTCATTTCCACATGAAAAAAATGTCCTCTTATTTTTTATGACACCAACTTACATCCCAAGTGGTAGGGGTGTTCGCCTCGAGCATGGGAGGTTGTGTGTTCAAACCCGGTCGGGTCATACCAAAGACTTACATAAAAATGGTACCCACTGCCCATTCGGCTTAACACTCGCCATTAAAATGAGGAGTATGGGTCTAGGGCCCGAGTGGAAGAACGGCTGAGTGTTTGGTTGTGTGGGTTATTTTTCTAGACCTCACTGGCATCTTGTTACAGACTTTGCTGCTATTTACTATCATCTCCCACACCTGATATTTGAGAGGTTTTTGCTGCACATTTGGTTTGTCTTTTACATCACATCGTTGAAGTTGTGTTTGACACCATGACTTTGAACTTGTGTTGGACAGGTCGTGACTCTGTGGTACCGTGCCCCGGAAGTACTCCTCCAAGCACAGTACGCCACTGCCGTCGACCTATGGAGCTGTGGCTGTATCTTCGCTGAACTGCACATGCGCAGGGCTCTCTTCTGTGGTCAGTCAGACATCGATCAGCTTTATAAAATATTTGAGTGAGTCAAGTTTTATCCTCAGACAAATCAAATATCCGTTTACAAAATTTAGATGATAGATTTGCTTGTCATATTTAATACATAATCCCTCAGTGGTCAGTTGAATCTAACTTCTTTTTACATACAGCTAATACTTCGTTTGTACTTTACGGATTTCTATTGATTGATATTACTTTAAAAAAACCCATTTCAACTGACACCATGTTACCAATCAAATGCTATTGAAATTGGATGTGAGAAAATGTGTAAGCAAATACAAGTACAAGAATGCGGTTTAGTTTGTATTCATCACATATGGCACAACAGCATTATTTATGACATTTCAGAACTTCGATCGTAGAGTAACTTTACATTTAAAAAAATTATAATGTATTTTTTTCTATACCTATACTCTGGAAAGAGGAACTGTATGTGTTCTCTGTCACATGGGAAGGGTGTACGAGGACTGCCTTTGTCTCTTTCCTTCTTAACTATCCTCACAGTGATGTATTGTTGAAAAGTGGTGATCCTCATAGAATAAGATGAGTTAAACTATATTATGGGACATCCCCCCCCCCCGTAGAGACTTGGTATTGTTTTATAAACTGACAGTATTATGGGACTTTCATCATACAGCATCTTCGTGTCGTATTTTTATTGTGACAGTATTATGGGACTTCCACCACGGAGTGAATGGCCAGAGAATGTGACCTTACCTTGGAGTTCCTTCAGACACACACAAAAACAACCTTTGGAGCGTTTCATCCCAGAGATTGAGCCGTGCGCCAAGTCACTGCTGGAGGTAATATCTGCTGAGCTTGTGTCCTCACAGGAGGGCATCATGGTGAATGTCATGTCCTTGTATACAGTATTACTGCACCTCATAATTAGGTCATAAAATATGATGATTTGCACAACATATATTACAGATTAAATAGTTTTGTAAGTAACTGGTTACTAAGCGTGTTGGCCAATGCTCTTACTTTAGCCACCATCAAAATCGCTGCTGCATTAGAAGTGTAAGGAGGAAGGCCTCTTTCCGGAGCATGATAGACATGATTAAGACAAATAGAGATTCTAGGATTAATGACAAGGTGCAACAATATATAACGGATGATTAAATAGAAGATACCCCCTTAAAAAAACAGTCGCTGACAAGTGTTGTTCTAGACTTTATTATTAGAACCATGGAGCACAGTACGCAGATAGTCCGCAATATCATAGAACACTACGTTTCGCACAATTGTACGATATATTTATAACATACAGAATAGATATTCAAGACAGTAAAAAGTTGTTATCTGTTATGAATAGACAAATTATACTATAATATTTTCAGGTATATCTACTTTTGTATGATATAACGACTGTGAAAATATGATCTAATGAAATGTTTATTTTATCCTAGCAAATGCTGGACTTCTCCCAGGAGCGACGAGCGAGTGCGCAGGAGGCTCTAAAGCACAGCTACTTCAGTGGGTACGAGTCCGAACACTCGGTGTATGAGAGTGGAACTCAGAACACATCGACATCGTCAGGCAACAGTGACTCCATGGTGGACGAAGATCGCGATGACTCTTCATTACGTGCCAGCTATTCTGACTGAGCTTCACGTCCTATATGTTGCTGGAGTCCGTCGACAGAGTTAGGTAACAGTGGCTTTATGGTGGACGTGGATTGAGGCGGCTCTTCATTTACGTGCCAGCCGTAATACGACTGAGCTTCACATGACTAGATAACACTGACTCAGTAGAGGATAAGGACGACACTGCACTACATGCTGGTTACTTATTTTGTTGATAAATTTAATTTTAACCACAAATAGAAAAAGGATGTTAGTAAGAAGAATGGAGAGAAAGAACAAAGATTGATGGTGAAACCAGTGAACCAGGGAATCACGTCACTCGACTATTAATCTCGACCAGTATCGGAACAGCAGAGTGACATGATTCAAGCATCTCCAGTTAGCTCTGTGTACACGAGGTGGCGCGCCAGGTCTTCTGTGAAGGAATTTGTCGAAACAGAAGTCTCAGTCCGCACCGAGCTGACACTGTATCAACAGTCGGAGAAGAGTAGAAGGAACTATGTGAACGATGTGGGTATTTACTGCCAGGCTGAGGAATACGCATCACTGGCCGGCATCAAGCATTTTGATATGGTGTAAAACACCAGGAACCGTCCAACATAAGGACATATTGAACAGTTTGAATCCGCACTGGTAGCGAGTGACACGCGTTTCGCGCAGATGTCCGGATGTCATCACCTCGTTGACAAACGATAGGGCACCACACACAACTCAACCTGCACGAACGTTCAGTGATACAGAGCGCCCTAATTATAGATACAGTGTCAGTTGTTTTTGATGTACTTCACTGATCAGGTGAACCTAATTTTGAACTTAGTAAGTAACGCCCGGACATGTATTCAGGTTCGTGTGGTGTCAGGGGATAGATAAACAGTACTTAGTACATCGTATGATTCATCATCTCAATGTTATTTGTAAATAGACTATCGCTAGGACTTACGAAAATCATGTTTATTCTAAGACCCAGAGACGATATATAAACTACTTAGTAAAAATACGGCCTGCGTGGTCACTCTAATGTGGTTTCCTACATGAGGAGATGGAGACTACAGCTTCCATTGTAAGTCTCCGTTTTTATATCTCAGCATATATACATATCAGTCATACCACTTGAATATTATGTGACAATGCAAACCTAGAGATTAGACGTCAGTATTAGGAAAATAAATAGTTTATTGAAAATACATGGCAGCAGATGTTGCGAAATGGATGAAAAATACTGGGCTTCCAAGAGATGATAGGTTGACATATCGGTATCGGCGTATGTTCTGATGTGGAGAAATCTGTAGTGCTTTGTTCTTCATAGGCAGCAACTGATCATGGCAGGCTACTTACTCTACTGACCGCGAAATCAGTAGCTGATCATCAAAGAGTACGCTTAATTACATTTGTTAATTTGGTAGGCTTGAATCTTGGAAACAGAAATCAATGATAATTATTTAAGACTTAAGTCTGTATAAGTTGGATTGTGAAACGAAATTTTTGGAACAATCTAGTCGTAATGACGCCTGAATTTGGAAATAAAATGGAAAATGGAATTGATGTGGTTATCAGTTAACCTAAACTGAAAATATATTTTTGTGAGTTTTGATGAGTGTTGAGCTGGATGTTAAATGTTTTCTGGTATCTGATTATCGGTCTCATACATGTTTAATTTTTATTAGACTCCTGGTTGTAGAAGCACGTGTTGATTACTGAAACCCTTCTCAAGAAAATTTAGTCGGGAGCCCACTTCTCTGAATATTCCGTCTGGAACGTAAATTTAATTACATGTACTTAAAAAACCAGGGAACTGTTGAAAGGTACCTTCTCAAATGGCCGTAATCACATGAACTGACAAGCAGAGTTTGCATTGAAGAAGTCCGTTTTATCACTTCCTTAATTGTAGTAGCTGCCGCATATGCTACTTGTAAATCAAATATCAGCTATAGTAGATTGGACACCTAATGCTTGCTAGTAAGGTTGATTTCAATAGAAAGAGGTAGAAGTCTCTGCATAAAGAAGTCTCTGTAAACTAAAAACTCAACTTGACAGATGGCAGTGCACTGCTAGAGGAAGAACGGTAACTACGAAATGCTGCCTTCACTCTACAGGGCACCACAATAGTGACAATAGTGTGACGATTCGTGTGACAAACTGTATTAGGGTCATTTGCGGGAAGTTATGTGATCTGTGTGATGTAACATGGATTACATAACAAGGAAATAATGCTATTTTGTTATTGAAGCATTTATCTTAGTTTTATGAGTAAAAGGTACAGCTCCATGAGTAAGGGTCACAGACAATTATATAGTGAAGTTTGGTATATCTACTACTAGTTCTTCAGTGGAATGAGGGTTATGTGACCCGGGTTTGGTCATATGTCGCCTCACTAGTGCTGCTGAGACCACGTAGATTCTGGGAGTTGTTTTGGCGACACATTTAAATACTATTTGAATGTATCTGGAATAATCTTTTGTGAAAAGTGCAGAGGTCTACTTCTTGTTACTGGTTGTTCGGAGATCAACGGAGACCTATAAATTTCCCTGTAAAACAACTTGGTAGTGAATAGATGGTGCTGGGAGTATTAGCCTTTTGCTGTGGGAGAGGCTATAGACCATGTATTTGTAAAGGTAGCATACAGGTAGAGTCTGCTTACAAGTAGAACTAGAATATGCATTTACCGCTCAGATATGACTATAGTTCAAAGCCAAACATGCCACACTTCTATTCTCACTGTGTATATCCTTGATGTAGTGGTGGGACGTGAGCATACTCTATGCTGTGTTCTATCATCTACTTTACCCAGGTGTCTTTTGTGAGTTAATCCTTACCAACCATTGTGAATCCATGCCTTTTGTTTCTCGGCGAACTTTTATTACTGGAAGACAACTGCTCTAAGGTAAATCTGTATACAACTCTTGATTAGTCTGAAGTCCAGTAAGGCGCTATTTTCATTTTGTCTCGGTATAATGATGTAAAGGAGTTTCCATTGAAATAAGTCCCGAAATAAGATCTCTATATGAAATACGCACGTCTAAAGTACAGCTATATATACAGAGTATATTTTGTATGCATTTAATGAAATAGAAGTAAGTTTTACGAAGTGGGGCCCTTATTTACAGTGGGTGCTGCGATACATATCATGGGAATTTTCCCTATGTGTACATAAATGTATCTAGCGTTATTTTCGGTGGCACACCTTTGAAAACATGCTCCATTGAATACTAAACTCAAGGTATAGATATTATCCACCAGTTGTACACAACTTATTTTCAGTGATACTTTTTCCAGATTTCTGTTCTGGATATGACGGTAAAGATCATATTTAATTGCTAGGAATGTTATTATTGATTGTAATCGACATCGTGGTTTTACATTTGCGCCTTGAATGATTTTAGGAAATGATTGAAATGGTTTTTTTGGGGGGGAACATCAACAAAACGCATACGTTTCTTTCAGATTTGATATTGCATGTATAATTTTATAGAATGACCTGACCATGTTGTACAAGCTACAAGACGAGATGGAGATTTAGGTCCGTACAGAACGGGGCGTTTAGCATAGTTCGTGTGAATCATAAATCCCATTAAGTTTTGTATCTTGTACAAGTATCGTAGGTTGTTCTATATTCATCAAATACCTGAAATTAATTTTTTTTAAACAAATAAACCTTAATTTGACCTAACAACTATAGAAGATCATGGTTATGAAAGATTTACTCGTATGCTGTAGAAAATATGCATTGAAAATCAAACTAACGCAGACTTGTATATTAAAAAAAAGGCAAATCCTTTCTTATGAACGGCAGCAGCTTACTCACAGTTTCACAGATTCCCTCGAGTGATTAGAACTCGATTAAGTTCAAAACTATCTCCGCATTTGCATCTGCCATTTCATTATATTGCATTTGCCTGCATCACTATCAACTAGTGTGCTTTATTTCTTAGAAATATAAACATATCATTGCCATCTATGACATTTATTGACATTTGAGTGAAAGAAAAGTAATGGAAAGCATACAAAAGAGGGCATTTAGTTAACAAAGGTCTGGTTTTAAAACAGATTAGGTTTTAAGCATATAATAAAAATATTCCCCATTTCCATAATACAATTTTCTACAATTTTGTACGCCGTTGAACTGGACAGATTGAACATTCCGTTGATAAATGCTTGTTTGTGAATAAATCATTTTGCTGTCCCCCTCTACATTGGCTTTTGTGATTGTCTTGTCCCTCCGTCGAAAAATGGATATAGGGAATGGGCCTTGAATTCCTTTTACAACAATGCCATATAGGAAAGAATGGAATAATCCCTGGTCATCAATCTAGTAATGAATAGTCTTAGCGGCTAATTGGGAAATTGACAAATTAAAAAGCATATAGAGGGGAATTTTTTCTTCAAATTTGACCATCTATAATATTAAAGATTAATGGGGATAAAACCAAGGGATGTTGGTACGCCGCACCAAGTAGACTTAAACACCTGCCACTACTAGATCTTGAGTGTAATAGCGTAAAAATTGCCACAAAGGACTCTTATAGCTATTTAGGGGTGGAAGTAGACCAGGCTTTAGAGCATATAGGAAGAGTTGCAAAAACTTTCAACAATTGAATATTTAAGCTCTCCAAAATCAGAAGGGCCCTAGCGAAGGATACTGCGAGAGAAATATATGTGACTTGTATCAGACCAGTGGTAGAATATTGCAGTTATCTATTTGATGGAGCATCTAATGTGTATACGGATAAATTAGAGAGACTTCAAAACAGGGCGTTACATGTCATGCAGGGAGATAGCATAAATAGGCAGAGAATCGAAGATTTACGAATTAGCTGTGGAAGGCTGGAAAGCCTACGGCTTCGTAGAAAAGTCCAATTGGCAAAGTTGATGTACAAACGCTCGAAAATCACCCAGAATATTTATGAGCTCCCTAGGGAAACGCGACAGAATCGGTGGGTTAACTTTAAAGTGATCAAGCATAAAGGGTCTAAGTATGAGCGCTGCCCAGCTTTCAGAGGAAGGAAATTGTGGGATAATTTAACTCCTGAAATACAGCTAAGAGACACAATATCTGCGTTCAAACGGTCTGTAAGAGAACTATGGATATTGTAAATATGGTTACTTATGTTAGCTAACATGTTCGAACTGTCTACTGCACACTATTTTACTATGCACATTTATCACATAACTATTATCTTGCTTTGTATAATAATTACTTATGTTCATCTGATTGTACTACCTTTGGAAGATCTGGCCATCCGACCAGAAATGGATTGATCAATAAAAAAAAAAAAGAAAAAAGATATCAACATATAGATATCATATAACATGCATGACTGTGAGGGATATTTTAAAACAAACTGTTTTCATTTCTGACACCGTTAATTCCTGACAGATCATCGATAGTTTCATAGTAATTCTATTCTATAATAGTCATCAATAGAATTAGCGCAAATGACGCGCTGACAGATCATCGATAGTTTCATAGTAATTCTATTCTATAATAGTCATCAATAGAATTAGCGCAAATGACGCGCTGACAGATCATCGATAGTTTCATAGTAATTCTATTCTATAATAGTCATCAATAGAATTAGCGCAAATGACGCGGTGACATTGCATTTACAGGAGATTAATCAGTTAGCTCAGTAAATGTGGTGCCCTGGTCATCTCATCTAGAGATACAGATTCACATGCTTTTGTCAATAGTTAAGGAAGCTTATCTCTAGCCGACAGTGTTTGATGGTAGACAGAGGCACGTTACTGGTGCTGACGCTTGGCCTGCGGTATTTGGAGAGTAAACAGCACATTAATACAGGCTGAGTACAAGCCTCTGCCGGCCAACTAACTGTTAGTCCTCCGTGCAGCCCCAACACTGCAGTAAACAGGTGACAGGGCAGGAGGCCAGTGTAGATAAATATCCCATCGAGATTAGTCACTCTCCCAGTACATGCCAGAAGATGTGCTTGGAGATTGGTTATGCTCAGTGATCTAAAAATAGCTTCTCGGCGACTCCATTTTCTCGGAAGGGTGAGAGCGGAGGAGCGGCCGGCTGAGTCACTGCCGACCAGCGCACCCGCCGTACCCAGCAGTGTACCCTGCGCCTGCCGAGAACCAGTCGGTGCTGGGCGGGTGATGTAAGTTCCCTCAGGCGAACTCTGCAGGCCTCCAGCAGGGCAGGACTTACACAGGTTGCACGTTAGAGAAAATCCCCTCCGAAGATGTGACGACTGAGATTGATTACGTCCGTGCAGCTACAGAGGAGACATTTCCAGGACAATGGTCGGCGCTTGGTCGTTACTGTGGCGCAGGGGAGGACTGGCTGGGTGGCTGGGTGAGTATGCTGAGTAAATACACGTAGGGCTCTCTCTCTCTCTGCTGCTCTCCCGCCCGCTGACCTCTCCTCACCCTGAGCTGCTCCCAGCATGAGGAGGTGGGCTCCCATGAGCCGCTCGCCGACCTGAGACCATCCTCCATTCTCACCTTTACAAAACCCCGACAAATGCATACTCTGTTTTACCCGTGTCTGAGCTTCTCCTGCAGGGCGTTCAGCTGTAGTCGCGAGCCCTTCTTTTCCCTGTGCTCCACTCAGAGCAATTGGAACGGACCCAGCTCTGATAGACCCACGCCTCCCCGGTGCACTCCCGCACGCTGCCCACGCCTTCACTTTAAAACGTGTAAGGGATGGTTTTTAATAAGAAGAGAGTCCGCTCTTTATTCGCAAAACGGTTTGCGTTGGTGGATTTATATTATGAGAACTGAATCATGGCACAGATTACCTCTTATCCAAGTGCAAGAGGGCGCACCGTTCCATAGCGCACTAGGAGGCTTGGGTGGGGTGTCCTCCGCATCCTCTCTCTTTTGACAAACATTGAGGAACTATGACACCTTTGTATTAGTATAACACCGCCTCCCCTACGAACCTGTAGCTAGTTTACATAATTCACTAACCTCGAAGCAATTATGTGATTACAAACAGATTTGTATACGTCAAGTCTGGTATTGAATGAATATGCGTACACATGTATACATACAGAACACAGTCAATGCCATATTATGATGAGATCTGGGACCACCTCCAGGCAGTACGACCACGTGAAGTCCAGAATATAAATTACTGTAAAGAACCAACCCATGCGTGTGATATGCACGTATCATTCTGTCCATCTCTGGAATAGCACGGTGTTAGTACACACTATCTTAGCATGAGACGCGCAAATCGCTATATATAATGAGCTTAATTGGAAGTCATTGCTGGGTGAAGCGCAGTATTGGCACATATTGTATAATAAATCAAAGTGGACGTCAAATCGAGAATATGTTTGAACACCCTTTCATGATAACTTAATTAGGTTATAAATACTTTGCAGTATTTGCGTGTGTCTAGAATTATTGTCTCCCGTATATACATGAAGATCGCCGGGGCTGTCTATCAATCAGGGTAACAGCAAATTGGCCACCGAGAGAGATTCTGAAATTCCCAATTGCCAAGATCGGGGACATCCAATCGCATTGACTCTCTCAGAGTTCAATAACCAATTATATGAAAGGACTCATAAGCGCAAGCTTTTGTTGATAGTGAGAATAGGAACTAGTGAATAGTGAAAATCAGGCAAAGGTCATGTTCTTCAATACTAAAAAAATAGATTCAGCATTTAAGATTTGATAAAAAGTTGCAAGATTTTGGAAGGTAACGCTTATTCTCTTAAATCCTAGGTATATCAATACAAGAATTGATATCCTTGGAAATAATTAACAAATTGTACATTTATGTCTCAGTTACCACCCCAGAAACACCATACCATACGCGCCCCATATGCACTTGCATTTAGGTGAGTCTGGACCCCCCAAGCATGAATGTATACAAACTGACAATAGAAAGTTTGGGCATAATGTACTGCCTGCTATATATACAACGTGTCAAAAACACAGAGTTACTTAGGTAAGTAAACAATAGACAGATGCCACCTGCCGCGGTGGAGGCGGGATGGTTCGGGGTTAAACAGAGAACGAGAACATGTCTGTCTCCCGGAGCTTACTGTATCATCAACAATTACGATCTGGCGTGAAAGGAGACCTATAATGAATATTTTCACAGGGAGTAGATGTCAAATGGAAAAGAAAATCAAGCTTGGCATATAGCTTCTTATATTACTTCGTCTCATAGTAACTGCAGTGATTAAAGTAGTCAGGAGTAGTTAAGCATTTGTACAGTAAAGTCCCGCTTAAGGGAGCCATCCTCCGTTCCGAGCGGGGTGTCCCCCTTAAGCTGGGTTTTCAGTCTGTCGATGGTTAGGCTATGTAGTACATAATGTATATAATAACTGCATAAAGGTGATACTAATGCATGGAAACACTGTAGTAACCACACAAACTCTCTAGAGATGTATATCTCACGCCTACAGGAGCCTACGCAGTCTGTTGCCTGGTATCTAAGATTCAATAAGGTATCCCTATAAAGTGTCCACTTAAGCGGGGTTATGAAACATTCTGTACCGAAATAACTGTCCCATTAAGTGGGGTTTCCCCTTAATCGGTGTTAAAATAAAGTCTTAATAGAGGGGAAAAATCCGCTCCGAGCAAATTTACCCCTTAAGCGGGGTGTCCCAGAAGCGGGGTTTCACTGTACATACATGTACTTGGTAATTCTTGCTAATGTGGCGCCTGGTTTGCTCCCCATCAATTAATAACTATGATCTACCTCTACATATAATTCACTATGATCTACATTCCAAATCCGATCTGGAATACAGCTAAATAAATCATTGAATGATTATAATTGATATTTCGCTATAAGAATGAAAGTATTGATTGTACCATGTCATTTACCTTTCCAGGTGGCGGCACGCGTGAGTTGATATGGTTCTTGCTGCTGTCGCTAGGTTTAGCGGCACAAGGTGAGGTCTTTGACCACAGGAAAGTGTTCGGAGGTGTGTTCCTTGTAGAAGTATCTTGTCTGCATGCCAACCGGGGGCGTAGGGAGGGTACGAAGCACGAGGGATCCTCCTAGCCGCGCAGAGGGTAGGGGCTGTATGTCGCAGGGATAATGGAATGTATGGGTCATGGGTAGGGGGTGTATGGGGCATGGGGTAGTGGTAGAGAGATAATGCCAATTATGGGGTAGTCACTTTGCACCCATATTCTGTCCCGAACTATGATCAAGCTCAATTTATCTTTGGTACCACCTACGCCCTTTGTTTACTAAAATAAATCACATCCTGTCGTCTACTTAGCTGCAATATGTGTAAAAATATGTTGTAACCATACTGTTTCATAGAACTACTAACACATTCTTACTCTGTTATGTTATTCGTAATGGTAACACTGTCAGTTTAGATTCCTTGCCAGCGGACATGCCTGTACTGACGTCATAATGTATGCGTTGTACATTTACAATAATATCATCTGGGTGTCTGTGTGGAACTAATAGACAGTATTATGACCTTTGAAAATAGCTGTCGCGAATCCTAGATTAACACCACACCTGATACAACAAATTATGTACGCGACAATATTGCGTAAATAGGACATGAGCCACTCAAAACAATTTTATTTCTGATGCGGTGCCATGTGTTAGTGAATTCACACGCATTATGAGACATATGGTGCCGCGCAGTTGAGTGAACAGCTCCACGTCTTCCTCCTGACTGACGATCTGAGCCACGTTATGAGAATACCCCGAGACCCTTCCTGGCTGAGAGTGCCAGGGAACGTCTACTCAGGGATCAGAGGCTTCTACCAGGACAGAGGAGGCTGGAACTCGTGAAATATCACAAAATATGTTAAAGGATAGATGTCTCTTATCGTAAGCAATAAAGCCCTGTCTCCACTGTGCGATTCTAGGTACATAGGTACGTCCAGTCTGAGACTGGGTGTACCTCCAGGATCGCAACTCGGCAAAACGCACAGTGGAGACAGCAAGTTTCACTCCAGTCTGAGACTGGGCGTACCGGTACACCCAGTCTCAGACTGGAGGTACCGCATGTACCCCTATGAACCTAGAATCGCAAGCCCTCCAGTCGCAAGCGGGGGTGTCTCCACACAGAATCGATGATACCTTGCGATCCGAGGTACATGCAGTACGCCAAGCCGGTACCTCCAGTCTGAGACTGGAGATACAGGATCGCAAGCTCCCCCAGTCGCACAGTGGAGACAGGCCTTGTGAGTGTCGCAATTTCTATTTTCCCCCAATTCATAGGTTACATATAATTCCTGAATGTCTTTGTCTAATTACGTCCGATTTCCCCTGAGAGTAGGTCCTTGAATAGCATTGACTGTATAACTGTTAAGTTATGATATCCTGTATGTGCCTAGTGCCGATTTTCCAATTAACCGATGTAAATCGTACATAGAAATAACACAAAAGAAACTTTTGAAGAGATATACTTATATTGGTGAACACATTCGTTCGAGAATGCCTGATTTGTTATTGTTGGGACCGTGATGTAAATGTATAGATGCATATACATGCATATGTTCTTGTGCTATATGTTCCTTCTATGTGCATTTTATGGTGATCAATATCATCGATCGTATAAATAAGTTAATCTGATCATCAGTAAGTTTGTAGATGGGTTATAAGTAAATACATAAGACATGTATTTTATAACTTTTCTATTGCTGTTGTGTCCATTAATAAAATAGTACATCTGGAGTTAACGAAAGCGAAGCTTCAGCTATGTTGGGTTTGAGGCTAAAATTTGGTTTGGGTCTCAATATCTACTATTGAAGTTTACTACAGCATGATCGTCGCTGTATGAATATGAAAGTGAATTTTTAGGATGACTCTCTCCTTGAGAGTATCAGTAGCCTACAATGCATTTCAAATATCTGAGAATGAGGCTTATATTTATTTATTTAATTTTTTTTTTTTTTAATTTCATATAGCAGCCAGTTCTGCCACAGGGCGGTTCTTCCACTGGTTTATGAATCACATAGAATCAATGGCCTGAGCGCCCGTCTGCACACCAGGTGAACAAGTATTTAAAAAGAAAGGTTTAATGCCAGCAAGAGTCATAGGACTACTCACAGCCAAAACAACGTAACATAATATGCAAGACATGTATCTGCTGTTTTCAGTTGGTTCACTAAAAGAAAGAAACTACAAGACAAAGCCCATTATCTGACTATCTCGATATCAGACGTTTTCTATAATTCTTATACTAACACCTCTACCACCATGGGAAGCTATTTTTCTGCCCTAAAAAGCAAAAACAACCTACTTCTAGCGACACTCATGACAAATACAAAAATGACAACAGAGTAGGTGACAGAGTAGATGACACTCTGCTGTGGAGGTTCGTGAGGTTTCCATTGCCCTCTGAAACCTCGCTATAGATGTTCCCTGTAAAGGTCCATGGCCTCCAATACCTCTCCGCGCATTTAGGTATTAGTAGGCTCTTTATTTGGTAGTCGATGTTAAAAGTAATGTTATTCAATTCCGTGCGTCCACACAGGTATAGACAGGTGTCCACGGCGGAACACATGCGCCAACCTCAACTGTTACGACAACAACCAGCAGTGCAATGGAAAAGACGACTGTGGAGATAATAGTGACGAATGGGACTGTGGTGAGTAGCTTGAGTAGTGATGGGAATACATCACTAGTCAACAAAATAATGGCCAATTCAAGAATAAAAACAAATAAAAACGGAATACGTTGGTAGATATAGACCTTTATTTGGTCAGCGTACAAGCCATCCCCACCAATATCGCTCCCTTAGGGACCCACCAATATATAGTATAACGCTTCGTTTTTGGTAACCATGTGTAACCATGGTAACCCCCTTTGAGAATCCTGCATCTGCCCCGGAATAGTGTCTTTGTCATCTAAAGAACAGAACATTGATTAGGTACCCTAGATAATAGAGCATAGCTTAATGATTGAGATATTGTTAGTCCCCCAAGCATTGAGCCATTCGGTAAAGGGAAAGAGTGTTAACTACCTCATATAAAAAGGCACGATTTCGACAGGATCTGCTTGGAGTTGCTCCCGCACATAGAGACAGACAGAACCATACCTATCCATAAATTGCTGAGTGAGTGAGATTCTGGTGTGCAGAAAAATGCAAACCAGTCGTTCCTTGTTGTAGCTATATAACCAGACACACTTTTCCTAACATGATTTATTTCTAGCCATATTGAGAACCTAATTTAACTCGGACAATGTACAAGAACGGTCTGTCTCAACTTCATGGTTTATGATTGTTTTGATTTTAATTTGGAAAAAGATTAGCATATGATAGCTAGATCGACTGCCAATGGATTATTGTGTATCCAATTTCGGTGTTCTTGTGTTATGTAAGGTATATCTAAAGTATTATTTAGGAGATGTGCAGGCATTGCGTAGAAAAGGTGCCAATCTAGCCTGTGGGAAAAGGTCTATTCCTCATTGATTCGCCAACATAGGCCGCATTAGTGCGGCGCTATTCAAACCGTCCAGAGGAGGATTTCCCTTCTCCCTGGTGCCAAACATTGAAATGAGTGAGGGGATCGGCGAAAACAAGTATCTCGAATTCTTTAGTTTTGCAGAAGACTTCAACGTTGGCATCAATGTTATGAAATCAAATATAATATGGATCTGGTTATATCTAAAATGCAAGTGCTTCTGGAGGCTCCCCCCTCTCCGACCCACAACAGGGGCTTTGCCACTGGACCAATCGCAGTCTCTTCAGGCAGTCTCAAACGTGTAGTCCAATTTCTTGAAACAAAATTCTTGACACAGTTTGTATTAAAGAGTGAGTCATTGACTTAAGGAATACTCATAATATAAAGAATGTTTCGTGATCAACGATTCTAGTGGGAGCAATCATGTTACCTAAAGTATTGCTTCACAAACTGAAGGGGAAGACATTGGTCGCTTGAAGAATTAGCTCTTTTTTAGATTAAAGGCGAAACATGATTATCGCCTGAACATCCTTACCAGATTAAAAGTAAACATACAGTCGGTTGAGACTCATGATTCCCATGAGCATCCCTCTACATTCTCTATGGATAATGTCCTGTTCCCTATTGGCGAATCACTTGTATAGATATGTAGATTTATTTAACCACGGACTTGAATGACCTGGGTTGGCAACACAGGCCTGCAGGCTTATCTCTCTATGACTCGCTATTGTTCTCGAGTTCCCGTTTTTGCCGCCAGGGCGGCACTACAGTAGCAGCAGGTAGTTCTAATCCCTAGAAGACCTAAAACTATTACTCTACTTGTTCTGAGTAGGTTTCTGATAAGGTAAGACAGCTAAATACATTAGCAAGGCCTGGTTGAGTAGGAACATTTTTGAAACATTGAGTTTTCACTGATGAGCCCCAAAAATCAGTCATTTCTCAGTGGTGCCAACATCTAAAGTCACCCAAACTCTGCCATTAGTTTGGAAACCCCCAGAAGGGCTAGGAATATAATTTTAACTGTATTGAGTAGGTATCACATTGGGCAAGACAGTTATATACTTTTGCAGGGCCTGGTTGTGTGGGAATATTTTTGAAACTTTGACTTTTCACTGGTGAACCCCGCAAAATCAGTCATTTCTCAGTGGCGCCACTATCTAAAGTCCCCCAAACTCTGCCATTAGTTTGGAAACTCCCAGAAGGGCTAGGAATATAATTTTAACTGTTCTGAGTAGGTATCACATTGGGCAAGACAGCTACATTGGGCAAGACAGCTAAATACTTTTGCAGGGCCTGGTTGAGTAGGAATATTTTTGATACTTTAACTTTTCACTGGTGAACCCCACAAAATCAGTCATTTCTCAGTGGCACCACTATCTAAAGTGACCAAAACTCTGCCATTAGTTTAGAAACTCCCAAAAGGGCTAGGAATAGAATTTTAACTGTTCCCAGTAGGTATTACATTAGGCAAGACAGCTAAATACTTTAGAAAGGCCTGATTGAGTGGGAATATTTTTGAAACTTTGACTTTTCACCGGTGAACCCATCAAAATCAGTCATTTCTCGGTGGCGCCGTCATCTAAAGTCACCCAAACTCTGCCATGAGTTTGGAAAAACCCAGAAAGCCTAGGAATATATTTTTAACTGTTCTTAATAGGTTTTATATTGGGGAAGACAGCTAAATACTTTAGAAAGGCCTAATTGAGTGGGAACATTTTTGAACCTTTGACTTTTCACCGGTGAATCCCTCAAAATCAGTCAATTCTCGGTGGTGCCGTACTCTAAAGTCTCCCAAACTCTACCATTAGTTTGGAAAAACCTAGAAGGGCTAGGAAATAATTTTAACTGTTCTGAATAGATATTATATTGGGGAAGACAGCTAAATACTTTAGAAAGGCCTTATTGAGTGGAAATATTTTTGAAACTTTGACTTTTCACCGGTGAATCCCTCAAAATCAGTCATTTCTGGGTGGCCCTGTCATCTAAAGTCACCCAAACTCTGCCATTAGTCTTGAAAAACCCAGAAGGGCTAGGAATAGAATTGTAAATGTTCTGAATAGGTATTATATTGGGCAAGACAGCTAAATACTTTAGAAAGACCTGATTGAGTGGGAAGATTTTTGAAACTTTGCATTTTCACTGGTGAATCCCTCAAAATCAGTCAATTCTCGGTGGCCCTGTCATCTAAAGTCACCCAAACTCTGCCATTAGTTTGGAAAAACCCAGAAGGGCTAGGAATAGAATTTTAACTGTTCTAAATAGGTATTATATTGGGCAAGACAGCTAAATACTTTAGAAAGACCTGATCTAGGGGGAATATTTTTGAAACTTTGCATTTTCACTGGTGAATCCCTCAAAATCAGTCAATTCTCGGTGGCCCTGTCATCTAAAGTCACCCAAACTCTGCCATTAGTTTGGAAAACCCCAGAAGGGCTAGGAATATAATTTTAACTGTTCTGAATAGGTATTATATTGGGCAAGACAGCTAAATACTTTAGAAAGGCCTGGTTCAGTGGGAACATTCTTGAAACTTTGACTTTTCACCAGTGAACCCCCCAAAATCAGTCATTTCTCAGTGGCGCCATCATCTAAAGTCACTCAAACTCTGCCATTTGTTTGAAACTCCCAGAAAGGCTAGAACTGAAGATCTAACTGTTCTGAGTAGGTTCTCAATTTGGGATTAACAGATGACAGTTAAATAGTTTATTAAGGCCTGCTAGACTGGAAATATTTTCTACATCCCTACATCCTACAGCCCGACACCCTACATCCCTATATCCACATCCCTACATCCCTACATCCCCACATCCCTACATCCTACTTCACTACATCCTACATCCTACAGCCTGACATCCTACTTCCCTACATCCACACATCCTCAGATCCTACATCACTACATCCCTACATCCTACAGCCCGACATCCTACATCCCTACATCCTACATCCCCACATCCTACATCCCTACATCCCCACATCCTACATCCCTACATTCCTACATCCTACATCACTACATCCTACATCACTACATCCTACAGCCTGACATCCTACATCCCTACATCCACACATCCCTACATCCTACATCACTACATCCCTACATACTACAGCCCGACATCCTACAACCCTACATCCATATATAAGGTAATATGTGACTTGGCAAAAAGAGGGGGCTCGGAGACAAAAGCCAGATAATTTTTGTATGTAGGTATGTAGGATATAGGGATGTAGGGATATAGGGATGTAGAATGTAGGGAAGTAGAAATATATGGATGTAAGGATGTATGGATGTAGAGATGTAGCATGTAGGTATGTATGGATGTATGGATGTGGGGATGTAGGGATGTATGGGTGTGGAGATGTAGAGATGTAAGATATGGGGATGTATTGATGTAGAGATGTAGGATGCATGTATGGATGTAGGGATGTGGGGATGTAGGGATATAGGATGTAGGGATATAGGATGTGGGGATGTATGATATATTACTACACACCGCCGTGACAGCGGGCCGTAGTCATTGCAGTGGTCATTGTAAAGTTAATAAAAGGGCGTTTGATGGGAATTTGATGAAGAAATACGGCCCTCTCGCCTATAGATGGCGTCGGGACGTATTTTTTCAACAAATGACCTCGAACGACTAGCCATACAGGCTCAGTTACCACGTTTTCTAATAGAGATGTGGGGATGTAGGATGTAGGGATGTAGAATGTAGGGATGTAGAGATGTTGAGGTGTATGGATGTGGGGATGTAGAGATGTAGGATGTAGGGATGTTGGGGTGTATGGATGTGGGGATGTAGGATGTAGGGATGTAGGATGTGTGGATGTAGTATGTGGGGATGTAGGGATGTAGAGATTTAGGATGTAGGGACGTTGGGGTGTATGGATGTGGGGATGTAGGGATGTGTGGATGTAGGGATGTAGAGATGTAGGATGTAGGGATGTTGGGGTGTATGGATGTGTTGATGTGTTGATGTGTTGATGTATTGATGTACAGATCTGATCACCTTTTAATTCCATTTTAATTCACAAATGAATATATATTAAAATCACATAAGCATCATAATTCAGATTAATATGCATTTTCAACACATTTCTACTCCTATTTCTTACTGAGACATAGAAACCCAACCCAAATCCATCAGCAGCACCACATTGAACTCCTGGTGGTGAAAACTGAAACTAGAGTAGACTGTGATGCCGCCTAGCGAAAAAAAACGGAAACTAGCGGTCGACCCGTGAACGCAGTCAAGCGTAGCCGAGGCGAACAGATCACAGAACAAACACGGCAATGGGCCGCGTTTCCTATCCATAGGATATAGGTCCGTGATTTAACTGAGAGAATAAAAAACTGAACTGCCGATACATGCTTTTCACAATAACTCACTTTACGGTCGTGATTCCTTTTAGATGTCCTTGACCAGTTTAATAATGCCACGAGTAAGACGTTCGTGTGGCCGTGGTGGATCCTTGGATTGACATGCGCAGTCGTCGTGGGCACGTGTCTGGCCATCGTTTGTCGCTACATCCGGGAACGCACAGATCCCTCACTTGACGCTTACCTGCTGGAACAGCCCACTCCAAGCAGGTCACGCACAAGGTCACGCGACAGGTCAAGGTCGCACGAACGCTCAAGGCCCCAAGAGAGGCCTAGTGGGATTGAAATGTCGCGGAAGTCGTCAGACCGCAGCAAAAACCCGCCGCCGCCGGCGTCTGCAGAACGGGGCCGGCCCGGCCGATCAGGAGGTACGCATTCCAGTAGTCGTCTGTATAACCTAGATTGAGACAAAACAATGAAAATTACCCATCGCAATATGCTATTTTGCTTTGGCTGAGAACTTCAATTTTATTTTGTCAATCTGTAATTGCTTTGATCAGTCGCTTTATTTCACGTCAATAGGTCTGTATGTAACATAATTTTGCTTATATGGAAACCATATAATTTGGAGAAATATTGCTGTGGATATCACTTCTAAGATGTCATAAACCATCTTCGGCCATTGAAGGGAAATTTGATTTATTTCATGCATTAAATTGATAAATTTAATCCCGCATTCTGGCGGCATCGCTGCAAAATAGAAGTAGAGACAAGATAATTCATTACGCATACTTATGCTTAAAAACAAATTTTGCCTTTGGATTTCCACCATATAATCGGATTGCTGTTGATATGTGGCTCTTTTTGGTCTCGAGAACAGACTCGTATAGAGAACGCCCCAAGCCCAAACAGTTACCTCCACCCATTCCACCACCACCGCGAGTGTCTCCTGGAGAGGCCGCGGGGGGCGCTGCGAGCGACCAACACACAGGTACACAGTGCGCAGCATTGGGGCACAGAGTGTCACGAAACCTACATCAGAAAACGAAATTCTATTGGAAAAACAAATTACGTTGGGAAAACGGGCATTGCATTAAATGAACACGTTTCGATGCACCTTAGTAACATGTGAACCTGGGTATTAAGATGGGATAGAATTATTTAATGTTATTAAATAATGCATTTACACCATGTGTCCCATTGACATTTGATTTATGCGCAAAATTGAAAAAAAGTGATAGTTGTAGTAGTTAACAAGGGACCTCCCAGAGTTGAAAAACAAATCAGAAGTATAGATGTCGTTAGGTCGTTTCATTAACTCAGCACTTTTGCACGTATGTCCGCGTTTATCCTGCTTTTACCAAGATGCCTTTTGCTCAGCTGCCACATTATGTCAACATATTTTTACCAATCTATATACAACTAAATTGATAGAATAGACTTAGACATACATATATGTATAGATAAATCGTGCAGTAGCCCTGGGCATATAATGCATCGTCTCCCTAAGCTTAGGCAGATCTATTCTCCTGTAGTATAGTTTGTGTATAGCTTGTAAAGATTGAATTCTTAATTTTTACGTTAGATTTGAAGTTTAGCTGTAATGCTGATGGTCTGCTGACAATATACATGTATGTACTAAAAGATGTAAGTGTCTTTAGGTGTATACGATACTCACTAGCTTTTGAATGGAATGATATTTATATATATTCGTTGTTTTTCATGGTGGCAGTGGATATAGAACCTTTACCCCCTCCACCTACACATCAACCCACTAGGGTGGCGCCACCGGTGCCTTCCCAGCAGCCCGCGCCTCCTGCCGTCGCACCAAAACCCAAGCAGCGAACCTCTTCCGGTTCCGGAAGTGAAAGTGCTCCCGGAAGTCCACAGCCGCCAACGGCATGGCAGAACGCCACATCCGCACAAATAAGTAGCAGAGGTAAGTTTTACTGGTAAAATTGATATTAGAGTGAGACCTCAAATGTTAGTTTTCACTATGTCAACCCTGCTACTCTGCAGTTATTTACTACGCATTCACATGCGAGAAGTACAGATTATACCATTGACATTAATACTTCTCGAGGAATGATATAAACATGTCTTCATAGGCACCATGAGAACATAATATTGTATACGGCATTAGCTTGAATAATAAATTGCATCAGGAGAAACTTTGCTTTAGCACTTTCTTGATTACATAAACCCGGACGTTGCCAGTCAGCAGTCAAATACCAAGAATATATAGCTCCGACTAATAAACTGACCAGCCTTTTTAGCTCGAATTGCCCATGACTCATATATACACCAGAAAGGCAGTCGAGGTCAGTCGAAGTCAGATAGTATAATTTGTGAGAAAATACAATCCACAGCTGACTGTTATCCGAATTTCTCTTTATTTAATCAATTAATTAGACCCATGCTTTATTCAAGAGGGGGAGAGACAATAATAGAGACCCTTTTGCAGGTTCCATGTAGTGGACTGCCTAGTTGCAGATGACTCTCATCCTATAGGTATCTCTAACTGCAGTTGCGGTTATGGAGTGGAAGCACTTCTTTTTTCCACCTATATCAGATGATTGTCTGCAGTGGCTCTTTCTGCCGGCAGGTGGCGGTAGTGGTAATAGGCCTTCTGGGGCGACCCCTCCGCCCTCCTACGAGGAGGTGCATGTGGAGGGGTACCGGACGCTACAGGTGGATCAGCGCAGCGCCATGGCGCGGGTAAGAAGAACATTACCGTTACCTTCTTTTCTCAGTCTATGAAAAGACCCCGAATTGCGTAAATTTATACCAGTGCACTTAAACATTCAAGAGGCCTGATTTCTAAAGGTTTTTTTTGGTAGAGAACTTTCTTCCCCTTTCAGCGTAACCATGTCCTAAACTCTGATCTATGTGACAGATGATCGAAATATATGTCAGGTATCGAGGGGGTTGGGTTCCCTTCCTACGTTGTAGATACTGGACATTGATTTGGGAATATCTTGGTTCTTTATTTTCTCTAGGAATCTCTTAATAGTAATAATGATTTCAACATACTTTGGTCATTGTGATATATTGTTATGTTTACTGTCAGTTACCTCTTGTTGTAGTTTGTAAAGACTGTCTCTTTCCACGCACCATTCCAAAGCCCGTTCCTAGGCGTGCCATCATGTAGTAAAAATCCTATATTCAGCAAATCTTTTGGAACTGCGGATTTGACATCGTATCTCACAGTAGATCAAATCACCCCCAATTCTCAGCAACTATCCCAATTCTACAGTAAAAAGATATAGAGATTTTGTTTTACTTTTAATTCATCCCCAACTATCAACTTTCAATACAATCCAATACATGTACTTTAAATTCAAGACCAGCCTTGGTCTGTTAGGTGTAACCTTTCTGTATTTATTCCTTTGGATCTACTGTTTTAATGCTTTTCTATTTTATGAGAAGTGTAGCTGTAATTCCTATCAGTATTTGTACATTAATACTATTTTCTCAGGGATATTGTGATTTATGTCATGCATGGGGTTAATGTCTCATCTTTTTCACTTTGCGCAACTTTTTCATTTTGTGGTTGACATTTTTCCAACAGAAACCAAATATATTGCTAACCCAATGACGATTTCCTTTAACTGTCTTTACCCTCCACTACTCTAGGTTTGACACAAATATATGCCAGATAATTCCCAATTTAAAACTACATTAGGATTAATGCTAACAACCTCACAGCCCACACAGTCACTTAACCAATATCATTTCTGTATAGCATATAAGACCATGACATTTCTCATATAACTAGAGACTTTCGCTAAAACATACTCTAGCTTGCAGCGCCGTGGAAATCTACATTTTCTGTAGTGATAATATACTTTTTATATTATATTGTTAGTCGTAAAAATCAGTTGAAATGGCATGGTACTATGCGAACAATAATATTACATTTACATCGATTTACATTCTAACCATTTAATGCTTTAACAGGGTGAAGAAACCCCCAACAACAAGTGAGGCCGAGGCATCCGACGCCTGCTTATGGTTATGTTAATAATTTATTAATAATTATTAATGGATAATCACACAAAGAATAACCATACAATATTCTATGTAAAGTAATGATAACAATTGTCTTACTGGAAATCACATTATAAGGAGTGAATAACCTAACCCGATTGACGACTTAACTCAACGTATTTAACATCTTTTTCTTTTATGACTTATCTTAATGCTAGGTTTACACCATCACCCCGGCAGCCTGAACTTAACTCGACTTGTACTTCATAAGTCATCGTATCTCGACTTGGTTGTGAAGTGGACTTGACTGCCGATAGTCTCCCGGGACTGCCGGGACAGAATTTCTGACTGTCAAAAAATTCTGCCACAGCAGTCCCGGCAAACCCCCGTGGTTTACGACCGTGGTGACTGTCTTAAGTGGTCGTAATTGGACTTAGTCCGCCTTAGGTCGTCAGGATTGTGAATCGTAAGTCGACTTGGATTACGGATAGCATTAGGCCTATGGGGCCGTAGGTCGTCGCGATATTCATTGAACTTCCAAAAGTCCCAGGCAGAGAATACATTGAATAAGATACATGCTAACCAACGGAGAAGGTGAAAAACTGTAACTGGTTGTGAACAGGAAAGTTTGATGAATGTTTTCCTATTTTTTAAAATTTATTTTTCATGAAACCTATTCACTTTTATTTTAAAATAGTGAATTATGGGAAGGAGCACAAGTAAGTGGTCATAAGTCATCGTGACCGTACCGTAGCCGTTGCCTACGACAAAGATCAAGTCGACCTACGTCAACCTACGTCCAACTTAACTCGACTTAAGTCGACGGGATGTAGGGGGCCGAGCAGGCAAAAACCATAAGAATACCATTGAAATACCATAAAAACACCAAGTCGACTTCCGATCCTGCAAAATCCATTGCCGGGACTGCCGGGGTGATGGTGTAAACCTAGCAATACCAAAATACACAAAAACCAAACAATTGTATTTCACTCTTTGAGATGTGTAGTTGACTACTCGAGTTGACCCACCTGAGGGCGGCAGTGACAATTGACAGTCCGCATGTCACTTTCTCCTCCACCCAAATACAAATATGTGACGTGGTGTGTGTCCGGTGTGCTCTGGTCATGACCTGTGCTTTCACCTTGGTCCTGGCAGTATCTCAACTGACTCTGGCCGTAGTCGTAACGTTGGGTAAAACTTCAATTATCTTAATTGGTGTGTATTTATTCGTGACTAGAAATCTTATTTGGGTCCTATTTGTAGATTTGCCGACCTATCACATCAATATGACCTTCAGTATAACTTTGCCTATTGCTTTCTTCTGGGCTAATCCAGATAGAAACTATTTTCATAATTTTGACCTTCCATGGAGATTGCTAAAGCCTGACCTTGACGTCCTTACCTTGTTACCCAATTCCTCATTTCTTCATTTTGGCCTCTGCCTCTCTGGGTTGCCAGGGCATAGGAGCTTACGCTGCGGAGTTCGCCGAGGAGGAACTGGGCGGGGCTTCTCGGTATTCCACACTATAGCATCCACGACTGAAGATATTTATCTGTAATGCGTGTTACATGTTAATGTTTACCTGTATCTCGATGTCTGGATTATCATTATCATATCAATATTGTATTTTGAAATCATATATATGGCAGTAATATTAGATTTAGGATATAACAATGGCGACATTTAGAAACACTTTTGATAAAACAATATTTATTGTATAACTGGGAGCTGTTTCAAAAGTCGAGTGAAGTCTCGCTAGCGGCACGTCGCATTTCAAAGCGAGAGGTCGCAACAGCCTTCGACTCATGAAATTACGGAGCCAACAAAATGTGTGACATAAATAAATTCATACCCAAACTAGTATTTTGAAGAAATACCAGAAAATTGTTCGACAACTGTTTCATGGTCTCCTACAGACGGTATACATGCATATCAGGCCTAATTGCGATTTGCTGAAAATTGGTAATGAGATGGTCGAAGATTATGTGGTACCTTTATTCTGCATGAGGCATGGATCTTAAGATCGCGACCAGATTGCAATGATTTAACGATATAAACAATACATCTAAAAATTGAAGTAAGACCTAACAAATGTTCACGTGATACAGCTACTGGAGTGCATTCACGGAGTCAAAATTAGGTGATACAGAATTCCACTGAAACTAATAACAGTAGTCATTACTGCATAGGTGACCTGATGACAAATCAGTTAAAAGCATTTGCTCTACTACCTGGACCACGGTGTAAAATGAGCGTGCCAGTGTAAACGTAGAAAGTAGCAGAAACACGAGTGTATATCGGACAGACTGCCATAGGATAAATACCTTTATACGTTAAACCTAATTGTGAAATTGGAAAGCCAGCGAGACTTATTCAGGTTTTTGGCAGTGATGTTTATTTGGTATTGTACCACTTTTCCTGGTCACTGTCGTACCTCAAATTGTCTACTCTCTAATGAGAGGATAGAAGGTTAGTCTCATGATGGTGATTCTAGAACAACCTTCAGTTGCCCTATTTCATGTACATTGGAAGATTTAATCATTTGACATGCTTCGGAAGCCATCATAAAAAGGGTCGACTGTCAACAAGAACAGAGACTATAACTTGATGGTGGTATATTTTTCAATTGAACTTATTGTGAGAAAATGATCTCTATTTATTCCATGATCTACGTTATCAATCGGAAGGTGGAGCACTGGTTTCCCTAGACATGTATCTGATTGTATAATATTTGTCTGATACTCCCAGAATTCCAGAATTTGTCTTTGTAAAATTATTGTAATACATAGGCTTGAAAGAGCCCTGTTATGCGTTAGAAGGCTTTAAACCAGAAGCACACATATATACGTTTATATGGTCATATAGATGTCAAACTCTGGGTTATCTTGTTCAGAAATGTTTGTATTCACCATTTGCTCGTGATTGTTTTATTCTTTATAAACACACTTTGTTCTGACAAGGCTATCGAGGTCTTCCTTTGCTACGAACTGAAGATGTATGCACTGGAATGGGTTACAGAAATATTGAAATAAAGAAGTATAATACAAATCATCTTCAAAGTTGTGCATCAACTGAGTTTTATTGTTTTCTATACTTCTCTCATGAATGGTGTTTATATTCCACTAGTCTTCATCTGTCCCTGGATTATCATCCCGGAAAGATACAGGAAGTCCTAAAATCAAACATGATATTACGAAATGTGATAATATGTACGCAGTTTATTCAAATGGACTAGAATAAAATGTACTAAAAGTGCAAAATGCTTTCTTCAATTTCACATCAGCCGCTATGCTTATTCTACCACTTGGAAAGAGGAGACGGCCATCAGGATATGATACTAATGCATAAGTTAAAATAATATCATCTAAATACAGAAATTGCTAATTATGCGAATTCCAATGGTTATGCTATTACCAAAGGTAGAATTATTATATTGAAGAAGTTGAATATCAAAGACTTACTACATAGAAAAAATACATTCCCCAGGACAAATACTTTTTGTATGCCATGGAGATATAGGGACGATGTTGGTCAACTTTTTCAACGCTTATGAACGACCTTATGGACGGCTTATACTGCCTTGGCAAACATCCTTAAATACTATTACGATAACCCTTGTACGAGTTACAGAAGCGGGTCTTCATGTACGATCCTAGATTATTAAACAGGCCCCAGAGTTGTGTGGTAAAAAGTCGATACAATCGCACGGATGACAGGAATTTGGCCATTAAGCTTACTCATTTCTCATGATTTTTCACGAAATGCGAGGATCAGACACCATTTGTGTTTTGTTTCTATCATTTTTACAATAGACTTACAGAATACCCCTGGAACGCTAGAAGACCCTCCTGGTCCCACAAAGTGGCTATGATTTAGTGCAGTTACCAACTCACCTGTAGAGAAGGTCAAGCATGGCCATGCACGTCAGGGTGTTCCTCAGTAATGGGCAAACCCGTAACCAAAATTCCCGTGACCGTAGCGGTGACCATAGCCGCGACCGTAACCATAGTGGGGGTCTAATTTGCCGTCACGGTTAGTGTCGTAGGCGTCGTTAAGACCATCGTTATTCTGATCGGAACCCGCGTAGCCGTGCCCCACAGTGTTTCCGGTTCCGTCGAAATAGTACGGGAGTGCGGACGCCATGGCAACGGCGGTCGCGAGGACAAGGAGGCAAACGAGAGCTCTGTTCATGATGGCTTGAGAGAAGCTGCGAGAAACGCTGTTCTTTGACGTGTGAGTTGAGCCCCAAGTGACGATCGAACGAGAACTGCGAGGAGAGACAGGCGGAGAGGGATTTTATATCAGCTGTTTGGACGTTGTCATGGAGATATATTCATGGACGGTTCCCATGTTGTCGTGTTACATCTTGTCACGTCAGACGCTGACACGTCATCGCGTCATAAATCATGACAGCTACAACTGCTGTACCCGTGCCTTGCCATGGAAACATCAATGGTTCTACAGATTTATTCTAGAGGGATCTATTTTTCTTTTTAGCTTTGAAGCTCGCTGGTCGGTGAGTGTCAAAGGGTTACCAATACATAAAAGACTGATAGATTAGTGTTTCTATTTAGTTAACGCAATATCAAAGAACTGCGTCATCAACATATGCAAGCCTACCAAAGCTGAAGGAGCTGATTTTCATGCCCCAAACTATACAAATGTAATAACAATATAAATGATAAAATTGGGTAACACTATTGGATGCAGGCCTTTCAACTTTAACGGAATGTGGTCAATTTCTCACCGTTTCACAGTTTTGCAATGATTCCTCACGAAATCTGAAGGACAAACACTTTATGAATTTTAGTTTAAAAGTGCTAATAAAAATACTCTATTATGTCAAAATGCATGAGCTTCTGAGGGCTTCTCCCCCTCCCCCCCCCCCCCCCCCCCCACTAGAGTCGTCGCTCCTGCATGTACTCCACCAGGGCGTCTGCATCAACCCCGGGATCTATTACAGGTATCAGTCCCAGATTTGAAAAAAATCTCACTCAATTCCACTGTCAAAGCTTGGCGGCTCTGAGGATGGATTATCAACTCCATGTACTATGATGTTTTAGAAAAACGTATTTTCCTTGATGGGACGCCCTCTCGTACCGCGTTTCTTGCGATAAAGATATCAATAGAGCGAGTAGAGCGAGTATAATATTTCACTGGATGAAGGAAGACAGAAGGAAAATTACCATAGACTGGGGAAAATATGTAAAGTACACCAATCTCAAGTACCTGAGTCTCTCCGTGTGAAACCCACTTTAGTAGAGGTAAGTTTCCTTATGACTTACCAGCATAGGTATATGATAAAACCCGCGGGTCATTTCACAATGGAAATCTCAACAGTAATATTACAACTTAAATCAAGATTCTATGATCTTTGTCTTTAAACAACGGCCGATTCGTTCTTCATTCATACCACGAAGTTGGAGAGGGTTCGAAGTGAAAGCTTTCTCATACAGTTTCATCAATAGGGCAAGTAGTATGGACACTCTATTCATGATATTTAGACAGTAAACTTAACTTTAAGTTATCAGTTAACTTTATATGTACAGGTACTCACACGTGAAGTGTAATAGAACCATGCAAAAAGGGGGCACTGATAAAATCAAATGTGCAGAAAATCGATATTTGACCCATTAAATTCTGGGAAGTTTAGTATTTCCAATCAATCATTTCCAATAAAAAACACTAGATAAAAAGAATTGTACCCCCTACTTGACGGCGAACATAGGCCTACAGTGAATCACAGCCAATAACCATACCATATACAGGGGGGTTTGTTTAGTTTGCAGGGGCGTCAGAACGTTTTGAAAGTGGGGGGGGCGAACTGAAAAATTGCTGACTTTTTTTGTTTGTTTTAAATCAGACATTGACCTGTTCCACTGGATTTACCATAGATCTGCAAAAAGTCTATGAAAAGTCAGGTCTTAATTATACGTGAAAAAGTCAGACTTTGACATTTTTACATGGTGAAAAGTCAGAGCTTAGCTGTCATTACATGGTAAAATATCAGACTTTGACACTTTTCCACGGTGAAAAGTCAGATCTTAGCCGTCATTGCACGGTAAAAGGTCAGAATTTGACACTTTTCCACAGTGAAAAGTCAGGGCTTAGCTGTCATTGCACAGTAAAAGGTCAGACTTTGACACTTTTCTATGGTGAAAAGTCAGGGCTAAGCAGTCATTGCACGGTAAAAGGTCAGACTTTGACACTTTTCAATGGTGAAAAGTCAGATCTTGGCTGTCATTGCATGGTAAAAGGTCAGAATTTGACACTTTTCCACAGTGAAAAGTCAGGGCTTAGCTGTCATTGCACAGTAAACGGTCAGACTTTGACACTTTTCTACGGTGAAAAGTCAGGGCTTAGCTGTCATTGCACAGTAAAAGGTCAGGCTTTGACACTTTTCCATGGTGAAACGTCAGATCTTGGCGGTCATTGCATGGTAAAAGGTCAGAATTTGACACTTTTCCAAGGTGAAACGTCAGGGCTTAGCTGTCATTGCACGGTAAAAGGTCAGACTTGGACACTTTTCCACGTGGAAAAGTCAGGGCTAAGCAGTCATTACATGGTGAAAGGTCAGACTTTGACACTTTTCCATGGTGAAAAGTCAGGGCTAAGCAGTCATTACACGGTGAAAGATCAGACTTTGACACTTTTCCACGGTGAAAAGTCAGGGCTTGGCCGTCATTGCATGGTAAAAGGTCAGACTTTGACACTTTTCCATGGTGAACAGTCAGATCTTAGCCGTCATTGCATGGTAAAAGGTCAGACTTTGACACTTTTCTACGGTGAAAAGTCAGGGCTTAGCTGTCATTGCATGGTATCAGGGTCAGACTTTGACACTTTTCCACGGTGAAAAGTCAGAACTTAGCCATCATTGCACGGCAAAGGGTCAGACTTTGATATTTCTTTACAGTGAAAAGTCAGAGCTTAGCCGTCATTGCATGGTAAAAGGTCAGAATTTTACACTTTTCGACGGTGAAAGGTCAGAGCTTAGCCATCATTGCACAGTAAAAGGTCAGACATTGACGCTTTTCCATGCTGAAAAGTCAGAGCTTAGCCATCATTGTATGGTAAAAGGTCAGACTTTTCCACTTTTCCACGCTGAAAATGTTGAAAAATCAAGACAGTTTTTACACTTGATTGAATTAAATTCGAAGTTGCTGACTTTTTTGGGCTGGCAAAAAAGTGGGGGGGGGGGGGCGGCCGCCCCCCCTGCCCCCCCTATTCTGACGCCACTGGTTTGTTAACATTATGCCTAAGTGTATGTTTTACATATGGCCACTGACTTCTCTGTCATGGTACATTTTTGGGAGTACGCGGAAGAGGGCGCCACAGGCCTGCCTGCCGCCTTCACTGAAGGCCTTTGACCCTCACATAAACAGGTTCGGAAAGATCAACAACCTATCTTACGTTGAGCATGGACGTTAATCGGGAAGATAGCGACTGCGACGTTTTACTGATTCAAACTGGAGGTAAGAGTCTATTATCTAGATGTGATACAAGAGTACATATGAGTTGAAGGCCTACACTTAAAACTATGAATATGGCATGCATTGTCACATCATAGCCTGTCTAGTGTCTGTAGAGAGCGTCAACACGGACCTGTAGGAAACAGGTCGTGCTTTTCGTTCAACGTTATCTATGCCTAGGCTATGCTTCAGTGATTTGCAAAATACACTGTAGTACTTGACCCCACTCACCAGGCGTAGGGCGCCATAGCAGCTAAAGCCACACACAATCTGCCAATAGTTCAGTTACCCCCAGCACACCTACAACCTATAATTATGTTTTAGGTGGGTTAATAGCTGGAAAGGACCGAAAAAGGGTTCATAAGTCAGGCAGGGAATACATATCAAACTTTTACTCCTAATAGAGAGGGTTCATTCCTTATGGCCGTGGGAGAGCCCCACATTCCTCAACATAAAATGGTAAAAAGAAGTCCCCTCCCCCGAAATACAAGAAAGATAGCCCCCCCCCCCCTCCCCCATGGAAACACCAAAGAAAGAGTTGCAGCACCAACGACATGTGCACCTATGAAAGTGATTGTCCTTTTTGGTAACACCAAGTTATGAAATAGTCTAATCTACAGCCCGTAGAGGTAGAGGTAGAGGTAGAGGTAGAGGTAGAGGTAGAGGTAGAGGTAGAGGTAGAGGTTAGAGGTAGAGGGTAGAGGTAGAGGTAGAGAGGTAGAGGGAGAGGGAGAGGGAGAGGGAGAGGGAGAGGGAGAGGGAGAGGGAGAGGGAGAGGGAGAGGGAGAGGAGAGGGAGAGGGAGAGGGAGAGGGTGGGAGAGGGAGAGGGAGAGGGAGAGGGAGAGGGAGAGGGAGAGGGAGAGGAGAGGGAGAGGGAGAGGGAGAGGGAGAGGGAGAGGGAGGGAGAGGGAGAGGGAAGAGGGAGAGGGAGAGGGAGAAATACAGGGAGAGGGAGAGGGAGAAATACAGTTTTTTATGATAAGGGTGCAATTTTTTTCAATCGGTCAACTTACTAAACATAGCACCAATATCAGAGGGTTATCACTGCAAAAACCATCACAGGGCAAGCAAAAAGGCATACATTTATTCATGTTATGTTGATATAAAATCACACAAGTTGTTCGACAATGATACCCTAAATTGATTATTCATGATGTGTTCAAAAATCTACTGTGTGAATGTATCATTCACAGAAAATGGTAAAATTGTTGTTGCAACTGGTATCTGGGTCAATGATCACCCTTTTAACACCTAGAAAGCACTCACATGCACTGAAGAGGTTCTGCAACAATTGTTGGTATCACTAAAGCCGGGCCCCAACCTACCACGATTCTGGTCCCGATAGGCCCTAAGACTGCCTTCCCGACACCATACCGATTCTATCGTGAGGTTAGCAAAAATCGTGGTAGGTGGACCAGGTTTCTGCGATTTGCTGCGATAGGCTGCGATAGGCTGCGATTGAAAATACCAATCGTAGAGGTCCCGATAAAATCCAACATGTTGGATTTTTCGTAGCCTGTCATAGGGTATCGTAGCCTATCGGGAAGATATCGTGGTCGTCGAGTCACAGATTGGATCACGACATAGGTCTACGATTCTGGGACCTTCCAGTAGGCTACGATTTGGACATTTTAAATCGTAGCCATCGGGGAGTATGTCGTAGACCATCGTGGTAGGTGGGGGCCCGGCTTTAGACTGGCGCCAGTCCCTGCATCCTATGGCTACCCTCTTCGCTTTGATTCATGGGCCAGTCAGAGAAGGATACATACTATAATGAACTTTATTCTGATTGTGTTTAATCGTTTAATTAATGTTCATAATCAAAGACTTTAGCAAGTCTAGGTATCACTGTGTTAGGAAAATGGTCGTTGGACGTCCAGTGATAAAATAGCCCGTGCGACAGCCTCTGTAGAAGTTTTGGCTTTAGATAAATGGGCCGTAGATAAGCAATGCAGAAGACACGGGACAAACTCAATGAACAGGGAAAGCTGAAAAGATTGTGTTAAGCCTCTGAGATTGCAGTATATGTATATTGCAAACAGACAATAACAAATGGGTAGCCATTCACTGCTTTCAACTCTCACCGGAGATTCCTGGAAGAAATCAACCAGCCAGATCTTACAATTTTATTAGGCATGTTTCCACATACCATGGAACAAAATGCTTTAGGAAGGCAGCTATTGGTTTTTGTTTGGAAGGTTTCTAGGTTGTCTCCCTAATTTCCATGGGTGATGGTGGGGATCTGACCATATATTGGCATAGAATACATGTCTACATGAAAGCACATACACTGATGATGTTTCAACGTGTTCAGTATATAACATTGTACTGCGCAGGGTTCGGTATTATCATATAACATCACTAAATTTCATATGATTGTTTATATGGCGTGAGTTGTCTTTGCGGAATGATATCACGAAGCGGAGCTGAGTGATATCTGTCATATGTTTTTAACTTCATATGACATCAGTGGCATAAAATATTTTATGGCATAACCGTGGCATACAGGCCCACCATGTTAAGTCTATGGATATTTATATGCGGGGTAGGATAAATGCTTTATACTGCACAGGGAGCAGCAGTGTGTAATTATCAAATATACTGCATGGGTATATATGATAAATGCTACAAAACGAGGTGGGAAATTGTTTTTTTAATATTTAAAACGAGGCCCTAGGCCGATTTCCATAAACAACACCAATTCCCATCGAGTTTCATAGCATGTACAAGCATCGTGGGTCATTATATATCTATCATATACCCAAATTGATAAAATCTTACCATATGATAGCATCATAAAGCAAGTCGACGTGATAGCACACGCACTGCTGATGTTTCAGCGTGCTCAGTATAACAGTGTACTGCACAGGGTTCAGTACACAATTTATACTGCATAGAGAGCAGCAGTATGTAATTATCAAATATTCTGCATGGGTATACAATAAAGCCATTTACTGCCTGCCCTGCCTGCAATTCTTCTGGATAACATGTTTCGGGTTATATTTCCTCAACACCACTCTCCTATTTATCACAGGTACAATAGACAAAGACTATCCAAAGCGAGTAGGTGGATACGCCTTTGAGATCGGCTCACCAGCTACCAATCGCATTTTGGACCGGGCACGGCCTGCTTTCCGGTTCCGGCAGGTGACAGTGTGTCAAAAGGACAGTCAAGAGATAACGGACGCTGATAGGTATGAATATGTTTCTTATTACATGTCTTATGTATTCCATATACATTATTACCCCGCCTCATGGTTACCCCCCGTCCAAGGAGAACACACAGGATCACCCCGCGTAAGTGGAGAATATGACCAGTCAGATCAAAATCATGGTAATATTGTGTATACTAGCGACTTCGTCGCGTCGTCGTATTTGATCGGTGAGTGATTTAGTGGCACCCCCTACTATTAATACCTGAAACTATCAATTAGTTCCGGACTATCATTTCATGTGACACAGATTTTACCGACTACCAGCGCAATTATTCTCGTGGCTGATCATGGGGCAAGACAATCGAAAAACTACAGTTCTAAATTATTATTTCAGTATGGTTGGAAACAAATCCTAAGTATCGAAGTACATCTGTGTAGAGAAACACAAAAAATAGTAGCAGCATACAGTTTAGAACTGCACGAGAATCTCATTCTCGTGGCCCTTCAATCTCCAGGCCCAGGTCGGGTTCACTATGTCTCTATGTACGGGAGCAACTTCAAGCGGATTCGACGGAATTCTACCGTTTTAAATATAGTAGGTAATAACGTCATATAATGTGAGGGAACCCAAATAATCTATTGTATAGGACATTTTCAGCAAATACTCACTGGTTACACGTTCGTGTCGCAGGGAGGCGCTGTGGGCGGCGTGTTGCGCGGCGGACATCACACGCATCCTCATCACGCATGGCACGGACACCATGTTGGACACAGCGCGCTACCTGGCCGCCAGAGGGGGCGCGCAGCGCATCGTTCTCACCGGGGCACATTTACCGGAGACGTTCCGCGACTCGGAGGCCGACTTCAACGTGGGTGTGGCGCTAGGGGCGCTGCAGGCAAACAGCGACGCTGGCGTTTACGTGGCGATGAGCGGCCGGGTGTACCGGTCGGACGCCGTGACGAGGGACGCTGTCACGGGAATGTTCATCTCAAAGTGATATATCCTGGTACTCGGGTATAAACCAATCGACTAAACCTTCATCACACTGGTGGGCCGGGGAACCATGGCAGAAGTGGCACTGCTAGGGTTTCTCATGGTTATCATTTCAACAAATGAACTGAGCATCTTTCAAAAAGAAAAAACATGCGTGCGCATGTATGAATAATAACATTCTCCGGATTTACCCGGATAAAGTTGTTGATATTTTCCCGCTCACATATATATATACATATACACGTATGTATTTCTTTTTTTAGATCTTTGAGTAGCTCTTCCACATTCCATGAGATATAAACATTAAAGCCATATTTCGTTTCAATAACATTTGCCATCTTTACTTTTTTGTGTTTTTCAAAGAAATAATGTTTACATATATGGTTTCCAGGGTTATTTAACCATTCATTCAATAAATCCAATACTCGACTTCATTTACCTCGTGGTTTGGTGTACCAGTGCCTTATCTGCCAACTGCTTAGTCAACTGCAATACGCCTTTGGTTATGATAACAACTGTTATGCGTTTATAGATGTGAGTACACATATAGTTCCACCTGAACAAGACAGTGTATTCTAGGCTGCTATTGAATTGAATCGTTCATTCCTTGCATCTTGGATATTACTCTTTCATCATAGTAGGTCTCATTTCATGTAGAGGGGAGTTTATCAACTGCTCTATTATTGCGAATAGAATGGCTATTTATATTGATGGGTTGGGTCCAATGATCTGGATTATCACCTGCTTTATTGCATGAGGCCTTTCCAACAACCACATGATGGCATAATATTTATTATCCTACCCCTAATAAAAAACGCCATAGGTTTAACATTGACTCAATGTATTTGACATAGCGTTGGATAAAGTGTTATTTATGCACCGAGGTGAATAAAAAATCGGACCAATCAGAGACGAGATAACGAAAGTAGATCCGGCAGCATTGATAACTACTAACATGGATAATTGTAAACCCATGGGCATTGCTCAGGGGTAATCATTGCCTCCCCGGTGTCCCCCTCTACCGCGCCTCACGGGCGCCCCTCCTGCCCCCTCGCGGCACTCACACACACCACGAGGTCACGTGGTACAGCCCGGTCCAGGCCCCGGCCTCACTTCTTCTCCACCCGCTCTGCAGTACGCACGTACTACAAGCACTAATTTCGTCTTCTTGGCCACGTGCTCGCAGCCTATTACTCCACGAGTATAGGCCAGCACACCATACTACGATAAAGTGCGATAGAACGATAGAGGAGAGTGTACCATGCCGAACACGAGGAATACGCCCGTGGCGAGCACGTCTCAGGAACCTCAGGCGGCCGCAGGCTCCGAGGCCACGGCCAGAGGTACCACACAGGCGTCGAACGACCACGTGGACTCAGTGTCGGAAAATGGATCGACGGTCAAGACGTCGAGAATAACGGCCCTGGAGGGGAACGTCGCCTTGATACTCGAGGCGATAAAAGGTCTACAACGGGCTAAATCTCCGTCTAGGGCATCGCAGCCGGCGACCGTTAGGGAGGCCACCGTCGCGGAGGACCGGACCAGGGAATGGGCAAACGACCAAACATCACGTCTCCCGGCCCCCCGTCAGCTTCGCGACCGATACCTCCCAGACGAGCTGCTACAGAAAGAACTCGACCGTGAGGGACTACGACACGACCGCACGGCCGGTAGGTTTACTTCAGATCTTCACACCGTTAAATTGCTGTCGAAACCATATATGTATGTGGAACGCGAGGGCCTCTTCACCGTGAATCAGAGGCTCGAGGTCAGAGGCACGCTCGGTCCGATGGAGTATGTAAGCGCCTTTCTGGTGATGATGGAGGACCACCGGGCCGTCCCGGAGGAGGACAGGAGGGACATGTATCGCCACCTGTCCCAGGTATCGATAGATGCCCAGACCCGGCCGTGGGCCGCAGTGAGGCGTTGGTCTCAGTACGTGTTCGACCAGGTCGAGGCCGGTAGGATCTACTGGTCCGACCACGTGCGAATACAGGACGAGCGTGTCCGCCTCGCCATGACGGCAACCACAACGGCGCACGACGGCCAAGACGCGGGAAAGACCGGAGGACGGGAGCTGCCGTGCCGGGCATTTAATTCGGAGAGGGGCTGCCGCCAGCGGAACGGCCACCAAGATGGCGGAATTAAATGGGTGCACGTGTGCTCATTTTGTGATTCCGTTGGCAGGATGTGCACGCACTCCATACACGCGTGCAACAGGAAGCTGTTGTACGGTGGCGGGTATGAGAGTGCTGCACCAACACCTGCACCTGCCCCACGCCGGATGCCCCAGGCCGGACACACCATGCGCACCACCGACCTCGCAGGAGTGCAGAAACAACACCCAACGGCTTCAAAAAACGGACCGAACGCGCCCCGCGAGTGAGTGTGGCGCGTGTAACACCCCTCGCTCCCGGTACGAGTGCACTCAGCGAGGGCGACCCGGTCAAGGAGTGCACCACCCGTGACGTAACACCCCACGTGACCACAACACCGCGTGCCGAGCACGTGGGGGACGCACACAAGCAAACAACCCCGCCCCCTCAGGAATACACTCCCGTGTATAGGGGCGACGGCGGGGATGTGGAGCAATTGGCTCGGCAATTGCCCCGGGAGGACGGCGACGATAACCCACGAATCGACTTCGCTGCCGTTAGGGAATTCTGCGAGACCGGAATACCCGCTCCCGGGGTACGGACCGACCCCGGCACGTTCGCCGGACATAGGCGGGCCCTCTGGCCCCACTTCTCCGCCCCCGGGCCGCCGGCGCACGCCGACATCTACGACCGGGTGCGGCGCACGGGAATGCCCAACGCCCTCGGGGCCCGGATCGAGATCCCCACTGATCTCAACATACCAGCCTGGACCCGCTACCTCGCGACTATACCCGGGAAGGAGGAACTCACGGATTTCATTAGATTCGGGTTTCCCCTCGGGTACGCCGGCCCGGTTACCGACACGCGGGGGGTGCCCAACCACCCCAGTGCTTCAGGGTACCCGGACCAGATAGCCAGGTTCATCGACAAGGAGAAGGGGTATTCAAACCTTATGGGTCCGTTCGAGGACCCGCCCTTTCAGCCTTGGTGTCACGTGTCGCCGTTAATGACACGGGAAAAGAGGGGTACGTCTGATAGGCGCGTGATCACGGACATGACGTACCCCAAGGAATCCAGCGTTAACGGCTATATCGTCAAAAACTCTGTCTACGGTGAGGAGAGGGAACACGGCCTCCCGACCGTGGATGGTTTCGTCGGCCGCCTGGTGGCCTCGGGGCCGGGGAGTTATATGTCCACCATCGACATCGCACGGGCATATAAGAACTTCCGGTGCGACCCCCTCGACTGGCCTCTGCTCTGCTTCGCGTGGGGGGAGGGGTACTACTGTGATACGGCCATGCCGTTTGGTGCCCGGGCCTCCTCCTACCACATGCAGTGCGTAGCAGATGCCATCGTCAAGATACTTGACCGCAAGGGGGTCGATGCCGCGATGTACCTGGACGATCTTATAATCCTCTCCCCGACGGCCGAGAAGGCGGCCGCCGACTTCGACACAGCGCGGGAGCTCTTCAGAGAACTGGGCCTCCCCGAGGCCAGGGAAAAGGCACAGCCCCCGAGCCGGGCTGTAACGTGGCTAGGGATACTCATAAACTCAGTGGACATGTCCCTCAGTATCCCACGGGACAAACTACGGGACGTGCGAGAACACGTCAGGGCCGTCTCAACCAAACGTTCGCTGACGAAACGCCAACTACAGTCGGTCCTCGGTCGGGTCCTCCACGTGGCGAAGTGTATACGCCCGGCCCGACCGTTCGTCAGCAAGCTGCTCGAGGCCCTCCGGGGCATGGCCGGATACTATATCAACGTCAACTCGGAGATGCGGCAGGACCTCCAGTGGTTCCTGCGGTTCGCCGAGGGATGGAACGGCCATGCCCTGATACCTCGAGGGCCTCCCACCAAGTGCATCATAGTGGACGCGTGCCTGAGTGGAGTAGGGGGCACGGATGGGAGATACTACTATTGCGGTAGGGTCTGCCCCGTCGAGGACCCCGTGGACTGTATCGCCGAGCTCGAGGCCCTCAATACCGTCTACGCCATGTGTACCTTCCTCACGGATCGCGACCGAGGGACTCGTGTGGAAGTGTACTGCGATAACATGGGTACAGTCCAGGCACTGAGGTCGGGGCGTGCCAGGAATCCGGTCCTCGCCGAGTGTGCCCGCCAGGCATGGACAGTACAAGCAAGACTCCAGGTGGAGTTCGTGTACACTCACGTGCCGGGGGTGCTTAACACCGTGGCAGACGCCCTCAGCCGTGCCCACCTGACCTCGAGGGACTTTGTCACGGCCGTTAATTACATAAATTATCATTCTTTGGTTGAAGTGATGCCTTGTACACACACCTCTTTCTACCCCGTTCTCCGTCTCGCCTGCAGATCCGGCGCTACGATCACTCCAGACGAGGGCATCTGCGCGGCAGTGCGAGGCGCGTGCCCCCGGAACGGTCGCGAACCAGCGGAGTGCCGTCGCGACCTACCTAGCCTTCTGCCGGAGAATGGGAACCGACCCCCAGAAACCCACAGTGTCCTTCACCACGGCGTACCTAGAGTACGTCGCGGGCCACGCCCCCTCGCCGGCGACGGTCGCGAACCAGCTGTCCCACGTACGGTCGCACCTCCGGCTGACGGGCGGCGATGTCGCGGCAACCGAGGATTTCCGGGTGAAGCGGGCACTGGATGCCATGAAACGAAACAAGGAGTACCTCCCCAACGTCAAGCCTCCGGTCCCGATGGACGTCTTCAGGGCGGCCCTCGCGGCCCTAACCGACTCCCCGATGCACGTCGGTCTGAGGGCCGCGGTTCTAATCATCTACTTTGCCGCGCTGCGGCAAAGCGAGGTGGCGCCACCGTCCACGGGGAAGTACGACTCGGCGCGACACCTGTCGCGCCGAGACGTGGTCGTCACGCCCGGACAAGCATCGATCAGGGTAAAGGCGGCGAAAAACATGCAGAGAGCGGGGGAGGAAAAGACAGTGGTCATACGAGCCTCCCCCGAACCGTCCTCCTGCCCCGTCCGGGCGATACGGACCATGCTCGCGGCCGCACCTACGGCCGACCCTACGGCTCCGTTCCTCAGCCTAGCGAGCGGAGAGATTCTCACGACCAGGACACTGTCGAGGGAATGGAAATCACTCCTCCAGAGGGCAGGCCAGCCCCCCACATACACACTGCACAGCCTCCGGAAGGCTGCCGCGACGCAGGCATTCCAGGCCGGTATGCCGGAACTCGCCATACAGCGGTATGGGGGCTGGAGGTCTAACGCCCATCGGACCTACATCAAAGACACTGATGCCTCCGCAGTGAACCATGCCTTGATCAGGTCCCTAAATACTTCTTAATATTTTTCTTTTATCCCACCCCCCCCCTCCTTATATTGGCTCTTGGCTATTTTATTTTCATATACAATTACCTACGTATTTTTCATACTACTGTATTGTATATCATATTTTATACTTATATTAATTGACCTTATTATACATGTCAATTACCATTATGTAATATTACTTACCATTCATATCCATATTACATATTAATATGATCGTCCAGTAAGGTCGACATAATCTTATTTCATAGAATTCAATAAAATTCTGTACTCCCAGCTACTGCTTCTCTACTTTAATCCGGGGATAGGGTAATGGTAAACCCATGGGCATTGCTCAGGGGTAATCATTGCCTCCCCGGTGTCCCCCTCTACCGCGCCTCACGGGCGCCCCTCCTGCCCCCTCGCGGCACTCACACACACCACGAGGTCACGTGGTACAGCCCGGTCCAGGCCCCGGCCTCACTTCTTCTCCACCCGCTCTGCAGTACGCACGTACTACAAGCACTAATTTCGTCCCACCCACCCTCAACCTTCTCTTTATCTTCCTACTCACGTAGGGCTATTTTATTTTCATATACAATTACCTACGTATTTTTCATACTACTGTATTGTATATCATATTTTATACTTATATTAATTGACCTTATTATACATGTCAATTACCATTATGTAATATTACTTACCATTCATATCCATATTACATATTAATATGATCGTCCAGTAAGGTCGACATAATCTTATTTCATAGAATTCAATAAAATTCTGTACTCCCAGCTACTGCTTCTCTACTTTAATCCGGGGATAGGGTAATGACAAATATTCTCTGTATATCGGTGAGATGGGGTAGGATAAATACGAAACTGAACTCAAGTTAGCCTTGTCATTGTTTATACCACTCTGGTCAGGTCTGCTACTCACTAAACTCGGCTAACGCCTCGTGTAGTAATACACAACCTGCCCATCGTGGCATAAACATTGACAAGGCTAACTCTCGTTTGGTTTCTACTAATTATCCATCGTATACAAAGACCCCATTGAAAATGTATGGAGACTCAGTAAACCACGACCCGTTGTATAAAACCTGTCAGTTACCATAACTGTGGTATACGGATTCAAACCTGTGGTATACGGCCTCAAAACCATGGTATACGGGGAAAATAGTCCCTTTTGCTATAGAGCAAAGAAATAGTCCCTATTGTTGTACCATTTAATATGGCAATAACAAGGTTTAATCTACTGAAAAGATGGATAATAAATGCAACAAACGATGATTTTGTGGACAGGCAGCTCTGTAAACCACTCGAGGTTGACGTCGTAATACACTCGCTAGCGCTCGTGTATGGTCGAAAGCAGCAACTACCCAAAAAATCAAATCTGAGAGGATCATTAATTCCTTTTGCAAATATCATCTCTATATATTAGAGGACTCATGTGCAAAGTTGGGAACGCTAACTAGCATAATTAGCTTTAGCACAGGGCTAATATTAAAATAAAAACGTCACATTACGACCCCCCACCCCCACCCCCCACCCCCAAACTGGCTCATATTTATAGGCTGTGTCCACACCCCCATCAGGGAATGGCCTGACACTGGGGAAATTGATTTGATCCACAGAAAATGTATTTCTATCATTATTTTGCTCTCCCTGGCCTTATACCCACTGGGGGGTCGTAACGTGACGGGGGTCGTAACGTGACGCGGGTCGTAATGTGATGCAAAAATATTTAGAGCCTCATAACTTTTTTTTCTAATAAAGATAAAGATTTAATTTTTTTGCCATTCTATAGGTATATATGCACCCAACACAGGAAAATTATTTCTACCTTTTTCCTGACCATACGTGACCCACTGCGGGTCATAACGTGACGGGGTCGTAACGTGACGAAAAAACATGTTGGGGCTGATAACTTTTTTTCTAATAAAGATAGAGACTTAATTCTTTCGCCATTGTGTAGCTATATATCTACCCTTTGATATCCTAAAAGAACTCTTACTGATATCATAGGGAACCGGAACTATTAATAGTTTAGTGGGTGTCGTAACGTGACTGCCTAAACTACACCAAAATAGCACAAATTTAGTTCAGTATGAACGAAGCCATATAGACCTATCCTTTTATGGTGGGAAGATGCATATAAGTGAATCATTAATAACAGTGAAACTCATTGCATTCTGCCACTTTTTTATTTTATTTTATGCAAGATTTTATGCTGGTGTCGTGACGTGATGCCCTCACTTTTTTTGCGATATTTTAATAAATATTGGAGTTAGGTGTGGTTTTAAGGTTCTGGACTGTGCCATTTAATTCCCTAGAAGTGTGAAAACTATTGAAACTAATTTCCAAGAAGGATTTTTTGAGATTTTCAAAATATAGCCCATTTGCTGCCATTTCGTGATTTTCGACCGTATTACTACGCGTCAACCTCTCGTGGTTTACGGCCGCCTGTCCACAAAATCATCGATTATTGTCTATGTATACCAGCAAGATGTTTCACCCCATTTCTTTTTAGAGTGGAGATCCATTTCTTAAAAATGTTATGCTTGTTTTCGAAGACACAGATCTAGATGTATACTTCTATCCTGCGGTGTTGCCCTAACTCTTTAGTCCACTGGTCTACCGCTATACTATTATTATAAAATAGTTTCTAGTGTCACATATACAGAACTCTAGTGAGCTAGAGATTATATTGTTTTATATTTTGTGTCCTATTGTGTTGATGCAGTCAAAGCATTTGCATAAGGGTGATGTTACAAAAGCTCTTCGGTGTAAATATTTATTGGTAGTAACGATTCTTTTATTCTGTCAATTGTCATAAAATTCTTGGTTCAACCAAGTCTCTCGCCTTAATCAATGTCTTACTTTTTCCAGGCCTCACATGTTAGCTGGTTTCCACTACATCTTATGAACATTTTTATATGGAAGAAGGATAATCTTCTATTGTAAGTATATTTCCTTTTCAGCAGGGAGCGTTTATTCAGCTAGCCATCCGATCCTTGAGGAATTGGGTTCAATGTCACCCAGATATCTAGAAGCAGAGGATGGGGTAGCATGTCTGTTAACAATAATAGACTGGTGACAAGTGCATGGTTGACGTTAATGTTAGTAGCTTACTGCAACTGCTTTATTGACCTCAGTACCAGATCTATAGTTCCAAGTAGAACTGCACTATTGTAACATCTCCTCCTTTTGGATGTTTGAGTACATAAAGGAAGTAAAAATATAGAAGATACATAAAGATTATACAATATAAAATTGTGTTTACACAACACATTGACAGATCTCTGGTGTTTTTTATTATAGCTCTTAGGCAACAAAATACATTTTGTCATACTGTAAACTAGGAAATGATACATCATATACTCAATGATACTGTGGATGAACAGAATATCATTTAAATCTATCTGGGTTTTTCACCTCTCTACCACTTTTGGTATATACATTTACTTCACCCTTCTCATTGTTCCTTCTTACACCTTTTCCTTGTCTTGCACAACCTCTTGTGGCTGGTCATGCATAATACCTTCTGGTTTAACAGGACCTTTCATTTCAGGTGTGTATGGTAAAGGGTTTTGATTCTGCACCTCAGTACTAGACTGACTAGTACTTCCATGTCTAGCACCATGACAGTTGACATTGAGATCTTTTGTTTGACATACGTCTTTTCTATTTCTGAAGTAGGTTTTCATGGCCTTTTGAATGATATAGGACCTAGGCTCACTACACTTCTTAATTAACTCAACATGAGAAATTGGCAGTTAAACGATTTATTACTGTAGATTAACATGGTAATTTGAAAGTTGTGAAGATTTTGATGAATTACAAGTCAGAATACGCCCTTAATAATTTTTAAGACATAGTTGAGGGGTGGGTGGTGGTCAAAGAAACGTTTGAAGTCTTTGAAGCCGGCGCCCGAGAAGGGCGAGAGATGACGTCATCGCGAGGAGTGACTAAGTAATCCGTCAGATGTCGTGCCAGTCAATTACTCTCCAATTAACAATTAGCGCCCAATTAACTCAACACGAGAAATTGGCAGTTAAACGATTTATTACTGTAGATTAACACGGTAATCTGAAAGTTGTGAAGATTTTGATGAATTACAAGTCAGAATACGCCAAAGGGCGAGAGGCCTGACTTGGAGAGTCAATATTTCGCCAGGTTGGCCGCGAGGGCTTGAGGGACCGAAGCAGGGCGGAGGTAGGCCCCGAGGCCTGTCTTCGATTTCCAGGTACCATGCACCATAATATCCTCGAGTGCGATACCGGGGGTGGAGGCTGCATCCTGGGCAGCTCCCGGTCTCAGGCTATGGATGGAAAACCGCTCGGGGGCCGGAATACCGACCTTCCCCAGACCGAGGCGGATAAAGGCCGTCAGCTGGCGCGAGGCCAGCAGCGCTCCCGACGGAGTCAGGAAGGCTGGAGCCCAAGGAGGAGCCAGGGTCGTCTCCTTGTAACGACTCCAAGCCTGCACCGGGCAATGCTGAGTGAACGTGGGAGCCACCAGAAGGGAGGCAGGGTGAGCCAAGTCTCTGATGGTTTTAGAGGAATTGATAATTATCCTGAGCCCCCCCCCCTCCTGCTGGATGTCTCTGCGCAGGAGGGTGTGGGGGCCCGCCCCGAGGGCGGATGGAGAGATGAGGTTAGAACCGCGAAGCATGGTCGCGTAACCTAGTAGAATGGCCGACTTGAAAACTCGAGCCGAACGGCCTGCCATATCCACGATGGCCGCGAGGGCCGCGAGGAGGTCGGCTGAGAGGGGAGGGGCCTGCGACGGGACGTAGGACGTCAGGCGGGCCGCCCCCTGGAGAACTTGCTTGACGCGTTGATTGGAGAATGCATCAAGGGCTCCCCCGTGCGCTGCTATCCAGGCCCGGGCACCAGAGATGTAATTCTGGCGCGAGGTCGGGGCCTGGAGGGAGGTACTGAGCGTATAGCCCAGCTTCCCGGACTGACGGCACGAGGGGGTCCAGCTGGTACCACGCTGCAAAGTTGAAGTAGGTCCTGGCCTGGAGATCCTTGTTGGCCTGAGTTGATGCTGACGTCGCTGCCTGGAATGAGGCCAACATCTGGGCCTGTAGACCGGTCGCACCTGGAACGAGATTACCACATCAGTGACAGGAACGGTGACGGTAGTGTTGGAGGAGGAGTTCTTCCGCTAAAGTGGTGGCCCAAGGGACCGCTGGGGCCGAGACGAGGGCGCGGGCCGCGACCGCCGGCAGGTCGAGGGCCCGTCCCGAGGTCTGGCGGAGGGCGAGGTCGACATCCCTTCCGGCCAAGAGGAGCCAGATCTGCCTAGCGACCGCCGCAACAACTGGATCCTTGGTTCTGCCCGTGGTGAGGGCCTCCAGTCCCGGGAGGAGGTCCAGTTCGACCACTATCCGGGCACCTTGGGGGACTCGAGGGCCGAAGGTTGCACAAGCTATGTAGATGCCGCAGGCCTGGAGGTGGCGAGGCTTCGGCACGAGGACTTGGAGTTCTGGTGTTAATGGTTGAGCGAAGTATTGTCCTCCCGACGCCGCTGCTATTCCCCCTTTTCCACATACTACTTGAATAGCGACTGGGGCCCTGGGAGGGTCGACGAGTGCGATACCGTTCCATGCCGAGGCATATGCTGCGAACCATACCAGGTCCGCTTTGACCTCCCCAGCCAGGCCTATCAGGCTGTTCGGTTTGACCTTCCTCAGGGCCGCGAGGAGGCTATTGGTGAAGCGGCTAGCCGGGAGGACACACCTGGAGATATGAACGATTTTGCCTATCAACGACTGGAGGCGTGGCTTGTCTATAGCGACCTTGGCCATCCAATGGGAGGCAAGGGCCGCAATTTCATCCATTTTTGTGCGTGGTATGGTAACCAGGCCTTCCGCGATGTCAATGTCGTAGCCTATCCAGTCGAGGCGTTTGGTGGGAGGGTGGCACTTATCCGCCGAAAGGGCGAGACCAAGGTCTGCCGCGGGGGCAAGAAATGCATTGTAGGCCTGGTCAGCTTTTTCCTGGGATTCCTCCACCCCGAAGAAATCGTCCAAGTATACTAGGGCTGAGAAGCCTTTTCCGGGCAGGAGGTAGACCACGGCGACCGTTGTGTGCTGGCAGGTGGCCGCCGAGAGCCTGGCCCCGAAGGGGGGGCACAGGTCTATGTATGTACCACGGGCACCATTGATGCCCAGGAGCGGGTAGGCAAGTGGGTCGCCCGAGCCAGATCCGCCTTCCAGATGTATGCGCCCTGGCCCTTCACCTGGAGAAGGGTCATAGCATCCCTAATTCCCGGGAGTGTGTAGGTGAACTTTGCTCCCTGAAAATTTCCGGGGAGGACCCCTGCGTTAACTCCCTCCGCCTCCGGGTAGGAGAGGTCAACTATGATGCGGCGGGTCCCATCTGATTTTGGCCGGGTCATCATGGGGGAGGTTTGTGTCCAGGTGATGAATGGGGCTTCCCTGAACGGCCCCATGAGGGCCCCCAGCCCTTGCTCAGTGTGGATATATCCTTCCACTACTCCCGGGTGCGCTAGCGCTGAGGCGTGGTTGGTGGTCGTTGGGGTCGGGAGGGTTGTCCTTGTATACCCCAACGGCCAGCCAAATTCCAGGTAGTCCACTAGGAGGACATCGTGGTATCCCTCCAGGGTCCTCCTCCAGGCAGGAATGTTGAGACCCGAGGGTAGGGGAACTCTCGCACCTAAGTAATTCGGGAGGCCCAAGGCTTTTGCTTTGATGTATGTGTGTACGGAGTTGATACGGCTGCCAGAGACTCTGTCGAGGTGCCGGCCACTTGTCCAGTATAACCCCAGCATATTGCTCTGGGCTAATCCACTGAGGGGGATCAACCACTGCGACTGGCGGGGGTGTGGCGGCCGTTAGTCCTCTGGCTAGGTTGTTGTCCCTGTCCCCTGTTGGATGGGGGACCTGAAGTGGTGTGCCGCCACCTGACGGCGACTGGCGGCATTCGTTGGCGTTAGTGTAGGTGGCGCCATCTTGCGGGAAGCGGCGGCATCCACCACGTGCGCGGTCCCCACGAGATGGGTGCCGGACATTACTCGTATCAGTGATCACGTTTTCGGTAATACAGTAGCCACCCTGGGGAATTGGCGATAAAGCACTTGTACTACTCACAGTTGATTTTGTGTTCTTCAAGCCGAGGCTTGAGTCGAGCCCTGAGGCTTGAGTGGGATGTCGATGGGCGTTGCTAGCAGGCTTGCTTGAGTCGTGAGGCTCGAATTCCCAGCCTTGAGGGGCTTGCCTCGAGGCTGGGTACCCCTGGTTAGTAGGCTTGGGGGAGCCTACTGCGGAAAAGGATAATTGGTGGATTTCTTGTGGTGGGCCTCGGGGTGGTTGTTCTGGGCGGATAGTTGTCGCTGCTTAATCCTGCACTCTTTTTCAGGGTGTGGGTGATAAGAGGCGAGGTTACAGAGGCAGTAGGCACAGATGTGGATCTGCTTTAGGCCGTTGTCCAGGTGGCCGTTGAGGAGGGCGCAGGTGCCTTGGTTGAATGCCTTGCAGGGGGGTCCTCCCCTCAGGTCCTGTCTATCCGTACCCTTTTCCGGCTTCTTGGTCTTCCCCGAGGTCAACGACGAGGGGGGTCGGAGGCTGCCCAGGGGGGATCTGGACATCGACATCCGTAATAGTTGAATGTGGTTAGAATCCTCCCATGCTCACTGGAGGCGCCCTTCCGCGATCCTACTAAGAACCTCCTCCGACCATCCTCGCACTTGATCGAAGGAGTAATCGCGAGCGTCCTCGAGGATGTCTCTCATGTGAGCCATGGTGGGGGGGATCCACTTGGGGGGGGGGTATTCTGCGTCGTCCACCACCCTGAATAGGCCCCACAAATACTCTGCTAGAGTCAGCTCGTTGAGGCTTGTCTTGGCTTTAGCCGGGCCTCGGAATACATGTGCATGGGGAAAAAACTTTTCCTTCTTACCTTTTCCCCCGAGGACATGTTGTGCCCTCTCCAGGATCCGCTGCACTTGGTCTTGTATCTCCCCCCCTCTCCGAGGACTCCGCGATGGATAGGGGCCTCGGGGCAGAGAGTGTAAAGCTTGAAGTGGCGCGCTGCGTGGTGCCTCGATATCCAGGGTCGCGGGCCACCTTTTCTTTTCTTGCTTCTATGATAGAGCCGATTACTGGAGAGATGGTCTTGTACGGGGGAAAACGGACATCTGACCTGGCACCGGCAGCTCGAACCTTTCGTCTTTGAGCTGGAGACAATTCCGGAGTTGTTTCGATTGGTAAATCCGTTTCTTTTTCCGGGGCCTCAGCCGGGGCCGCCATTGCTCGCAGGAGTTCTTCAATAGAATCGAACCGGCCTCCGAATTCCTCGATTTTTTTATCCAAGGCGGATACTGTTTCTTCAATTTGTTCACTCTTTTTACTCCGGGTAACTGCCGGAGTTTCGGCTGAAGGGCGCGGCATTTTTCTGACCGGTAGATGTTAGTAATTTCGGCGGGTAGAACGGAGAAGATCAAAGAAACGTTTGAAGTCTTTGAAGCCGGCGCCCGAGAAGGGCGAGAGATGACGTCATCGCGAGGAGTGACTAAGTAATCCGTCAGATGTCGTGCCAGTCAATTACTCTCCAATTTACAATTAGCGCCCAATTACCTTTGCTGGTATCCAACCTGTCATTGTCTTCATCCTCACATTTTCACCGGGTAGTAGCTGTGGTCTTTCCTGAGAAAGCGTTTTACTATCATAATAGCTCTTGGCCTTCTGGGCCTTGCATTCTAATGCGTCTGATAATCTTACTGTAACAGGCTTTGGTTTGAGCTGACTTAGAATGGTTGGTACAGTGGATGGTAACCTTCTATCTTGTGATAACTGGGCTGGGGAACCCAAATCTTGTACAGGGGTGTTTCTCCACTCTAGAACAGCAAGGTTTATATCAGTCTTAGAATGTTTTGCTTTCTTCAGAATGTTTTTCATGATTTTAACCTTGATTTCAGCAAAGTCGTGGATACAAGGGAGATGACCTGATATGTACAAAACCATATTCATTTAAAAACAAACAGAACTCTTTTGAGTCAAACTGCTTTGGTATGCCATGTCAAGAAAACTGTTCTTTTAGAAAGGAAATTACGACCGTACTAATTGTGTCATGTGGCAACTTTGTAAATGCTACAAATTTGGATTAATAGTCTGCAACAAGAACATACATATCTCCATCAATGTAAAATAGATAGTAAACTCCGCACATGTGCTACATTGTTCACATATATCAGTTACTTTGGCTTGCATACCTGGCCAAAAGAAAATGTCTTTAGCCCTGCTATGGATTTGTGTCAACATTCTCTTATGCATCAAGCTTGGTACAACCAATCTATCACATCTTAGATCAAGACCTTCAGAAACATAGAGTTCATCTCAGATATTTCAAAATGGTCTTTGCAATCAGGCCAACCCTGGTTCGCAAATTTCTGAACCATTTGCAAGACTAGATCTTGAATGGTTTCTCTTCAGAATTCAGTTAACCTCATATCACTGATAGGCAAGTTCCTACAGAGTGTTTGTTTGTTTGTTTGTTTTGGTAGTTTAACGTCCAATTTGTTCAATTAGACTTTGACAGAGTATACTTGCCATTTGTCAAGATCACTTGACTCAGATAGTGGTTGCGGTGCCCTGCTCAGGGTAATGGTAATGATAAGGTTCTTGCCTTTTTGCCAGACAACTCTGAAGGAATACTTTTGAATCCTGAATATCATGCGTTGGATATGTGGTGGTACAGACCTGATTGGCTTTTTGTTAAGTGCATCTAATGGCTTGTGGTCAGTTTAGATCATTATGGCTTTTGACCACAGATGTAGTCATGGAATTTAGTTCAACCCTATGTGATGGCTAACATCTCTTTTTCGATTGGCCCGTAGTTCCTTTCACTTTTGTTTAAGCAATGTGACACAAACGCAACTGGTCTATCACCATGTAGCAAGCATGCCCAAAGACCATACAATGAAGTATCAGCTGTAACAACGATCGGCTCCTCTAGCGAGTAATGATGCAAGACAGGTGTCGACTCAACATACTGTTTGAGTACTTTGAATGCATCTTGCTGGGTTTGTCCCAGTACCATGCAACATCTGAATTTTTAAGGAGTCGCAACCGGGCTGCTTTCTGTGATAGGTTTGGAATGAATTTTCCAATGTATGTAATCATACCCAACCAACAGGTATCATCATCAACATTCTGGGGGGTTGGGAAGTCACAGATCACACTGACTTTGGAAGGGTCTACCTGGACTCCTTCATCAGGAAAGATGTGGCCTTGATATGTAACAGTAACTGCAATCTGACACTTCTTAAGGTCGAGTCCTAACCTGTTCTTGAGTGAGCAATCAAGGACTGTATGTGGTGGGTTGATAACAGGTACAGCATCAGGTTTCATTTCCATATGATACACTACATTTTTGATGCATCCAAGACCATTGAACACTTTCTTATACTTTGTTTCCTTGAGAGTGTCATGTAAACACTGGCTTCCCTTTGACTCAACATCATGAACAAGTCTGACATTTGACCTGTCATGTACAACGAGATTCATGTCTTCACTGGAACTCAAACCTAGAACTGGATTTTGCCAGTCTACAACAATGAATTCCATCGGAAAATACCAGCCTTTGTGTTCAACCAACAGTGAGACTTGGCCATGTGGCTCGTTTGTTTGACCAAATGCCCTACAAGTTCCATTTTTGGTGGAAACAGCTTTACACTGCTGTAGAACTTATCATACATTGATTTGGGCAACATGTTGACCTCACTACCCAAGTCGATTTTAAAGGATACTTTGATTCAACCGGTCCTTCATCAACATGGATTAACATCAGTTGTAGGAAATTTATCAGACTTGTGAACCAGATGGCCACATTTGCCACATGGTTGCTGATTGTTTCTGCTTGGATCACTCCTGCGACCACGGCCTTCGTTCACATGACTGTCTTTGGTGTGTACAGAACCTTGAGAGTTGCTATGCCCAAGACCACGGCTAGATCGATGACACCTTCCATGGCCTTGTCTGCTCATGGCATCAATGCTGGCTGCACTTATCATCATGGCACAGATTTCGTAGGTCAACATTATTTTGAGAACCTTGTCTAGGGTGAGGTCATCCTCATCATACAGTTTATCTTTGAGTCTTTTATCAGGTAACATGCCTTACTAACTGATTGCGTAAGTACTATTCATCTTCATTAACAAAGTTACATTTCTTTTTTTAATTTTGTACTGTAAGGAGGTAAATAAACCGTCCTCTGCATAGCAGGTTTCAGGACAGCTATTATCTTGACAACAACTTGTTTCTTGTACATTGAACCATTTTCATATTCAGGTGATAGTATATACAAAATGATTATGATTTAATGGAAAAATGATGATGAAGACAGAGGCTAACTTCCCGAACTCAAATCATTAACCAGCGTATCTGATTGTGACAAACCCAATGGACTGATTCAGGCAAACGTGTTGAAGTATTTAGTTCTTAGAAATTTCTTAAAACAATATAGACTACTGTCTTGAACCTCTACAGAGAGTTCGTTCCAATTACTCATAAACAAATAAATTGGGCTTTTTCTGAAGAAGGAAGTTTTAGGTCTCTTCAGCTTGATAATACATTTGCATTGAGTTCGGGTCCTCGGTTCCTCTGATCCATCAATATCGGAAGCAATTCTCCTCGTGAGGATTGTCTGCAGGTAGGTTTTTCTGTTTTCAAGCTTTTGTACTCTACATACTTTATGTAATTCATCGGTGGATAACTCTCCGATAATAGTTCTTGTACAAATACGAATCTGCCTGTTCTGACATACCTGGAGTTTATCCCGTAATGCCTTACTAGCACCATTCATAAAATAACTTGGATAGTCAAATATCTACGCACCTGAAACTTGTTTCCTTACTAATGTAACCTCTGATTTTTTGCAAGCTTGAAAAGTCTATAGTTTATCTTTTTAGAGTCTCCGATACACAGATCATCAGCATAAGCTATATGTGAGGAACAAAAAAGATGTGAACCATGTCCTTTATATAACAATTGAAGAGAAGTGGACCTAGTATACTTCCCTGTTGGACTCCATTTTTCACTGAAAGGTAGGTCGATAACGAATTATCAACTCTTACTCTTTGTAGAAGATTCTTAAGATGGTTTTTTACCCTGTTCAACACAGTATCATTGAGACCTAGTTTCATTAATTTCTCAACAAGCAATGAATGATTGACCCTATCGCACGCTTTACTTAGGTCAACAAATATCGTTGTAGTTATCCTTCCATCATCCCTATTATTGTAAAGTGTTTGAACGAAACTAGTTATTGTGTCAATAGTGCCTCTACCTTTCCTAAAACCGTATTGCCGTATAGCTGTTTATTGTCCAGATGGTTAGTGATAGATATATGTACAATTTTTTCTATTAATTTGCCGGGTAATGGGAGTAAGGAGAGAGGTCTCCAATCACCAACGAACTCAGAGGCACCATTTTTTGGTATTGGAATAATATCTGCTTTGGCCCAGTCCAATGGAAAATTACCTATGTCTATCGAGGTTTCATATAGATGTCTTAACTGGTCAATAACCATTATAAAAACGTCCTTTAAATCTTTCGAGTTTATATTTTCTACTCCACTACTCTTACCTAGATCTATTTTTTTATTTTATTTTTATTTCACAAAATACCAGCTCTGCATGTAGCAGGTCTTCCGCTGTATTGTACATAACTCTGCGATACAACTAGTTGGGACAACATGATAATAACAAGGTGATGATGGTGATGGTGATTGACCTGTTTGATAGTACCATTTCACACAGATATATTAGGATCTCCATTCATTCGTTGAAAACCTTTGCTTTATTGCTACTTTAAAGTTTTTCATATTCTCAATCATTTGAATGTCACTACTTAACTGCGACCACAACTTGTAACCCCGATACAACAGTGATTTTTGGTGTGTACATGTTTTCAATCTCGGTACTCTCAGTTTTATTTTGTTCGAGGTTTGTGTGACTTGATGCGATTCTTCTGTGTAGTCCTCATCTTTTGACAATTTGTACATTATTTTAAGGAGCTGCATTTGACGCCTCATCACTAGAGGGTCTATATTTAGTTCTCGGTGGAGGTCATCTGTTCTATGTCTTACCCAGTGTTGGTATTTGGTGACTCTTAATGCCCGATTCTGAATCTTTTGTAATGAATCTATGTCCCTTTTGGTTGCTCCCTCTACCAGAAAGCTGCAGTATTTGAGTATGGGCCTGATCACAACCATAAATATTCTCAAACACACTTCTCTCGTTATGCAACTTCTTATTTTGGCCAATTTAAGGATTCTTGCATTACAGCTTTTTACCATTTTCTTGATCTGGTTGCTAAATTTTAACGAACTGTCGATTTCTACCCCAAGGTAATTGCAGTGTTTTACCTCAGTCAGCGTGGTACTTAGAGAGTTTAGGTCCAGGACAGGCAGTTGTCTTTGTCGCTGAGCCGAGGCACACCAGCAGGTTTGGGTCTTACTTGAGTTGATACTCATTCCATGAGATAGGTACCACTCGATGATTTGATTGAGCGCTGTCTGCAATCTCGTTCTTACATCATTACCTTACGTACTTGATGTGTACAATACAAGATCATCAGCATACTGTAGGGTTCTGGCACCGACTAGGTTATCACACATACTATTGACATACATTATAAAGAAGAGCGGCCCTAGGATGGAGCCTTGCGGCACGCCATACTGAATATCTAACTTTGCTGATTTTGTGCAATTTATTATTGTTGATTGTTTTCTACCCTTAAGATAACTTCGTATCCAATCCATCATGTTAGCAGGTAGTGTTATCTGTTGTGTTCTTAGTGGTTTACTTAGGTTAGCTCAAGTGAGGTGCACACTCTGTGTGTGTACCAATTACAAACGTAGTAGTAGTATTACACTAGGTGGCAGCAGTGTGCACTTATGGCAATACACAACATTATCATAGATTTAATTTGAGCAAGCAACATTTCATGGGGCACAGCGTCAAATGCCTTGCACAGATTGATGAAACACATACCCGTTACCTTACCCTCATTCATGTTGTTATAGAGATCAGTTATTGCATACTGAATCACCATGTACGATAGGAAGCGTCGAATCGCTATACAATTCGTATTCCTCATCCTATTTGGTACCCTTAACTTTTTTAAGAGCATCACATTCCATTCGAGGGTGGTCCCCCTCACCAATGTTACACTTATGATCATATTTGCAATTTCTGAAATTGCAGAGATTATCTTGATAATTTATACACGCCAGAATCTTACTGTCTTTATTGCAAATTTTGCTACCAGCTATTTTAGTTGTTTGCACAATTTTCTTTCTGGAGAGCTCACAGGTAGCATCTGCACCTAGAAAACAGGTAGCTAATCCCTGGTCCCCGTTACAAAAACAATGGTAACCTTCTTTTGCAACCTTGGCCCTAATCTCAGAATCACATCGAACGAGGGAACTAGTGGTATAAGTTTTTGAATCAGCCTTTTCACAAAGAAAGGACATATATATTCAACAACCCCCTTTACATCTCTACCATCTTCATGCAATTTAATTACCAAATAACACAAGAGATATAAGAGACCTTCAAACAATAACTTCTTTGATTTATCTTCTTTTGGTAGAAACCATCGGATACTGAACTTACACTGGCGGCTCCTCAGTCTGCGACGGGCATTCCTTGCTTTAGACGACTTAACAGAGGATGACTTTCTCCTATGACGATTACTGTAGCCTGACGCCTTAGAGTCTGTCAACGAATCTCTACTACTGGAACTACGGGAGGATGAAGACACAGAAGATACATCACAATGCTGTCTCCATTTAGTCTTTTTCTTTTTACCCCGTCGTCTGTCGCGATGTCCCGTGTTGCCCTCGCTAGACGCCGACAAGTCCATTCACCTCACAATAAGTGTGGCGCTGCTGTAGCAGAGAGAATGGATTGCGCTGGTTGCATGTGGCTAGCCACCGCTTGCCAGAAACCAGCCACACACTGGCATTCGAAAACGAGACGAGCACTCACCTGTATCGGCAGCATGGCTTCAGTGCCATAAGCCCAGAGTAACTGTAGAACTGTTGTTGTGTCATGAATAACAGGCCGATCTTTATAAATAAAATATTGTTATAAAGCTAGAACTTGGGCTTATTTGTTGGTATGATATCATAGGCCTGTGTTATGTCTAAAATTTTCAGTCATAGATTGAACATCCAGATTATTTTGGTAAAAAAATCCACAAACATGTTACCTTCTTGTATTCACAGTGATTTAATGAAAAATCTATCGCGATAACCTACAGAAATGAACATCCTATCTTTTTAGGTATTTCAGGACGAATAATATGATACCTATATTGCCAGGCTGTGATAGATATTTCCTGAGACAATGGAGCATTGGGTCTGATAGTATTAGATTGTGCTAGGCACTATATGTGCCTTGGAACAAAAACTTTTTTCTAACTTGAAAAAATGTGAATTGCTCTGGCTTTGTGTATAAGAGGCCAAGCTTTATAAATAAAGCATTGTTAGAAAGCTAAGACTCTGGTCTATTTGTTGGTGTAGATATCATATACCTATGCCTTGGCTAAAATTTCCTGTGATAGCTTCAAAACTTAGATTATTACTGACAAATTCCTAAATTTCCTGACAATTAACTGACACATTATTAGTCAATTACCTCAGGAAATATCTATCTCAACCTAGTAATATTGGTAGTGTGGCGTTGTCTCTCCCCCCCCCCCCCCCCGGGGGGGGGGAAGCTGGTGGGTCTGGCCCTCTCCCCCGTGGGGGAGGCCGGTTCTCCTGGGGGGCAAGATTCGGAGAGATGACGTCACCCACTGACTATATAAACAAAGCCGTCTGCTGGTTTGAGTCAGTCTTCTCCTAGACTCTGAACATTACACATCAAGGAACCATTGAGGCTTGGGCAGCCAATGTAGCCCATTTATTGAATAAAGACATTGGATTGTGTGTGAGAGCTATTGGTAATTCCTGTGTCGCGTCATCCTTACATTGGTGGCAGCGGTGGGATGGCAACTTGGATCCCGAGGAGAAGCGACAGCTGGAAAAGGGAGCTCGAGGGTCGTTGGTGGAACTAACGGATGAGGGGCTCTTGCTCCAATGGTCATGAGATACCTAATAAGATAGGATAGTTATTTCTTTAGGTCACCGCGATAGATTTGTCATTAAATCACTGTGAAAACAGGAAAGTAACATGTTTTAATGTTTTTCATTTCAACAATTCCAATGTTCATTCTATGACAGGAAATTTTATCCATAACACAGGTATATCATGTATATCCCAACAGATAGGCCCAAGTCTCAGCTTTCTAACAACGCATTGTTTATACAAATCGGCCGATTAGTGAAGACGTGAGACCGATTTCCATCTTTCAAGTTAGAGAAACACTAGTATTTTTATCAATATTCAGGACTGAGTGGAGAGGGCTCGTCTCGTTTTCGATTCGCCTCCTTAGGCGGCCATTACAAGATGGCGCCAGTGTGAAGAAGGTCTATGTGGTCTTCTTGTTGTTTTCGGTTACGGTTGACCGAACACCTGTGGGTCTACTCGTATCTCAACTGCAGCGCGACGACCCTGAATCGGTGCCCTCGTCCCACTTAGAGCCACTGGCCTATGGATCTTTTGCGTCTTTGTCTGCACGCTTTTACCATCCGTAGTCGACTTTTCCCCCACTCCTTCTCCTTTTGGTGTTCTTTCCTCCACCACCTGAGAAATAGACTCCTCAAGTCAGGGGCGTCAGAACATTTTGAAAGTGGGGGGGCGAACTGAATAATTGCTGATTTTTTTCATGGTATGAAGTTTGACATTGACCTGTTCCATTGGATTTACCGTAAATCTTTGAAAAGTCAGGTCTTAGCCTTCATTACTAGTGAAAAAGTCAGACTTTGACATTTTTCCACAGTAAAAAGTCAGGGCTTAGCTATCATTGCACGCTAAAAAGTCAGACTTTGACACTTTGGCATGGTGAAAAATCAGGGCTTAGCCGTCATTGCACAGTAAAAGGTCAGACTTTGACACTTTTCCACGGTGAAAAGTCAGAGCTTAGCCATCATTGCATGCTAAAAAGTCTGACTTTGACATTTTTCCACGGTGAAAGGTCAGGGCTTAGCCATCATTGCAGGGTAAAAGGTCAGATTTGACACTTTTCTACGCTGAAAAGTCAGAGCTCAGCTGTCATTGCATGCTAAAAAGTTAGACTTTGACATTTTTCCACAGTGAAAGGTCAGGGCTTAGCTGTCATTGCACGGCAAAAGGTCAGACTTTGACACATTTCTACACTGAAAAGTCAGAGCTTAGCTGTCATTGCTGGTAAAAGGTCAGACTTTGACCCTTTTCCATGCTGAGAAGTCAGAGCTTAGCAGTCATTCCACAGTAAAATGTCAGACTTTGACACTTTGACATGGTGAAAAGTCAGAGCTTAGCCATCATTGCACGGTAAAAGGTCAGACATTGACACTTTTCAACGGTGAAAAGTCAGGGCTTAGCCATCATTGCATGCTAAAAAGTTTTAGACATTTTTCGATGTTGAAAAATCAAGACAGTTTTTACACTTGATTGAGTTAAATTTGAAGGTGCTGACTTTTTTGGGCTGGCAAAAAAGTGGGGTGGGGGGGGGGGGCGGCCGCCCCCCCTGCCCCCCCCCCCTATTCTGACGCCACTGTGACAAGGGATGCCATTCGCGAACTCCTTCGCCTCCCTTGGCCCTTTGATTTTGGTAGCTTTCTTTTATTCAAGTGAGGAATCTGTGTCTTGCCATAGTCTACAGCAATTCGCACTCGTAGGTTTATAATGGCGAGTATTGCAGGCGTTACAATATCGCAGCCTGAGTGACCCAGTCGCCCACAAATAGCAGATGATAGCAGATTCTATCTCTCGAAGTGAAAATGTAGTGTCCATATGGATAGGGTGTAGAAACCGGAACAGGGAGAATGATCCTAGTGGCTGACTGGTGCCGCCAAACGTGTGGCAGACCTACCACCACCCCCTCTAGCGGTATCTGAGTAATATTTGGTGTGGATTTTCTCTTTTGAGCTGGGCTTTCCTTCGTCAACCGAGTGTGGGTTTTTTTAGTGGACTTTTCTCTCTAGAAGAAATTCGCCGAAATCCGCGCGCAAATCGGTCACTTACTCACTAGTCGCGAAGCAGCTTTGTCATACACCAGTATCTGAGTAATATAGAGAGACATGGTTAGTATGGTTAGTGTGACTGAATGGAATCTGTTCAGAGATATTTTGGTCAGAAATACTCACCGAATTCGAAGAATGAGGTGAGTATTTCTGACCAAAATATCGAGGAACAGATGTAATTCAGTCACACTCACTATGTCTCTTTATTACTATATACCGAAAAATCATTGAAAACGCCATTTTACAACTCACTGCCTCATGGTCTCACCCTACAGTAAGGCACTATGAAACCCCGCACATTCACCTTGACCAATAGTTCACGGGTGATCTGCTTAGTGGTGCTTCCGCAATGACGTCAGAACGTTGTTATGGAGAGGGATAGCAGGGTTTATAGCAGAGATTAAAGCAAGCGCAAGCACCATGAAAGATCTGCTAGGAGAGTGAGCCGTAGTAATGACGTCACACAGTAACTTTTGCTCTGAATTTAAGCGTGCGGGCGGCCGTTATTTCATATATATTCTTGGGTGATAATGTACTTATTGAGTATCTAAATACAATGCTTACTGTCTTTTTGTTTATACTACATCGATTTCAGATGAGTGTGTAGGGCTGGGCGATCTTTTTGTTCCGATAATGTCAACAGATCACATGGTACGGTGGGTAGTAAAAATATTTTACGCCACAGTGCGGCCGAACAGAATCTTTTCTGCTATTGCGTAAAAGTGAGACATTTGTGCACCGGTATATAGTAATATGCCCGACTAATAAGTTCCAGATTAGTCTACCCATATACCAACCTCTAGACTATAATACAGCTATCTCAGGACCCGTATTTCTATCACATGAGGGTCAGTGGCTGTCTTACTAATGTGTCATACCCACAATTATCATAGGCAACAATCCGTCAACCGACAGACTGATGTGGAGGGAGACAACAGTGGACAAACACTTGTGCATTTGTCCCAGAATCAATGCAATCTCACAAGATCATTAATTTTTCTACAACATTGATGAAATAGAAGCATTTACTACAACATCAAGTGCTACAAAATGCCCCTGTTGCTGGTTATTTCAATAAGATTACCATATTTATGGAAGAGCACTATGAGCAAAGAGAACTTGTCATTGAGAATTCTACATTGATTACTTAAAGGGGTTGTATGTGAAAGAAAATGGGACTTTCTTCTGTATTGCCACACCATGCATTGATCCACTCATACTAAGGATCCCTCACACCATGCCAGAATATAACAAATTGCCAGAACATCTGTATTTGCTTGTCAATGATACTGCTACAGGAAACAGTGAAGGTCTTTTTTAATAAGATCTTACAATGGAGCCTGGTGACTACCAACTGATGGCAAAGATCAAGAAAGCAGTTGCTGCTGGATATTTGAATGTGAACAACCAAGTCTCAATAAGTGACTTCATTGAGAATTAAGTTCTAGGTAATCAAGCTTTATGATTGAGTATATGGGTACAGGAGAGTTGGGGGTTTCCAGCATGTCTGCTAGCTGCCAACTACAGCCTCAATTTGGCAGGGATTGCATCCCTGATTTCAGGTTAGAACATTAGCAGAATCCTACAATTATAGAGATTAGCTGCATCAAATCAAACTTTCATCATAGCATCAGATAGTAGTGCAGCCAACTTCAACCAGTTGGCATTGTGCTTGATGCTATCACACTTCAAGCATTTGTTTGTGCCTGTATGTAGAACCTCATATCATCACTAAGTATCGGGTTGAAGAGTTAACTATGACATCACCCCAGCCTTCCTTTGAACTTGGAAGTGGGGAATTCAAAAAGTGGCAGTAGGAAAGGCTTTGTGCTGGACTTTGAGACTTGTTGGCAAAACTCACATGAGGCTATGGCAAGTGTGTGTCCAAATTAGATTTGCAATGCCGCCAACAGCTGACATAAGGTAAATATCTTAATGTTTTTGAGGTATATAGTAAACTGTAAAGAAAACTGTAGACCTGAGTTTGTAATGTCCTATTTTCTCACCTGCATTCCCTGATTTTTAAAACCTGGTCTAAACACCTCATTTTAGATATCTGTGCAACACAGGTTCACAGATATTGGAGCATTACTCCACAGGAGTAGTTTTGGTTATAATCTGCCTACTTTAGCTGGAGCTCCAGAAGGCAATGAGACAAAGGTCTCATATGGTAGCAACATCATGTAGAAATGCTATTTAAAGGATATGATGACTATGACGGGGAAAACCTACATACTGAAGGCAAGCTTGACCAACTGTCAGTAGCAGTACTATCTATATATACTTGGAACACCAGAAGTTACCAATAGCTAATACAAGGAATATCATCAGATGCTTATTCCTCATCAGATGGGCAGTGTTCCAAAAGAGCAAATTTCAGTTATTATTACACATATCAGTATGTTCTATCAGAAGTGTGACCACTACCATATACTTTTTACAGCGACGATTTAAAATCATCACTGTCAGTTGTAAGGCAATTTCATCATTCAAATCATATATGATTCAAATTCATATGTTAAAAGCAGGACACACGAACCTCTCATATATAGGCTATCCAAGGACTCTCCTGTAAAACTGGCTAAGGAATACTTTAGGGCTGACATCATCCACTATTGGTTGCCAGTGGTGCAACTGCTAGCGCCTCTCCACTAGAGGTGTCTCCAGATTGTGCAATGACTGAGATTGAAACTGGCCTCCACATGGTATATGTTTCAGTCCTGCTCAAGACTCCCCAACTTTTTTTGCATTGTTGCTCTTCTGTAAACAACAGATGTTTATTTGCAACTTGTTTTTTTTTCATTTTCAAGCAATTTTAATGAAGGGAATATTGTGTATATGATCATCAAATTTGGCGGTACAGCCATTCTTCCACTTGGGCCCTAGTACCCTACTCCTCATTCTAAAGGCAGGTGTTAAGCCAAATGAACAGTGGGTACCATTTTTGTGTAAGTCTTTGGTATAATCCAACCGGGTTTGAACCCATGACCTCCCATGCTTGAGGTGAACACCCTTACCACTTAGCCACCTAGCTTGGTCAAAATTTTGACAAATGACTGAATGTCACTGGGTTTGTTCTAAGTTAAGAAGGAAAGGCTTATGATATAAAAGGCCACATCAGTTTAGCCTCCCCTGTGTTTTTATTTTTATTATTATTTTTTTTTTATTGGTACGTTCGAATTCGATTTACAATCGTTCTTCCATTCAAACGGAATGGGTATTATAAACTTACAAATTCTGATATAGACATTACATTTATGATCTTAGCGATGTTCCAAGGGGGATGACATATAATACAATATGAGTAAACAAAGGTGCAGAAATGGTAACAATGTATGGTTCGTGATGTTTTCTGGCAGTTTCTGTTGTTCAACCTCTATGTTCTAAGTACCCGTGGTATGTTCGCGAATTTTCTTTAGTACCTCTTTTCTGAAACAAGTTTTCCCCCCTGTAGTATTAGGCAATTGGGAGTTCATCGATAGAGAATTCCACATATTTAAGCCTACATAAATCGATGATTTTCGTAGCTTTTCTGTCCGTGGGATAAAAATTGATAAATTGTTATTTTTCACATAACTTCAATTATTCATGTCAATTTTATGGTTGTGTCATATGCGGAACAATTAGTAATTTAAAGAAAGTTCCTTGAAAAAGTCGAAAATATTCAGTATTTTCTGACATAAATCAATTATCACTTCCAAAGATTTGATATTTTTCAAAATACAAAAAGAACGACCTACAGCTGGCTGATTCCCCTTTCTTAAAAACTAGTTCATGGGGTCCTATGGGGGTTCCTAAAAATGTGACTTTTAGGTGTACACTCCAGGGTGGCAGCATGGTGACCAAAGGGGGTGCCGCCCAATAGGGGGTGCTTATATAAGCAGGCGGCCGTGGGGTAGTTCTCTCTGTAGTGGTGAGGGCGGTGGGGGTTCTAATTGATGATAAGGCAGAGAGAAACTCTCAGATGTTCCTGCACCCTGAGCTACACCTCTCTTTCTCTATACTCGTTGGTACCTTTAAGCGGGCCTCTTCCCCGCCACCTTCAGAGGGCGCGAAAATCACTGGTATTAATAACCACTCACTGTGGCCCGCCCAGAGCCGCTAGAGATGTAGGGATTACCATTGAAACAACACACTCCGGCTGCCCGGGCCGACACGGGAATGCTTAGTCTATTGTTCTGGTTGCGACAACTGTCTGTCCCATATAAACGGGCACCATAAATACAGATTTTCAGACTATCTTGGATGTTTTTGATAAGATGTCCATCGAGACTATCTCCTTAAGTGGGGGTTTGAAGCATTTCTGTACCGAAAAACTGCCCCCTAAAGAGGGGTGTCCCTTTATGTGGGGTGTCCCCCTTAAGCGGGGTTAAAATAAACACTTAATTGAGGGAAAAATTTCTGTTCCAAGCAAATTGACCCCTTAAGCGGGGTGGCTCCATAACGGGGTGTCCCGGAAGCGGGGTTCTACTGTAATCTAGTTTGAACCTACATATTCAAAGTACTGAGCGCCTAAACAGGGGGGGGGCACAGGGGGCACGTGCCCCCCTCCTCCCCCGAAATTTTTCAAGGATGGTCTGTTCCCACTGAAAATTCTATATACACTGTTTTTTGAATTTTTGTTCTATCTATCATAGTTAAAAAGTTAAAGCATTATACAAGAATGGGCTATTTATACATACATAAGATATTGAAATCTATCGAGGGGTGGGGTTTGGGGTACTTTTTTTTCTTTCTTTTTTAATTCATTTTTTTAGCCCTCCCGGTTGAGGGTACACACTTGAAGGATGCATGTAAGGTAGTCCAAGGTGTACCCCCCACCCTCTAAAAAAATCCCCCTACATGCCCTTGTTACCATTGTTACATCATTCAACAAAGCAAATATGTCCCCAAAAGAGAGAGAGAGCTCTTCAGGGGGCCCCTGGACTCCCAAAGAGGCACTTTAAGGGCCCTTGCAATCTTCATAAATAGCCTTAGATTGGTAACCATCCTGGTCCCTGAAACAAAATCCAAGAGGCATCTTGTATAAAATATAGAAGCCAGGTTCTTTGCCCCCTTGACCCCCAGATGAATTTTTCCACCAGACACCTGGCAATCTTCCCATGCCATCAGGGTTTGTAAAACCCCTTCCCAAAAACAAAATCCTAGGCACAGTAAAGTGCTTGACCCTGAGGATAGGCTTTCCTTTTGGACCCCTTGTAATGTTCAGAAATAGCCTCAGTTGTGTGCCCCTCCCCCCTTGGAACTAAATTCTGGATATAGCTTGTATAATCTTTTGACAGACAAGTGCACCCAGAGGCTTCAACCCCTCCCCATCTGGATCCCTAAAGAAGCATTTTGCCCCTGACCCATTGTAATTTCTGAATTATGAAACTCAAGTGCTTCCAGGGGTTCTGACCCCTGGACCTCCCAGATGGGTTTTTGCAACTGGCCCCCTGGCAATCTTCACATGTAGTTTCAGGTTTGTAAAAACTCTTCCCCTAGATAGAGTCACTAACATGTGAATACTTCCAGGGGCTTTGCACCCTGGACCCCCGGAATTGGCTTTGCTTTTTGACCACTCAATATATCCCCAAATAATCTCAGGCGCGTGACCCCCCTCACTTAAAAATCCTGGGGCTTCATGAGTGCACCCCAAGAAGGGGTTATGCCACAGGACCCCTGGCAACCTAGAAATCCAACTGCTTCCAGGGACTTCACCCCCTAAACTCCCAGGAGGAGCTTTATTGCTGGAGCCCCTGTCAAACACTTCAGGGGTTTTGGCCCCTGGATCCCAAAGGAGGCAATTTGCCTCTAGATTTCTCACAATCCCACCAGGTAGTCTCAGGTGTGTAACCCTTTCCTGAAACAAAATCATAGTTATAGACTGTATAAATAATATCTGAAACCAAAGTGCTTCCAGGAGTTTTGCCCCCAGGACCTCCCAGAGGGGCTATGCTATTACTCTTGTGGCAACATTCCAGGTAGTCTCATGTGTGTAACGATCCCCCTCCCTCAATCAAAATCTTGGATACAGCTTGTATAAAATCTAAAACCCAAGTGAATATTGAGGCTTTGCCTCCTGGATCACCGGCAGAGGCTTTGCTGCTGGACCCCTGGCAAGCTACCCATGTAATCTCAGGTGTATGGCTCCCCCTCCCCATAACAATCCTAAGATGTATTTAAAAAAAATAAAAATCCAGTTCTCCCGGGAGCTTTGCTCCTTGGATCCCCCTCCCAACTGGGGCATTGCTTCTTGACCCCTGGATTTTGTCAGGCATATGACCCCCCCCTCAAAAAATCCTAGATACAGCTTGTATAATCAATACATTCTAAATGCTGCTGGGGACTTTGCCCCCTGGAGCCCAAGCCAATCATCCAAGGTAGTCCAAGGTGTGCCCCCCTCCCTGAAACAAAATCCTGGGTATGCCCTTGGTGAATGCTGCTTGAGGGGAATGTGGTTAAGATAGTAGAAATTGTGCCCCCTCCCCCTGCCCCAAATAATCACATGCCTATATGACCTTGTTTCAGTGTCATTCAACAAGGCATGTATGTCACCTAAAATTAATCTGCCACTGGACCCCCCACTGATATTCCCAGGTAGTCTCAGGTATGTAACCCCCTCCCTGAACCAAAATCCTTGGAACAACTTGTATAATGTATAAAATCCAAGTGTTTCCGGGGTTTGCCCCCTGGACTACCAGATGGAATTTGCGACTGACCCCTGACAATCTCCCCATGTAGTCTCAGGTGTATAAATCTCATACATAACCCTAAATATAGCTTTTATAAGTGTAAGATCCAAGTATAGCCAGGGGGTTTCACCCCCTTGACCTCCATAAGGACTTTAATGATGGACCCTTGGTACCTCTCAGGTATGTATCTCCCCTTCCCTGAGACAAAAACCTGGGGACAGCCTGTGTAATCTATGAAATCTAAATGTTTCAGAGGGATTTGCCTGGATTCCATTAGGGGCTTTCCTAAACTTCTGGCAATATTGCCATGTGATCCTGGGGGCTTCGCCCCCTGGACCACCATGTGGGGCCATGCTGCTAGACCTCTGACAATATTCCCAGATGGCTGAACATATGTAGCCCCCTCCTTGAAACAAAATCTTTGGTAGAGCTTGTAGAATTTTTATGATACAAGGTCTTCTATGAGATTTACCCCCTGGACTCCCAGGAGGAGGTTTGCTGCTAGAACCCTGGCAATATATGGGTCATTCCACCAGATAATGTACTTTTGGTAAAAAAGGGGTATAAAAAATAAATTTGCCCAAACCAAAGTTTTAGGAAAACATGATTCAACTGGGATATTAGTGGGGGGTCAGTTTTTGTGAGGCTGCAAAAATTGTAAATATTATTGCCGTCACGTCCGACATATAAAAAAACACTCATACAAAAGTTGATGATAGAGAAATATATTTTATTTTTTGTAAGACATCAAGTTTGTACCCAGTATGTCAAGCATAGTCTGATATCATAGACAAGTGGAAATAATGAACTACTTATGCAATCTTTTTCTGTGCTGCCTCAAAGATGCACATACAGAAGGTGTTCTCCAAGGCATTACAAAATGATTTTCTTTTTCCTCTCACTATCTGAATACAAAAGTGTCACGTTTTTAAATAACAGAAATACTTTTATAGGTTATATACCTTATTTATGTCTAATTACAACATGTACCATGCATTATTTCTTCACCTAATAGCTTCTAGGAAAAAGGTTTAAAAATCTCTTGGACGTGATTTTTTTTATAATGGACGTGATAGAAGAGTGACTTCCACTTTCTTCCTCACAAATCACAAATCTGTACAAACTTGTTGAAAGTTGTTGTTTCTTTTTCAATATACATACCTTAGCTTCAATTTAAGCACATATGACACTACCTTAAATGCCAATGACCTTCTTTTTTCCAAGAAAAACTACCAAAAATGTACAACTATTGTTTCTTATGCCACTCAGAACACAGCAAAGAATATGGTTTTCTTACACATTGTGCTAAAAAGTGTCTGCACACCTTTTCTCTATGCTTTTAAATGTAAAAAACATTAACTTGAACCTTAATATTCCTCGAAATACCACATTTCGTGTGCACATCATAGATCTGTTGGACGTGATTTTTTTTATAATGGACGTGATAGAAGAGTGACTTCCACTTTCTTCCTCACAAATCACAAATCTGTACAAACTTGTTGAAACTTGTTGTTTCTTTTTCAATATACATACCTTAGCTTCAATTTAAGCACATATGACACTACCTTAAATGCCAATCACCTTCTTTAGAGCTGAAAAAACCTCCAAGAACGTCAAATTACTGCTTTTGATCTATAAAAGAATATAGCAAAAGACCTTATATTTGGACATTTCCTTCTCTGAACCTTCTGCAAACCTTTTCTCCATCCTTTCACATGAAAAAATAAACAACTTTCACCTGAATATTCCTAGGAATACCACATTTCGTGTCCACATGATAAATCTCTTGGACGTGATTTTTTTGATAATGGACGTGATATAAGAGTCACTTCCACTGTCTTCATCACAATTAAGAAATATGGAGCTTTTTAAAAAAAAATATTAGTTGTTTTGGAGAAAACAGACTTGAGCTTCAATTCAAGAATATATTAGAGTACCTTATATGCTTATAACTTGCTTTTTTCTTTTTTTTTCTGGAAAAACTAAAAGAAATGGTGAACTCTTCCTTCTAATGCCACTCATAATAGAGTAAACAACCTTTTTTTCTCATATTTATTTCTTAAAAACGTCTCCAAACATTTTCTCTATACTTTTAAATGCAAAAAAAAACTAATTTCACCCTTAATATTCATTGAAATACGACATTCTTGGTTTACATCATAGATATATAGGACGTGATATTTTTTAATAATGGACATTATTGTGCTAAAAAAACTTTGACAATATATGAAGTAATACTTTGTGACATGTTAATGTATAACAAACTTTTAAAACAGCATTATAAACTTCCCATGGAAGCTCACTGCTTAATACTTATTCAAATTCTGACACTTTAAAAATACAATTTTTACATTTTACTAATGCGGCAATGCCCCTCAAGAGAGTAAATACTGCACCTCAAGTACCTTCTAATACTATGTATATACCTGCTGATCCTGCACTTAAAATATAATAATCCTGCACTGCCTCTATTTATTTTATAATAAACTACTTATGAGTTATGGGATTTGATAAAGCAGTCAATCTACCACTGCTGGCTAAAAAAGAGCTATGCAGAGAGAGTATGTTTTACTTCCCACACCACATAGACATGGTGTGAGAAGGATTGGGATTTGATTAGGCAGTCAATCTACCACTGCATACCAAGAAAGAGCTATGCAGAGAGAGTATGTTTTACTTCCCACACCACATAGACATGGTGTGAGAAGGATTGGGATTTGATTAGGCAGTCAATCTACCACTGCGTACCAAGAAAGAGCTATGCAGAGAGAGTATGTTTTACTTCCCACACCACATAGACATGGTGTGAGAAGGATTGGGATTTGATTAGGCAGTCAATCTACCACTGCGTACCAAGAAAGAGCTATGCAGAGAGAGTATGTTTTACTTCCCACACCACATAGACATGGTGTGAGAAGGATTAGGATTTGATTAGGCAGTCAATCTACCACTGCTGACCAGCCAAAAAAGAGCTATGCAGAGAGAGTATGTTTTACTTCCCACACCACATAGACATGGTGTGAGAAGGATTGGGATTTGATAAAGCAGTCAATCTACCACTGCTGGCCAAAAAAGAGCTTGTCAAAGTAGCAGAAAAAACGATAGTTAAGAGGAGATAATAGGCCCTTTTAAGTGGGCTAGGGAAGCCCCAAAAAAAAGTTCTGAAGAATAGATCTATCACCTTCGTATAGAACTAGATGATAATGACCAGCAAACTTTAGTGAAAGTTCGGAAAAGTGAAGCATGGCTGTGCGAAATATGTATTGCCTGTGATGATGAGCATGCTCGGATGCCCCATCCTTTGTTCGATGCAAGAGGTCGTGAGCAACAAATTTCTGGAAGAACTAAAGTAATACCAAGAAAGAGCTATGATCATCTTTTGACTGGACAAAATTAGTGAATGCAGTGATCGAATACAACTTGTCTAAGTAGCAGAAAAAACGATAGTTAAGAGGAGATAATAGATCCTTTCAAGTGGGCTAGGGAAGCCCCAAAAAAAAGTTCTGAAGAATAGTTCTATCACCTTCGTATAGAATTAGATGATAATGACCAGCAAACTTTAGTGAAAGTTCGGAAAAGTGAAGCATGGCTGTGCGAAATATGTATTGCCTGTGATGATGAGCATGCTCGGATGCCCCATCCTTTGTTCGATGCAAGAGGTCGTGAGCAACAAATTTCTGGAAGAACTAAAGTAATACCAAGAAAGAGCTATGATCATCTTTTGACTGGACAAAATTAGTGAATGCAGTGATCGAATACAACTTGTCTAAGTAGCAGAAAAAACGATAGTTAAGAGGAGATAATAGACCCTTTTAAGTGGGCTAGGGAAGCCCCTTTGTTTGATGCTTCGTTGTGTGCGGCGTGCTATGAAGATACACGCCTCTTTGGATGTACTTGCCGCTCGGGTGGCTGGACCAAATACTGCTCAGTGTGCACAAACTGTGGAGAAATGTTCATCTGTGATTAATAACTCACACTGCAAGAGGTCGTACTGCTACGGCTGCGTCCGGGATCTCGTGAGTAACGAATTTCTGGAAGAACTAAAGGCTGCCAGTGACGTTGACAGATGGCAGTGTTTTTTGTGTTCCGACTATGATGAGTCGACGCATGGGTTGCTGAGACCGCGCACACCAAGCGAAATTAAAAATAAGCTTAGGTCAATGCACTTTGGAAAACCATATCCCAAAACTTCCTGAAGTGTGCAAAAGAGGGAAATATTTAAATTAAAATGCATGCACTTCTCCATTTCACATAGAAAAAGAGTTCATATCTGAGTGGATAGGAAAGAGGAGATAATAGACCCTTTCAAGTGGGCTAGGGAAGCCCCAAAAAAAAAGTTCTGAAGAATAGTTCATGATTTCCTCTCTTTGGGAGGTAAGGGTTTACGCCCCATACTTTCAACATAGGGTGATATGTAAGGGGCTAGGGAACACCAAAAAAAACAGTTCTGAAGAATAGTTTAAAACAAAGAAATGGAAACTTGAGTGCCCTCAACACGCTTGCGTTTTGCCTCACGCTTGCAGAAACTGGCTTTTCTCATCTCCTTGTTCCTCCAGTCCTTAGATGAGTCCTCTGGACCTCATCCAGAGGTAACGGTTTTCACCCCATTCATAGACATGGTATGAGAAGGATTGGAGTTTGATGAAGCAGTAAATCTACCACTGCTATGGGGCAAGGAGAAAAGACATACTGAAACTTCTAAATACATGGCTCACTGTATGGAGTGGTAATTTAATCTGAATACTTAGAAAAAGCTGCTTCAATAGCTGCATAGTCATTGGTAGTTAACTGGAAGTAAATCTTCCTGCGAGTGCTTCCTTCGCAAGTTGGTGGAGATATCTGAACAAGGACACTCTCACAGTCATACCATTCAAGGTCTTTCCTGGCTGGCCACTTAAACTTTGGTGGAGAAGAGGTTGTTTGTTCCATACAGTTCACCTCATACTGTAGGACTCCATCTAGCATACGGCTTCGTTCCACCTGGCCTAGGTACCATTCATTGTCGTAAACGACAGCCAACCAGCTTTCTTTTTCGTAAGTGATTTCGGTGTCGCTAACTGTAGGAGAAACAGTTGACTCAGCATGCGAGACATCCTCATCATTCAAATACACATCGTCAGATGCATCACCATCAGGAAGACTTGGCGTTGGCGAAGAAAAACGGAGAACCCTCCTCTGCCAACCAGGACATGTGAATTTCCACACGCCAGATTCCACATCAAAGCAGCATGCTTTGTAGCACGAAATGTCTCTAATACAAAGAACACCTTCCTCTGCACAAACAACAGCATGTGTTTGCATAGTGCGTGGGATAGGAGCAACGCATGTAAGAGAAGACAGTTCTTCACGAGCAGAATTCAGTGTCGCTGGCAGTACGCATATGTACTGAACAGATGTCCCCTCTTGCTTATTCCCTGCCTCGGCAAACTGGTTTGCATTTTCAATGTTGTTGTCTTTCTTGACCTCATTGTCGGCCATTCTCTTTGCTGCTGCACCAATGCCGTCGCAGGCACCCTTGCCGTGACCGGACTCAAAATAGCACCAGGTGGCTTCTCTCTCAAAGAGTTTCTTGTGCTTGCAAATGACACTAAACATCTTTCTATTACGGTATTGAGAAGAGGGACTGTCGGTCAGGTAATGTACCCAAGATACGAAAGGAAGCTGGTTGGTAATAACCTGATTTATCACCTTAAGAAAGGCAAATACAGCACCGACATCATGACATCGGTCGTCAGTAACCAAAGCAAGAGTGAGGAGCTTTGTGACATTGTCATCCTTGTAGTGAATCACTACGGGATGAACAGTAACAGGATCTTTAGAATAATAAGCTGGCTGTGGCTCATAGGGATAACTTATTTTCCAATTTTCTGCAAAATCCATGTGTATGGAACAGTGGGTATGTGGAAGCTCAAACCGTACAAAGCGTGTGGCCCCATGTTGGGCATACACTTTCTCTACATGCTGTGACATAACAGTATGGTCGCTAAGAAGCTGTGTGGTGAAATTGTCCCTGTCGGACTCCTCGTCAACAAGTTTCAACTTTTTGCACACCTGCTGATCACCGTAGGTGACCTCAACATGCTTCCACTGCTGGTACTTAATGACTTCAGGGGCAGCAAGGAGTTTTTCACGGATGACATTTTCTGACTGCTTCACAAATGTATCAGGAAGTGTTGGCAGTCCAAGTGTTCTAACAGAATAAAGTTTGAGAGCACAGTTTTGGTGTTTAACACACAAGCACACATTGCAATTGCGGCATGACACAGGAAGGATGTACTTGGCAGACCTGCGGATACTATAAAAGTAAGATCTGCTGACTTTTGCATTAGGAAATTCAGTGTTGTACTGTTTATGAAGAATGTACATGAACTCAGTAAGTTGTACTTTTTGTACCTTTCTCTTGTTTACTTTGACAACATCTTTTTTGCCTGGAAGAGTAATGGAGTGCTCACATCTAGTGAGGAAGTCAATGACATTTTTCTTTACACCACTATACTTTCTATGTTTAAGAGTAGGTGCACGAGGACCAGATAAAACTGTTCGTCGGTCAATATCAATATCTGCTGCACTTCCTCAGGGGAGGACAAAGAAGAAAGCAATGATTTTTTTTTACTGACACTGGATTGTTTTTTCATGTTGGAACAAAAAGTTTCATAAAGTCCAACCTTGCGCCAAACACAGGGAGCTTTACTTGGGGAGATCCCCTCCTTTCTAAGTTCCCTACTTGCAATCTCAGCCGCATCAAAAATGGTTGCCTCAGGGACTGCGACATTATCACCTGTGGCATTTACCTGTTGTAAATCTACAATACCTGGGTGTATCTCAACCACATCATTTTCAGGAACATTTCCTGGAGCTAAAACAACCACATCATTTTCAGGAACATTGCCTGGAGCTAAAACAACCACACCCTCTTGAGGGACATTGCCTGGAGCTAAAACAACCACATCATTTTCAGGAACATTGCCTGGAGCTGAAACAACCACATCCTCTTGAGGGACATTACCTGGAGCTAAAACAACCACATCATTTTCATGAACATTGCCTGGAGCTAAAACAACCACACCCTCTTGAGGGACATTGCCTAGAGCTAAAAGAACCACATCCTCTTGAGGAACATTGACTGGAGCTACCTCGTTCTCTGCATCCTCTTCAGGAAGATTGCCTGGAGCTACCTCGTTGTGTGCATCTGTAGAGATGTCCTCGGCCGCATCCCAACTGGAGACATCACTATCGCCATCTTGTGCCTCTACAGCCTCAGGAGTAGTGCCTGGAAAAAGGGAAAAATGCAATAGCTAAGGAAAAATTCTATGTCTGTTTAAAATGCAGTATTTCCATGTGCGGAGATGTGCCTGGAAAAAAGGAAGAATGCAATAGCCAATACAAGATTCAATGTCAGCATTTCCAAGTGAGGAGATGTGCCTTGAAAAAAAGGAAAATGCAATAGCCAAGACAACATTCAATGTGAGGATTTCCAAGTCAGGAGATGTCCCTGGAAAAGAGAAAAATGCAATAACCAAAAAGAATATTCACTGACAATTTGTATTGCATATTTTCACGTGTGGTAAAGAAAAGAAGTACTTACCCAGACCAGCAAGGAAGTCCTCATATGACACCTCAACAGGTTCTTTCTGCGACTCCAGTCGTCCCGAAGCCGCTTACGTAGGGCCTCAACCTCCCGTTCTGCTACATGACGGGCCTCCCTCTCCAGCCGTAGTTTGTAGTAGAGGTGGTTCTTCCGGGGAGTACGCTGGCTGCTCGACCCTTCAACAGAGGATGGCGTCCTGAAGTGTGCAAATGAGGGAAATATTGTTCAAGAAATCTTGCAGAACTCTTGTAAAGTTCAGGGGGATAAAGTAAGTGAAATTTAGTTAGGGTGAATATTAAAAATAGAGTAGTTACTGCCATTTACTCTGCAAGTATTGGTAAAAATTTATTTGGATGGTTTGGATTTGAGAAAAAAGAGTATTCCTTATTTTAATAAAAGAGCCATTTTAAAAGGTCACTATAAAAAGGCATAGCACAATTATGAATTTCCAATATAGTAGTTTGACTTTTACTTTCCTGTTAGTAGTAGTTCAGTAGTGAAAGAGAAATTTACCTAGCATGACCAGGCTATATTATAACCTTCAGCCAGTCTTTTCTCCCGCAGAGCACTTCTCCATTTCACGTAGAAAAACACTTCTGAAGAATAGTTAAAAGAGAAGAAACAATGGAATTAAATAACTTCAAACAATGTAAACAACAACAACAATGACGACGGCAAGAATGACGACGACAACAACAACAACAATAAAAAATAATGCATATTATTTACCTTATGTCGTGAAGAAGTCGCTGACACTGGTCTGGGGTTGGAGTCGATGCTACTGGCACTGAAGTCAGAGATGACTGCGAACTTTGAGACGGCTGTGAAGCAAGAGATGACTGAGATGGCTGTGAAGTCGGAGATGACTGACCAGCTGTGAAGCAAGAGATGACTGACACAGCTGTGAGGCAAGAGATGACTGACACGGCTGTGAAGTGAGAGATGACTGTGAGGCCAGAGACAGAGATGACTGTGAGGCCAGAGAAACTCCACTGCATCGTGTCTCTTCAGACGTAGCCCTCCGGAGGCTCTTCGGCCTACTCCCGGATGTGCCTGCCTGTTGTGCTTGGGACACACGACTGCGTAGAAAAAAACCACCATCCTCACTCTCATCGGATGAAGAAGGCAGCTTGGGAAGTGGTGTTACAAGCCGAAATGAAGGTACAGGAATAGAAGGTACTTGAGGCCGTACAGGAACAGCAGGTACAAGAGGTGGTGCAGGAACAGCAGGTAGTTGAGGCGGGGCAGGATCAGCAGGTAGTTGAGGCAGTGCAGGATCAGCAGGTACTTGAGGCGGTGCAGGATCAGCAGGTACTTGAGGCGGCGCAGGACCAGCAGGCTCAGGTACGCCATTGTCGGAATCACTGGTGTCAGTGTCCTCCAGTGCAGCAGCAGCTTTCCTTTTTCTGTAGCGTAATGCACGTGCAGCATCTAATTTTCGGCGGCGAACCTTTTCCTTGTCCATCAAGTTGGTTTTATTTTTCTTCCTCTCAACACGCTTGCGTTTCGCCTCCTGCTTGCGGAAACTGGCTTTTCTCATCTCCTTGTTCCTCCAGTCCTTAGATGAGTCCTTATGAGATTTCCTCTCTTCGGGAGGTAAGGGTTTACGCCCCATACTTTCAACTTAGGGTGATATGTAGGGGGCCATCCATGAAGTATGTACGCACTGAGGGGGGTTGGTTGGGGGGGAGGGGGGTTAAAATTTTGTGCATACGCTACTTCTGTATATCATTGTGAAATAAATAAGGTAGGGGGGGGCTGGTGGGGTCGAAAATTTTGGAAATTGTGCCTACATATTTCATGGATGGCCCTAAAAACTGAAAAAAGAGAAAATACAAAAATTAGCAAACTACCTATAAAATAATATTAAAAAGGTACATTTCTTTTGAAAAATTGTCTTCTTTGTATCACTATTGTTCATACTTATATTTAGAATAGATAATTTGCCCATGAACTTAATATGATGGCTGTCAAAACAAAAATATTACCAAAATCAGATTTTTGCCAAAAATGTGAAATTTTTTTTCCCTCAAAACCATTTTTTTCCCCCATCATACCACAGAATATAACTGTGTTCAGTATTCCAGGTGATTTTTTCCAAGGTTTGTTCAAGTCTTATACTTCAAATATGGTTTTGAAAAATCATGCATCACATCCGACATGAAAATGAACCACTATAGATTGTAAAAGAATCTGATAATCATTTCAATTTTTCATTACATATGGAGTACAATAGGCAAATATTGAGAAAAAACAAAAGAGATAATGCTTCCACTCATTTTCATACTTCTTATGAGACAAAATCTAACTGGGCGTCACGTCCGACATATACATATGGGACGTGACGGCGGCTACACAAATGTATGAAAAAAATATATTTACACGTAGACTTCCATCAATTTTTCTCCCTAGACTTATGAAATGATACTTGGTGCACATAATGAACAACTTTCATAACTGTATTATTGTAATTTAAACTCATTCTAACATAGTTCATAGTCAATTCCGTCAAAATATTTTACCCATATCACGTCCTCGATGGCTATTACCACGTGATAGGCGTACCACCGGTGCACAAAAAATATGCAGTCTTTTAAACATACATTTTGTCATTGGGAATACATCGGAATATATATAAATTCTCAACCTCTTTGCACATTTTCTCATAGATCAATCGAAAGAAGAATTTCCATGTCGGACGTGATGTGGCCAAACAAATTTTTTCGAAAAATTCACTAACACATTGAAAATACCCCAAACGCTTCCAGAAGCAGCCATCTTGGGAAGGCATCAATCTGCTCTTTTTTTCAAACCACAAAATTTCGGTAAATACTTGTCAACTTTTCAAGAAAATGGATTCTACAGAATCACGAAGTCCAATTTATCACTGTTAGCACAGAAAATCATGTCCGGAATGGAAAAATAATGCTAGCAGAGAAGAAATGTGGAGTACTCACACTAGCTGGATGTCTCCTCTTCCCGCTGAAGTGCCGGAGTGAGGGCGCATGCGCAGTTAAGAGGGATAACATCCGGTTCTTGTGATCGGCTTTCCCGCCTTCGATTGATCTCTCGGACGTGATAAATATCACGGACATGATTCCTCCAAAATTACTTTCCCTGTTCTCGCATAGTGAAGGCACTTAGGAAGCATTTTATTACTCCTACACTTCAGACCCTATGGGCACATTATTCAGTAAGTTTTGTACCAAGTTAGCACCAATATGGAGAAGTGGAGAGTGCTAAATGCAACTCATCACGTCCATGATATCAATTGTGTAAAATTGATTTTTTTTCGTAATTCGGCTGGAAAAAAAATCCTGTTGCAGTCGGACTAAAATCATATACATATGTCAAAAATTGATGTATGTCCAGAGTTTTAAGTGCATGTTTGGGAAGTATACCATTAAAATATATTGTCATCAGGCTATGCCAAATATAACCTATTGCATTTGCTGAAAAAGCACACTTTTTTATTGAAATTCACCTAAAAATTTTGTGGAGCCTGAGAAATAAGGGAAAATACTACTAAACAAGAGCCAATATACATAAGTTCAGGAATTAAATCAATTAGGGAATATATCTTTATAGTTTCCACCCAAGAAATAGTGCTAAACTTAAAAGATATCAAAAGGACATGCACTTTTTTTACTAATTTCTGACTTTGAAAGGCCACAGATTAAAAAAAAATGTAGATAGACCAATAAAGGTAATGATTTTCTGAAAGGGCAGGGTGTTTTCTGTCTACATGAAAAAAAAAAATTCAAAAAATTCATTTATATTGAAATGATAGCCCATCAACCCCCAAAAAGTGTGATTTTCACCAAAAGTACATTTTCTGGTGGAATGACCCATATATCCAGATTCTCCAAGATGGGTAACCCCCATCACTGAAACAAAAGGCTGGATACAGATTGCATATAATCCAATTTCTTTCAAGGGCTTTGCCTCCCTGGACCCCCCTGGAGAAGGGGCTTTTCTGCTAGACCCCGACAATATTCACAGATAACCATAGATGTGTGTACCCCTCTTCAAAGAAAATCCTGGGGATGGCTTTTATAACCCATAGAATCCAAATGTTTTCAGGGGCTTTGCCCCCTGGACACCCAGAGTGGGGGTTGCAGCCAGACTCCTGGAAATAATCCTAGATAGCCAAAGATGTGTAACCCCTGTCCCTAGAAAGAAAAAATCCTGGGTAACTTGAGGGCAGCCTTGATAACGCCGTTTTGGTGAAAGTGGTTATATCCATAATCCAATAGTGGCGTAGGCTGGCGAGTACAGACGGTACTAAAATCTGAAGGCATCTAACAAAATGGGAAACTCCCTTTCTTCCACCAGTCACTTTGGCCTTTGGGGACATTGCTACTTTGTCAAACTTGAGTTGTTTTGTCTATATGTTTCGTGGCTATCCGCCGCCACCACATATCTCTGACATCAAAGATGGTATACTCTCACTGTCCATCCTGACACTTAATCATAATTCGGGCGCCTCACTTGCAATTTGTTTACAAAACAACCCGTACACTGCGCCGCTTTAATTCATAGCTCTGTCCGTAGGTTATTTGAGCGATGCAGTGTGCCCAATGTAAAGCTATATTTAGAACAGGAAATCCATCGCTATGACGTCATGAGCACCAATCAGTTAGGGCACAGAGTATCTCTCCGTGGTAAGGGTTCTGACAAGAGTTAAAATCTACTCCACCGCTGCAAAGCAAAGTCAACGAAGGAGAGTGCGAAGGAGCAGGCCTATTCTTTCATTACTACCCTTCTACATCATCGAAACAAGTCGCATGTTCTCCAGGTTAGTATCTTGCCGCAGTCCTTGGTGTACGCCTGCAGATCATGTACCGACTACCGGTACTAGATCTAGATTCTAGATCTAGAATACCATCGTAAAACTGGATGAGTTTTAATGTTGGCCACCGTATGCCACGACTGGAGTTCGGCATAGTGACTTCATGAGGCGAAGCCGAGTGAAGTCCGGGGCCAAAACTCTTGGACTCTTAGGAGTGGCATGCGGTGGCCAAGATTAAGAGGCGGCACCCATCAACCCTGATAAGGTTACCGATAGACCACGATTGAACCCCGACAAGAAATTTTCCAAATAGTCCCTGATAAACTCCGATAGAATTCTTATTGGGAACTCCAATCGGGGCCCCCCAAAATGCGACAAGCTTTTGATGTTCTGGATACGTTCCTGATACCAGCACCTTCATTAGCATACACTACGATTGGAGTTGTGTTGGGAATGAATCGGAAACGCTATCGTTAAGGCCCGCGTCCACCAGAGCCGACACGCTACGATAGTGCTCCCGACACGCTGCGACACAGAACTTCGCAGTGTGTCCCAGCGTGTCGGGAGGTTCTGTCGCAGACATGTGGGCGCTACCCTGCGACACACCTTTTTACCCCAATAGTATCGATCATAGGTACCGACACACTACGACACAAGAACCGCGGAAAACAGTGCCTAAGGGAGCATTGTAGGGTACTCCGCCGGGAAAATCATTCTCATGTGAGAGAAACAAAAATTTATGAAATTTTAGAATTCGAAAGCAGATAAAGAGCCTTGTGCACAGTAAATATGGTAATTTTTGATAAGGTCTAAATCTCTCAAATCGATAATTCCTTTATTTGATATAGAAATGACTTTTTAGGGTGTAAAAAAATACATATGTACCGTATATCCCAGACCTGTTGACACTGTTGGACAGCCCTACTAAAGTGAATACATTCTAGTTCTCCTATGTTAATGCATATATAGACGCTGCGACACGCTGCGACACGGTCTGTGTTGTAGCAAATATCGAACATGTTCGATCTTGTCAGGGCATGTCGGGGTGTGTCGTAGACTCTTGTCGTAGAACCGTGATCAACCAAAAAAATATGTCGGCGATGTACAAGATTTGTGTCGCAGAGGGCGTGTTGGGAGGCGTGTCGGCTCTGGTGGACGCGGGCCTTAATGCACAGACCACCAGCAATTCCAATCGGAATGCGCTCTGTTCCTATCGGAATGTTTCCCAATTGAATTCTAATCATAGAAAATATCAAACATGTCGAATCCAGATGTATTAAAGGGCTACGATAAGAATTTCGAATCGGGGTCCAGTCGTGGTTGAATCGGGATCTGCATCGTAAACTGGCGCCCACCGCTACAGCACCAGATCCACCAAAACAGACCCAGCAGAAGGTCAGCAGACACTCCGGCGATAAGATTTTACCTTGTAGCCGACGATCCTTGGCGATGTCTGTCGGCTGGCAGGCCGAAACTCAGCAGAATGTCATAGCTGATCCACCAAAAAGCCTTATTTCCAGCCAACGGGTGCCACACGATTGACCCATGGCACCCCACCCAACGCTCTAAAAGCAGCAGGGGTGTGCAGACAATGGTGCCGCCTTGTGGATGTTGGCCGCATTTCACGCAGTAATTGAGTTCTTCACTAAGCCGATAGGCGGTGTGGCGAGCAGCAGTTCAAAAAAAAAGCTGCAGATCGAGCAAAGCATTGTGACGCCGCTTCGGGATTTGTGCGGCAACAGTCAGAGAATGTCAAATATCCACAATATACTCCGATTTAACAGAACAAAGAAGGTAAATAAAGATAAGGCTTAATGTTATGAATGTATAGCATGCTCTGGGGTTAGGATTCCACCCAGAGTACATAAAATGTTCTAAAATTCCCTCCGAGTTTTCTTTTCCTCTTCCCGGTGTGGGTGTGGGTAAATTCTTCCTCGAAAAATTTTTTTTTTGAGAAAGAATTTACCCACACCCACACCGGGAAGAGGAAAAGAAAACTCGGAGGGAATTTTAGAACACTGTATTCATACACCCCATTTATCCACCAGGTGACCAGTATGTGACTAGAACACTACATTAACGGGAGAAAAAAGCTTCACTAATTCAGCCATAAACAAGCCTGATGAGAAAACTCGAAACTGCTGGTATTCCAGACCAGAAAGAACTGGTCTAGAGAGAAACACTACCATTCGATACTAGGGGGAACTGAAAACTCAGTACACACCAAGAACACCAGATGGCAACACAATCCACACTGGTACCCCACCACCCCCGAAGAAGAGACCAAACAAATCAGAGAGCCAAGTTCCCATTGGCCAAACTCGGTTTCCCGCCCAGAAGGCAGAATTAGGTCCAATAGAATGGAGAGATTGGGTCACATGCATGGATTACCCAATCAGTGAGAGGCTAACTTCACTCCGAACGCGCCCGAACTGGGACTCGCATCTAGTCTAGTCACATACCAGCAGTCGCTTGCGCTGTCAACACGTCTACCACAGAGTACATAAAATGTCTGAATTTTCTGTCTCTGATCGTGGTTCAGCGCACCCCTGCTATCGACCGCTTCATGTTGATGGTCTGTGTCACGGTATGTGTGGGCGAGCGTGCAACACGTATGCTGGGAAAGCCCTGTCGGCTGAAAACTAAAATGAATCATTTTTTTCCAGCCGGCAGAATATCCAGCAGAAGTTACACACGATGATACAATTATGCAAATTAGGCAGGGCCAAAGCTCACAGGATTATCGTCGGTCAGCCAGACTGTTGGATCAGCAAAACAAGGGTATTTAGAGCTGAGAGACAGTCACCGACCATCGGCAACGCCCAAGAAAAGGCCAACAGACAAGCCAACTCTTGCAGGCGACAGGCCTTGAGAGACACAATGGTGTGCCAACGGTGGGCGACAACTATCATGTCTATTTTATTTGCTGATCCACCAAGGAGATAATCTCAGGCGACAACCATTTCTAGACAACAAATATTGCCGACTGCTACATGGCTACCACATGGTCATCTGTCGGCTCTAGCTCAGGCTTGGTGGATCCGGTGCTTAAGATAAGAAAACTTTCCAGACAAGAATTGTTCAATTCCAGTCGGGAACTCTGTCGGGAAGTCAAACGCGGACCTTATCGGGTTGGTGGGTTCCTGCTCTAAAACAAATCAGGTTTTGATTTTATACTACTCCCTCTCCTCTATTTTGGAATATTACGTGATAACAATTCTGTATGCCACTATAGTGCCAGTCAGCGTGGCATATGGAAACTCAATGTTAAGCCTATGGGATTTTATATTAGGGGTAGGATAAATCATTAGGAGGTAAGATTACAGCCCTTTACTTTTCCCAGTTTCCTGTTTCCACCCCGTAAAACACTGTGACTATGTGACTGACAGTCGGTGAGACCGTGGATGTTTTCTCACTGTCCGAGAAACTCTGCCTGTCTGGCGAACACCAGTCAGCAACCTCTGCTTCTTCAAGTTCTTGGGCGAATCTACTCGTCCTAAAAACTATACTACTATGCCTGCCCAACATGCACACCTATCACCAGTTATGGGTTCCTTGGACTCGGCCGAATCCTCCCAGTGGCCGAGTTCCTCAGATAGGGAGTGCCTGCCCCTCCCCCGGGGGAATCAGAAAATTAGGAAAGAATTTCACTGAAATCCATAGCCGCTGACAAGATAATTGTATAGATTATCGACACAGACATTTCTAGAACATATAATGAAAATGAGAATTCTCCAAATGTTTGGGAATTGAAAAAACATGAATCCTTAAAATTTGAAGTGTGTGTTCCACCAACGTGGTAAATGAGTTCCCCGTTCAGTCGATAGGGGATTCCAAAATTCGCCTCCCTACACTGCCCTTCTGGATATGTGAAAGCCGCACATCAAGCAGAGGAGTGTGCTGCTATGTTGGGACTTGTACAGGAAGGAAGATAGCTTATCAATTTTCCATGGAATACTGTGGCTAACAGAATGATAGAGGTAAATAAAGAAATGCCTTCACGTTACGAATGTATATAGCACACTCTGGCACTTAAATTCTGCCTGGAGTATCCAAACTGTCAGAATTTTCGGTCTCTGCTCATGGGTCAGCGCATCGCGGTATCAACCATTCCATGTTGATGGCGTCTCTTGCTGTCTTGGCGGTGAAAGTCAACGCAGGTGCCATGCTCTCATCAAACCTATTGGCCAGCCATGCAGTTCCAGCCGCTAAAAACTAATAAATAAGTTTTTGCTGAGTGAGAAGTGCCGCTAGGCCACTGAGAACATGTAGGAATTCGGTCTATATATGTATGCAGAGTTACATAATCCCAGGTTCCGCCGCGCCACTCTCGTGTGTTGCGTAACCTCGAACCACTCTGCAGCGGGGGACTGACTCCCCATGCCCTCTCCCGAAGAGCGAAAGAACCACTGTTAGATTAACCTGGGACCCGTTTCAATAGTCTGTAGGACGTCCGTTATTGGGTTTAGTGACACAATAGCGGTACTTCGCGTTGCAGTAGTTAAGGGACAACCGTTTGTGGGACATTGGGTAGCAGACAGGCGCAAATAGTGGATTGTACCATTTCAGAAGTGGGTGTCCAGTCACTAAAAGGGTCACTGTAGTGTCTTAAATAGCGAGAGGGTATACCCTCTCGTTTTTGATGTCACAAACACATAACTTAACTTACCATGGGAACAAAGCTATGAAACTTTAACCCCAGTGAGGGACACATACAACTTATAAACATGCCAAATATGAAGGATATCGGTCCATGCAATCTAATGATATTCACATTTGAATTTTGTCATAGAAAATGCTGCTCTGATAGCCAGTGTAGGATTTCTCAAGCCTGTCACTAATTTCTGCAGCGACTTTTACCTTGACACCACTTGTTCCTGAGAGCACTAACACCATCCATTGTAAGGCCCAGGCAGCAATGTCACTATCTCACCAACAGTTAACTGACACACCACCCCAATAGTGACATGTCTTTTGAAACGAGAATTAAATTTTGTCACTATTTGAGTCACTAAACATGTCACTAAGTGGTTTAGTGACCCATTCTATTGAAATGGGCCCCTGGCCCCTACAATATTAACCCTTTAAGGACGGCCACCTGTGGCACAGCTGTTACCATAAGGACGGGTGCTAGTGATAGTGCATATCTTTAGAGGACAAACACATTTTAGATAAAGTCATAATTTGATGTTCCATCAAGTGATATTATTGGTAATCAATAATATTTCACTTATTTTAGCTTACTACTAGCGACTTCGTCGAGTCAGAGTCTGAATAATAAAAAAAATGAAATATCGGACTGCCAAAAGCGGGGTTCAAACTCCCGTTGCCCGCATCTCCATACGGACGCTCTGCTGACTGCTCCACAGAGACAGTTGTCTAGAAGAGCCCAAATACTTAGTGTCATGGTGGGTGGGGGGGGGGGGGGGGGGGGGGAGGAGGGTCATCAGCGGAGTTTTGAATGGGCTACCAGCGAAAGTTGAGATCTCATTGGTTTCTCACAAGAAAAGTAGATCAGGAAACTACAAAACTACATTTTGATTTCGGCATGGCTCGAAATGAATCATAAGAGAAGAAGTCTGTCTGAGTACAGTTCTACAAAAAAGAAGAACAGGTTCGAGTCTTTCACTACACGAGAATCTCACTCTCGTGGTGCTTCAGTCTCCAAGTGGATACTACCAGAATCATAGTTTTTTAGATATAGTAGGTAAATATTGATTGTTATAGCTACATTTCCTGAAGATTTCATGTAGATCGATAAATGATTTCCTTGTCAAAAACAATTTTTTTGATTTTAGAGAAATGCTGCCTTGAGGCATCATTCGGCTTGGGCTGGATGATGCCTCAAGGCATCATTCGTCCTTAAAGGGTTAATGACTAAATGTGGTATTTACATATTCATATCTGATGGGACAGACTCAACTACATAGTATTCAGACCCACCTTGTACAGACCTTACAAACCAGTTTTACTCCCTTCAAGCCTTTCACCAAGCCTTCTGCATGAGACTTGACAATACACCTGCTGAAACCCTTGATCGTGGACCTTGATGAAGACAGGGAGATAGACACAGAGAGGCAGATAATCATGCAGAAAGTGACGAGACAAGGGAGACTCACAAAGGGACAAATAAATGGACAGAGAGTTAGACATATACTGACAGAAACAGACACAATGAGACAGACAGAGGTGCAGAAAGACACACAAAGAGAAATAGTCAGACATACATGCCAACCAACAGAGACAGAGACAAAGGTATAGTAAGACATCCATATGGACAGACAAGGACAGAGACAGGGATATAAACAGAGAGAGTCAGACATACAGTATTCAGACAGTGATAGTGCCAGGGAGACAAGACAGAGAAGCAGTCAGCTGGAGACAGATGACAGACATAAACAAAGAGAAATAGACCTATATACCAACAGACAGGGACAGATGAAGGTTTAGGTATAACACTCTGGGCCTGAAGCCACTCTCCCTTTCAATCATGCCATAATAGTCCTCATGAAAACCACCCCCTATCCACTTTATTGACCAGCTAGCTGCACTGAAGAGCCTGTTTGTACTGGCTCACTGCTCTCCTACCATTGAACAATGCATTTAGATTTCAAATCTGATGGGACATACCTGACTGTATAGCATTTGAACTTCCATATCTCATGGGACAGATTATTTACTATGTTATTCATATTGTTATATCTGATGGGAAAGACAAGCAAACAGAGACCCAGCCAGGAGGTATTGGTTTGGTGGAAGGGTAGGCATATGACTCTAGTCTATCTCAACCCATAACATAGTCCTTTATCAGAACTTTAATGAAATATAAATGTAAATGTTGCAGCACAGACTTGGATAAGTCCTTGGTAACAGAAAATGTATATTTATACTACAGGAAAAAAGGTTTCGATACGTTTCCTACTGATATTTTTCTCTTGTATTCCATAACCTCTACTGATTCCTTTCATTACGTCCCTATGTGATTGTGTATTTGATGTATCTCATGACCTTGTTTTGTAGAGATTGTGGGTAGAAGAAAAGCTGGTTTCTGTCACCGGTCCGGCCATGGCTTCTCAATACAGCATATCAACATTTATTAAGGTAAGACTCCCCATGGCGTTGCGTCATGTAGTACTGTAGTGTGAAACTGACTCTAGAGCAGTTGGCCAGACAGCAGGGAACAACTAATCACCAATAGGCCGAGGTCATAAAAACCACCACCAATAGGCAGAGGTGTAAAGGGACCCGTTGGTAAATATCTTGGGAAGGAGAAGAAACACCTCCAATCTCGCTCTCCAATTACCTAAATCAACGAGATTGATATGTTACCCAATTATTATGATATTGATAGAGCTTCATTTACTCATCCACATTTTTCTGGTCTCTCCGAGGCAGAATAGTCCACATGAAAAATATTTCCACTTTTTTCCCCTGACCCCAACTGACACCCCTGGCTAAATCGAGAGCATAGATAGCATCATCAATTACCTTTACACGCAAGTTTCCACAAAGTTGTGGTTCATTTACCTCTTATTTATGATTAAGGGCATGTCAGCCAAATTCTCTCGATATTTTCATCAGCATATAATTTTGATTTAACCTGCACTTCTTAATTACAATCGAATATCATCTTTCGACTAAAACTGAGGAAATTGTAGATCTATCCTGATCTTTAAAGCTTTACAAGACAAAAGGTCAAAGCGTTTCCTTCACGGAAGTGTTTGTGATACCATATCATCAAATATCGTTAATCCATATCATGGGCGATCTTTATCCTCTATCTGGTAAAGGGGCGGTACCGGTGCATTCGAACGTCCCTCTTGTTATCTGTACATTTCTTAGATGACAGACGCATCTGATAAAACACCAAATAGCCACACAGTATAGAGTTTTGCGATCTACGACTAAAAAACCCCAAAATTGCATTTCTATGCTATATCATAATATATTTAGTGATTTAAGTATGGGTATGCAATGTTTATAGCTTCAGAAATATAGAAATAAAAATCGCATATTGTACTGTCAAAAGTCAGTAAAACTAAATATGAGAATTGAAGAAAGTGAAACCGAGACGGTACCAACCTTAATCTAACAGTTCAATACTTAGTATCTTAGAAGTCCTCCACACTGATAAACAAAACACAATCAAAGGTGTTTTCACCTGGTCCACAGCCACCTATTTCTTTCTTTCTTTCATACCTTTTTTTCTGCGATCATAAATCAAGAGTTCCTGGATAGTTTATATAGACATTCAGTTCTTAAATCCAGTATGCTTTGATATATATTCGTGTCGGGGGGTGATACAAAATCTTTTTTTTGGGGGGGGGGGGGAGGGGGGAGGGTGTGTTACGGAGCTGCTATTCGATTATACAGGCGAACATCGGTTGTGTACAAGATTTAAGGCGCAGACAGAGGACGGGACTGAATTTGGCAAAATGGAGCCAGACCTGTAAGTGACTAGAAATGGATAAAAAGAAATATAATCCAGAAACACCTGCCCCTAGTAAAATGGAATGCAAGTTAGGTTCAATGCACATATAAAGTAACGATCATCCATACCATAACCACAAAGATTGCCTGTATGAACATCAAATGTGTTCTAACTTTTCAGCATTGAACAATCTGAATGTTTTGTTTCCTTCCCAGGTGGCTATTGTGCTATGCCTTCCTCTTCAGTCTACGGCTAACCCAGGTTCGACATGAATATATACATTATAACATAGACATGTATTTTTTGTATCCATAAGATATAATAATAAACATGTTGATATTTAAGGATAGGCTGACGTATGCGTATTGTATAAATCTGCATTGTATCAGAAGAGTTCGAAACGGGTAGATGATATATGGATCTGTGAATCGAGGTGAAAACAACACGGAGTTTCAGATTCCATTCTGTCACATTCACTATGTCTCCATATACCTAAAAACGCCATTTCACAACAAGTAAAGTGGTACCACAAAGGACATGAACTATTAGTTCGTGCACAGTGTGCACGAATTAAATCCATAGAGCTGACGCATAAGTGTGATACCTTCGTACATAGGTATATTGTAACAACTCAGATAGTAAGTCTCAAAAGGACGTAACTTACCTACCGAGACGTAAAACTGCATAAACAAACAAACTTTTTCTGGAGACGAGCTTTTAAGGAGTACTACGTTATTTACAAATCATCCAATGTTGTCTTGCTATACTTCTTTAGCACCACGCGCGCCTTTACTAAATCATAAACTTTTTTCCTCCAAACTCTAGTCTCCTCGTTTAAAAGACGCTTATTCATACTGGCGGTACTCAGCAGTATTATAAGCTGGTTTCCATGTACCTCCAGCCATTTTTCAATATAGCCATAATACATGACCCATTGTAGTCTTGGTTTTCATTAACATATATACAACCATTTTTAAATTTTTTTTTTATCTCATCTGTCAAACCCCTTGACAGTACCGCTTTGCTCGAGCAAGTGACATCTTAGCCACGTTTCAAAGATATATACAGCAATTTCGGTATAATCTAGCGTGCTCACTAAAGTTTCAGCTACTTGCACAAATTCATGATGAATTCTCAGTGATACGGGTTGGGTCACTTAGTCCAGCACATATATTACCAGTCATTCTGATATTCAAGTGTATCTTGAGAGTATGTCAGGTTTCTTGTCCGAGGTTGAAGGTTATTCCAAAGTTGTGGCTCATGAGTAGTTAAGGCAATTTTTAAGTTTCTTTAAAGAAAAGGTACAAATAGGAAAGTTTTGTTCAATCATTATTGCATCACAAGATCTAGTTTGTCGATTTTTAATATTAAACATGAATAAATTGTTCGGCACATAATTTGTACATGTTACATTTTATAAAGAATTCCCTCTTAGCTGCAAGAAAAGGCAATTGTGCGCTCCTATGTAATATTATTCTAGGAGTCTTGTAATTAACCTAAATCACCCTTTCATACTGTTGCGCTGTTGTTTCGCATGATCCAATCTCATTGAGTGTTTTTTGTAAACCCCGATGGTTAATTGGAATGGTCCGGTATTTGCAGCATTTTCCCATATCTCACGTGTGGTCCAGACGCGGGCCTCGCCTTCCACGCAGGCGCAGACAGTGTCTGACCTCATTAAGCGGGTCATGGGAACGCGCGGGGCCGAGTTCTCCGTCATCGTCGACCCCAGCACGGGCCCCAAAGATAAAGACACATTCAAAGTAGGTTTTAGATTTGATTTCATCTCTTCTGTAGAACGTTCTCTCTGAGACTCGAAAAGGTAAAAGTATTTCTCGATGATCGAAGCAGAAAGTGCTTAGGGGGGAAATATATATATATTTGTGTGTGAGAAAGAGGTTATGATAACATTGGGCCGACCGCCGATCCCAGGACCTTTAATGACATCTTTATCCAGGGATGCAAGTTTTCCGACAAATGACGGAATTCCGACATTTCATATAAATTGGCAACACAAGAAAATATATCAATCCATGGCCATTCTCTTCCAAAATAATGTTATGAATAAAAAAAATTTCATAAGTGTTTTGTAATTCCGATTTTTTCCTCAGTGCCGACTTTCATCCCTGTTTATCATCCTAGGATGGCATATTATGATATGTATTATTAGTAATCCGCCTCTTTTATTTCCCAGCTGACGTCGGGGGCAGACCACAAGGTGACCATCACGGGGACTTCCGGTGTGGCCGCCGCCTGGGGCTTCTACTACTACGTCACACAATATGGCGGCGGTCACGTGTCCTGGGCGGGTCGTCAAGTCAATCTGCCGTCACCACTTCCGGCTGTTCCATCACCAGGGGTCTCTGTCACCTCCAATGACAAGTAGGATATTCTCTACTCTACTGTGTCTTGTAACTAGAACGATTAAACAACACTCAGGCCTCCCAGTGAAACCTTTAAACCCTATAAAACCTATAAAAACCTATATTTCTATTCATGAGCCTTTATTTTTTTAAAGTAACCTATATAACCTATAAAAACCTATATTTTTCACTGCCATGCAGAATGATGTGTACAGAAAATTCTAGAAGTTAACTTGCCACAAAGTCAGATTGTCAAATGACAAGAAATCCACATTATCAGTGTGTTTAAGAGATCTTAAAAATGTTTAGGAATCAACAGTTGTTTCACTCCTTGCCAGTCTGGCTTGCCTGTTGGAAACTCAGCATGCATGTCTAACCTCATGAGCCTGACATCCTGACATCCTACAATTTAGTACTAGGTACAAATTTTTTAGAAATTAAGAACTGAAAACAAGCGATTCGCAATATTTTGACTCCATCATGCTGAATGTGTTAACCCTAAAAACCTATAAAAGCCTATGTTTTTGGCCTTGAAAAACCTGTAAAAACCTATATTTTGATTTTCAGAACCTATTAAAAAACCTATATTGAGGAAGCAGGCTACTGGGAGGCCTGAACACTATATATAAATAATCTGGTTAAGTCATGAAATGATAAACACGTTGTAGAATTCCGCTGAACGACCGGCTCATTCAGTCCACTAGCCCGCGATTTATATAACCACCTAAGCCTGGCATTTAGTCCATTTCGCTGTGACCCGCCCATCATTGGCACCACTTGTGGTCAAGTCAGCACTTCGTCTCATATGTGGCTTCAAGACTCGGCCATGCAGTGCGTTCCTCGTCTTGTCTCTAACCCTCATTTGCTGCATCAAATCGTGCTGTGGTAGGATGCTCAGCATAGTGTCAATTGACACAGCGTAAAACCTTATCAAGCTGACCTTACTAACAGCGTTGTGAAACTTGACATTGGCAGGTTCCGTTACTACCTGAACACGTGCACGATGAGCTACTCGTTCGTCTGGTATGACTGGGCGTCCTGGGAGAAGCAGCTCGACTGGATGGCTCTGCACGCTATCAACCTGCCGCTCGCTTTTATTGGACAGGAGGCTATATGGCAAAGGGTACGTTTAGAGGTTATTTAGTAACGAGTCTGTACTTTGGGGTCATTTATTTGAGGTTACATGGTTGCACATACTTGTAGATTATTTATTAGCGGGTGTGTACTGTAAGGTAATGTGGCAGTGACTTCGTGCGCTCAAAAAGCCATTCAGCACTGGGTAAATACCTTTGGTAATTACATTACATGTATTTTTAAATTAGAAGAAGTAAAGGAAGGAGATTTAACCAACCATCCATTCTAAGGTAAGATTTTTTTACCCTTGACCCATTTATATGCGCACATCACCCACTACAATGCCGCTTTGGCAAGTTCATTAACCTGAACTGATATTCATCTCTATTTCAGGTGTACCTAAAGATGGGCTTCACTCAGAGGGAGCTTGATGCACACTTCGCAGGACCCGCTTTTCTCGCTTGGTAAAGCAGCCTCTCTCCATAACAAAACAATTTTGTTCTCTGTTCAAAACCCTGTCTTCTAAAAGGAGGGGATGTTAAGATTATAGATGCAGATCTACTTTCTTGCTGGAGTTGTTCAGATCTGGGCCAAAGTGCCCCTTGTTCCAAAGTGACAGTCTTAACAAGGTACCCTGCAACTAGAATTCTATTAAACAAACTGGAGGCTAGTAGAACTGTTCTAGCAATTCCAGATCGGACAGCAGGTTAAAACTTTAGTAGTGATGAGCTGGGTCGTCGCCAATCCCTGTCTGAGAAGGGTAGCTGCAAGATAGAAGAGCAAGAGAACTTGCAGAAGATGGTACCGAGTGTCTTAGGAGTTCTCCACCAGTGTTACTATCAGGTTTCAGGGATAGTTATCTGAATGAATGGATCCAAGACTTCGTCCCATTACAAGCTTTATTGTAGTTGTTATCACAATGAGGGCTAGCCGTGAACTTCTTGATACATCTAGATGCTGTGCTATATCGTAGCTCTAAGTTTACGCGTGGAGGCGACCATGTTGATCTTAACCAAGGACACCCCTCATGGAGTGTTACACAGATTCTTTTTGATTTTTTTTAATTTGTATCATTTATCCTGCACAGACATCGGTGGTTAACCGGTATAAGCGTCCATACAGTCATGTGGTACGCCCATAAACAGAAAGTTAAAACACTTGATTCATTTACCATAAATTCCAGCTAAGTACAATGTATAAGAAAACAAGTTCAGAAGCGTCCATTTGTCCGGGCTTGTTCCGGCGATATTGTAAGTTCATGTTACAGATTGAACTGAAAATCGGAAGTCGAACTAGTCGACTAAAGTCATTTCTTCAGAAAAATAAAGTTCTCTTTCGATTGGTGATCACACCGTCCCGATAAAGTATGGTAACACAGATTTACACGTTCATCGAGAACCATCCAACACAGATGATCCCTGCGAGCCTAGGAGCTGTTTCAATAGTTGAAAAAACTCTCGTAGTTGCTTTCACTAACGAAATAGCGGCACTTCGTGTTTCAATAGGAGAGAAAGGCAACAGCGAGCGGCACATTGAATCAAAGCGGCACCAACAGTGGTAGTACCCGTTTCAATAGTTAGTGAGGTCTCGCTGTTGGTGCCACTGTGGTGCCACTGCTTGCGAGAGGGTCTACCCTCTCGTACTGATCATATCAACAATTTCAAATCACATTTTATCCCATATTATAACATATTTAAGCAAAGAAAAACATGCTCCGAAAAATTCCCTATGTATTGACCATATATCGATTTTCATAATTCTCTAGAGGTCTACCACTTTGTGAGAACAATTATATTATTTGAACCAAGAATTGCAGTAGCTGCACTACTCAGTCGGTTTCCTACTGTACTGCTCAACCCTAGGCTACCGCTTGCATGTCTAGCAAGCATACCTACAGTATGGGCTCAGTAACTCAGCCAGATATGCACGTAGAAACATCAATTAAAAAATTAAATATGGGGAAAAACACGAGGAATATTTTCGAATTATTGAATTATTCATTAGATATATATTTATTAAATGTCTCGTTTGTTATGCTGGCATAGCGAACGGCACTAGGATCTCAACAGCGACACCACTTCTGAAACAAGACTTTATAACTCCCACTGTTAGTGCCGCTGATTACTCTCGCTGTTTTGGTGGTTATTCCGTTTTAATCCCATACTATTGAAACAGGTCCCTGATCAGTTAAGCCAAGGGAAACCGCATGCAAGTTTCCCAAATCAAGAAATTGGAACCTAACTGTAACCTAACCTATCAAAATTGGAACCTTCACTGCCTGAGATATGCGGAGTTTGGGGTGTCAGGCATGGTTATACTCCAGTTTTACCCTGCTTGTCTCTTATTACCCACCAAATACGTAGTCTCCATAGGAAATGCATAGAGCACCTGGAAACAGCTATCCGGAGATTCTGACATGTTAGAATCTCCCGCAGGAGATTCCGGAAAAAAGTTCCATTCATGATAAAGTCTAATCATCATTTACTTCGAAACAAGTTTCATGGATATTTATTCAATATAAATTATTTGCAAGTAGTCCTAATAATCCTATTTACCATCAAATCTCACTGTCATAAAACGTTTTACATGTTAAAAATAGAGAACTACATAACTGGCGTAAGTATAAACCAAATTACCACCATGCCTGACAGTGCTGTGGTCTTATCAAATGTGTAGTCATCCTAAATGTTGATACATGATCCATACTTGTTATTATTCTTGTAGGTGGGCAACAAATACAATAAAGACTAGTTTTGTATACGAGTGACCGTAATCTCCTCATAGTTGACGATGTAATATCCTCGCTGTCGCTCGGATATTACTACGCGTCAACTTCTCGGAGATTACGTCCACTCATAAACAAAACCAGTCATTATTGTGTATTTATCCTCATCTCACAAATTGAATATCGCTATGATATGACTGACCCTGGTTATTGCTCTGTCATAAACTTCACCAATCTACCAACACTATCAAGATAATAACAGACATGTCGTGAGACGTCGTTACATAAATACAGCCCTGTTTTATCACCACTCAACATGTTTATGCCTATTTGATTGTCCTCTATACTATATTTAATACCACATGACAAAAAAAAAATATATATATATATATCACTTATTACTGGACAACCCGAAAAAAACTGTGTACTGGGGAATCATATGTCATCTAACTCTATGATCCTTTTTTTGTTTTTTTATGATGCCTGATGAGCCATTTTCTGGGGAAACCTTGTTCTTTTTCCCTCCCTATGTATTATGGATTTACTAGCCTACGAAAGCAGTTTCCAATACCTGTTAACTCTACTTTTAATAGGTTTTAGAGTACAGACAAGCATATCGAAGGAAATCACTATGGCTCTGACGCTATGATGTAACAACTAGGGCATGCTATGTTAATGGCGTTTGGTTTTGAATGAACCATTCCTTCATTCAAGGTAGCATCACTGTTAGGATTAGGTTTACTTATAGGCCAGGTCATCATTAACACTGATATCACATGACATCTGTGTAAATTACCATCGCCGTGATATTCCCATTACCGGAAACTAAACAACTAATCTAAGGAAACCTGTCTAGAATAATTAAGGAAATCGTTGAATGTTAAAAGAAAATCTAAAAATGAACATGCTGAAGCAGGAAAGTATAGAAATGCCTGGGTACTTAAACGGACGGCTCATCACATCGCTAATGCTCTGTTATCTATGCGTATTTAAAGGCAGCGGATGGGGAACATGCACGGATGGGGAGGCCCCCTGCCCGCCGCCTGGATTAAAAAACAGGTGGCGCTACAGCACCAGGTTCTACAGCGCATGCGCGACTTTGGGATGACGCCAGTGCTGCCGGCATTCGCTGGTCATGTCCCAACAAATATTACCAGGTGAATATTTATCATAAATAGAGCTACAACACTTACGCATACATGATCTTAGAATCATATATATATATATATATATATATATATATATATATATATATATATATATATATATATATATATATGCACGTGATACTTCATAACTATGTCAACCCAAGTGTTTGATCTATGTTTTAACACGGACCTATGTCATCTAAGTCTGTGGTTTTAAGTTATTTGGCATTTTTGTCTAAGTTTCTTATGATGCTTTAACTCTAATGACGCGACAATTATGATATCAACGTCTCGAGCAGAACCTAATAAATTCATCTTCCATAAACTTTCGTAAAAATATTCATATTTCAGAAATAAAACGAATTTTATTCTGCAGACTCTTCCCTAACGCCTCCATAACGCATGCAGGTGACTGGGGCGGTTTTAACAAGACCTACTGCTGGTAAGGAATGCTAAACAGGCCCCATGTGCAGACTCGTGTCCTTGATGCACAATCTACTTTGACCACTCCATCATATCCTAAGACTAACCTATAATGACAGATTATGCAATGTGACCTTTCAGTGATCGATCAACAATATCCAAGACGTATATGAAATAACAGCAACACCACTACTGTTTTTTTTTGTGGATCTGAAAAAGGCTTTCGACAGTGTGCATCATGGCAGATTACTGTGCAAACTAAATCTGTTAGATTTGCCTGAATATATTATGGGTTGGTTAAAGTCTTATTTAAAAGATCGAAAACAACGACTAGGTTTCGGCTCCATGAAATCTGATTGGACAAACATTACTTATGGGGTGCCGCAGGGCTCTGTTCTGGGGCCGTTACTGTTTATATACATGTACTATATTAATGATGTCATAGATCTGATAATAGATGTTCATTGTCTGTTATATGCTGATGATTTAGTTTTGTACTGTTCTCGAACAGATCCAAATGCTGTGCATGAAATTATTCAAAATGCACTAGATACTTTTTGTGAATGGTGTTCTAGAAATGTTCTAACAGTTAATTCAAAGAAAACAAAATATTGCTGGTTTATCGCCCCAAATAAGACAAAATACAGAGACGATCTAAATTTATCATATTTTATAGGACTAAGCAAACTAGACAGGGTGACCACTTATCCTTATTTGGGGATACATTTAGATACTTGTTTGTCGATAGAAAAACAATGCAGGAACATAATAAAAAAGGTATCCCATAAGCTCCTCATATTCCAGAAAAATCGGCATCTGATGTCACAAAAGGCAGCACTTAGAGTGTATAAACAAGCGATTACACCTTTATTTGATTATGCGTGTATTGTATTAGATGGAGCCAACAAGGTATGGCTGAATAAGATGCAGAGGCTCCAGAACAGGGGCCTGCGTTTAGTAACTCGGGATTACACCATGGTGCACACTGTCGACAAACTGCATGAGATCACACATACGTCCCTCCTGTCTAGAAGAAGAAATGAAATGACTCTGGTTTATATGCGGAAAATGTACTTTAAAGAACACCCTACATTGGATATAGATGATCCCATAACAAATGTAAATGGAGAGGTTGACGGAATATTGCTTAGATCACAACGTAAAAGCAGTTTTAGATTAAGGAAACCAAGAACGGAGCTCTATAAAAGGGCCCCAGAGTATAGAGGGAAGAAAATATGGAATGCGCTCGGAAAAGAAATTAAGTCACAATCAAGTAAAATAACTTTAAAAAACTTAGTAAGAAATTTACCGATTATTAAAAGTGGCTAATACTATGTTATCCAAAATCGTTTGATTAACTGATCTACCTATGGACAAGCTCTTTCATTTATATCACTCTTTTATCACTGATTTGAATTAACAAATAAATACTTCTCTATGTGAGACAGACATCACTCAAACATTAATGAGGATTTCAACATCCGTATTTATTTGAGCTGTATGTTATTTCATGCTACTTCTGTACTTTGGGAAAGTATAGTAAGTTAAAGATCAGAGAAACCAAGAAGAGAAAAACCGCAACATTTCAATTGTCAACCTCTACATATTCTCAGGGGTGTCAGAAAATTATGTTTGTCTGTATGTTTGTTTTCCCTTCTTTGCCACATGCCTTATATCATTGTCATCATTATGTAACGTGTGAAGGGTGGTACTCCCACCTTTTACTATATGACGATGTTGATAACTGCGATTATGTATCATCAGCTCTCTACCAAGTGTCATTGTATATATAAATAAGAATATTGGAATTTGTATAGAACCTGAAAGTCACTGACAGTATTTGGCCATAATGTAAAACCGACCTTGCGTTGAATTTTGACCAATAAAAAAAAAATAACAATAAAAAATGCATAGTTTGGGCACGGACTTGTATTCAAGTCCGTGGTTTGTGTTCATGTAACCGAATAAAAAGCTGTACTTGTATTTTTATTATTACTATATACTAATACATTTTTATTTCAGCTCCACTTTGCTGAATTTCTCTGACCCTTTGTTTACAAAAATCGGAAAGAGCTTCATACAAGAAGTGAGTAGGAGTAAATACTACATTCGAAAATAAATATCATTCTTTGTCATAATGGGTTAACTTTATTCAGACTTCTTAATATTTCAGCATACTTCTCATGTCATGTCATTTTATTCTTTAATACATTTTTGAAACGTATGTGATGTATTGCTGCCAGTTGCCTGGGGCATCCAAGAATATCTATACAAATAATGTAGGTAATAAAGATAAGGTAATAAAAAATTCGATAAAAGTGATTTGAGGTAAATTATAGAATAGCAAATTTAGTATATAGAGACAACTCTAAGACAAACACTATCTCCAATTTGTTTATTGTTACACTTTTTGAGAGTCGTCTCATTCACCTACAGAAGTTAACCCTATTTTTAATGGTAGTAACAGTACATAGTATAAGCACAGACTTGGATATGTTATCCAGTGGGGTAGAGTTCCAGTGCGACTCAGTTTTAAGGTAATTAACCTTTGTCAGATAAGCAAACTAGATGGTGCAAGATAGGCAGCTGTTTTGTCTGTTTAGTTTTGTGTTTAGATAATCTTTCGTAAGCAATACTTTATTATGTTATTTCGGAATATCCTTTGAAGCTGTTAACCGGTTGGAATGAGTGGTAAAGGTTTGGACATCCTGTCCATTTGACAGCAGTGTAACCAGATTTATTTTGAGAATTAGAAGTCCACGTGGCTTGCATCCCTGGTCTACTTCCGGGTGTTTCCTCGCATAACATCGAAGCAGAATTCTTATTACCTTAAGTTAGTGTTGGCTCATAATGGTCGGTTGGTGTTTAGAGTAGCTGTATTTCCAGTCAGGTTTTAAAGTATATACATCAAATTATGTAATAATCAGACTATCCAAATATAGCCTGCCAATACTGAGAAGAAGAGACAGGCTTTCTGACTGCAAAAAAATATCGATAATAGTTTGCTGCACTACATTCCTTACGATACTGTTTTGTTTCTTCAAAAGTACACGGCCGAGTTTGGCACTGATCACGTCTACAACTGTGACTCCTTCAACGAGAATACTCCGCCAAAAGGGTAACTTCCAGGGCTCTTCACATTTTCACCGTACACTATTTATATTCATCGGGTATTTCTTCTTTATATCATACTGGGAATCTGGAATAAGATCCAGTTATGCGGAAATTGTTATTTTGTATCAAGAGCATCTGCATTTTTTTTTAATGAGGGGAAAAATCCCAGTTTTACTAAATGTATTTACATTCATTTAATATTTCATTGCATAATTGTTAGTCGTCTGAAAGTGTTGTTCGAGATCAACCAGAGCCTTGAGCCTTGAAAATAGGTCAAATGCGTCTACGCTTGTGTGATAGAGAGTCTATATCCAATATTATTGTACCCCTAATATAAAATCCCATAGGCTTAACATTGTGTTTCCGTATGCCACGCTGACTGGCATACAGAGTTTTATATGCCACTAGTGGCATACAGAATTGTTATCACGTAATATTCCAAAATCGAGGATACTGGTTAGGATAAAATCAAAACCTGATTTATTTTAATCTTGGCCACCACAGTTTTGGCTCCAGACTTCACTCGGCTTCGCCTCATGAAGTCACTATGCCGAACTCCAGTCTTGGCATACGGTGGCCAATATTAAAACTCATCCAGTTTTAAGATAGTATCCAACATAAGGATGGCCAATGATTACATCAGTTATATAGCGTTATGAATGCTTTGTTTCAGGGACCCGGCGTTCATCGCTGCCGCCGGAAGGCAGGTGTTCCAGGGAATGGTGGCCGGCGACCCTGACGCCGTGTGGTGAGTGATCCCCTCATAATCAACCACAGATTGTAAAGAGTTCAGAACCATGCCATTCTCCTCCCCTTTTTGTATTCACTTCAGGTGTAGGGGACGTAGACATTCTTATATGGAGACCTCCATTGTTCCCATATGCTAAACACATACCGCCCCATTCTCTGATCAGGCCCGAAAGTAGGTGGTGCTATTTTCCTCATCCGAGGCATGGGGGCCGCTATTTCGTTGAAGCATCTATGTAATGCAAAGCCTATAGGTTGGATTTGAACGTTCATTTCTGGTGTCATTCAATGTGTGTGGATGTATTGAGTTATTGTCAAGCCTCTCCCTTGATAAAATCAGACTTCTCTAGAAATTTCAGATCAAGTGATTATATGAGGCCTCAGTTTAGACCATAAATGTGATGTCAATAAATCAAAACGACCGATTTCCTTTGAGTTGGAACGGTTGAATCATGTCGGGGCGATGTAGATAGTCATATTTAAACTATTACATGTAGCGATTGCACATAAGAAAGTCAAATGATTTAGTTTTTCTTGATTTTACAATCTGGCAGCTTTGTTGGCACCAGCAATATGGCAGACTGATCCCTTGTCAGGGAAATTTTGTCTGGCGTCCCTGGTCTACGCTTAGAAGTAGACCAGAGACACCAGCCACGTGGACTTCTAATTCTCAAATTAACTCTGGTTACACTGCTGTAAATGGACAGGCCACTCATTCCAACAGGTTAACAGCTTCAAAGGATATTCCGAAATAACATAGTAATTTTTATTTTTATTTTTTTTATTAAATTAAAATTTTTTTTTTTTTGGCTTGTCACAGAGGTGTTTATTGCCACGTCGTCATAACCCAGAAATAACATAGTAAAGTATTCCTTGCCAAAGATTATCTAAACTCAAAACTAAACAGACAAAACAGCTGCCTACCTTGCACCATCTAGTTTGCTTATCTCACCCAGGTTAATTACCTTAAAACTGAGTCACACTGGAACTCTACCCCACTGGATAACATATCCAAGTCTGTGCTTATACTATGTACTGTTACTACCATCAAAAATAGGGTTAATTTCTGTAGGTGAATGAATGAGATGATTCTCAAAAAGAATGATAAAACCCAAATTTCAGATGGAGTTTGTCTCAGAATTGTCTCTATATACTAAATTTGCTATCATATAACTTACCTCAAATCACGGACTTATATCTATGGATAGGAAACGCGGGCCATTCCCGTGTTTGTTCAACGATCTCATCGCCTCGGCTATGCTTGAGTGCGTTTTGCGGGTAGAGCGCTAATTTCTATATGATCCACTAGGAAAAACTTTGGCGATAGTTCCATTTTAAGCCACCAGGGGTAAAAGTGGCGCTGCTGATGGTTTTTTTTTTGTATTTTTGTGTGTGTATAAATTGAGCAAGCTCTTTCTTTATTTCACTTGTAATAAATACATTCATTCTTTCCTGAGTGTATAATCATGACTTACTTTCCTGTCGGGTGTTTATTTGCAATCCTTTTTTCTATAGTTGGGGCCGGCGGACAAATTTCTCTGATTTTCAGGCAGTCAGTCTTGGTAAAAATTTTTTTTCAATTCATGACCTTGCCCCTAGGCCTTAATAAAGTATTTGTCAGTCGAATCCAGATATATATCTACATGGGACAGTTGAAATTAGGGTCCTAAGTGCATTAGATTTTTTAAAAGTTACGGCACATTTTGTCTTAGAATAGTTGGTGTGGGCGGGCAAATTTCCCTGATTTCCAGGCAGTCAGTCTTGGGAAACAATTCTTTTCAATTCATTCCCATGTCCCTAGGCCTTAATGAAGTATTTGTCAGTCGATTCCAGATATATACCTATATGGAACAGTTGGAATTAGGGTTCTAAGTGCACTAGATTTTTTTTAAGTTACGGCACATTTTGTGTCAGTTTGGGTCGGGTCGGCAGACAAAATTCCCTGATTTTCCAGGGAAAAATCCAGAAAATCCAGATTCTGAAATTATTCCCATTCCCCTAGGCCTTAATGAAGTATTTGTCAGTCGATTCCAGATATATATCTACATGGGACAGTTGAAATTAGGGTCCTAAGTGCATTAGATTTTTTAAAAGTTACGGCACATTTTGTCTTAGAATAGTTGGTGTTGGCGGGCAAGTTTACCTAAGTGCATTAGATTTTTTTTTTTTTTTTTTTTTAATTAGAGCAAGCTCGTTTTTTATTTCATGTCAAGTCTTATTTTCTAACATGAAGGTTCATTGAGATAGGAGATTCGATTCATCAGTACAGTGTTGTTCACCTAAGTGTATAACATTTAGATTCTGACGGTATGTCATCTTACGCTTATCGATATTGTTGTCTTTACTCTGAATTCTATATTTATGTCAACTAATAATATATCAATTATACTGACCAATATTGTACCTATATCTCCACTTTTGGTGGACGGGGTAAATGGAACATACAATTCTATCAGCGATGATGGGCTGCTTTTTTTTTTTTTTTTTTAGACATTAAAGATTGTAACCACATTTTTGGACGGTGTGTTACTGAAATTTGAAGGATGGATAGCATATTCATTTCAAACAATCTGAATTTTATCATTTTTTGTCCTTTAACTCATTATCATCACCTAGCTAATAAGATGTACTTATCTGGCGGCAAGAGTTAGAATATATAGGAAGATGTTTATACCTTACCATCTAACATTATGTTAACATGAAAAGAAAACTGTCATCCAATACATTTGTAGTGACCCTTTGGTCCGGGTCTAAATGTTCACTTTAACAGGACATATGAAAGAAGAAATGGTGGACATATAATAAGTTACCAGACAAACAGAGACAGGACAGTTCAATGTGGTATGATCACTGTCCACGGGGACAAATGTAGGGTAACTTTAAAGGAAATTTTCCAAGCATGCAGTGGATAATAAGAGGCCTTCTGGACACCCTGGAGAGTAACCCGAGTGATGGAGATGAGTCAAGCAATCTTAAGGGCTACGCTTTCCCATTTTTTGAACTTATGAGGAGAGCTTTCAGTATTACACAAGTATTTTTCCATGCACAGTTTCTCCCTAAATTCCAGTGACCAGGCATAAAGGGAAAACTTACTTTCATGAAATAGTTTTTGTCTATAGATATAAAACTTAAGCTGGATAGAAATATAATTTAGTTTCTGGGGTTGGACTCCTGTTCCAGAGAAACCTAATAAGATATTGGTCCTCGTCCAGTCACCCGTTATACCTGCCATTTTGTCTTAGAATAGTTGGTGTGGGCGGGCAAATTTCCCTGATTTCCAGGCAGTCAGTCTTGGGAAACAATTATTTTCAATTCATTTCCATGTCCCTAGGCCTTAATGAAGTATTTGTCAGTCGATTCCAGATATATACCTATATGGGACAGTTGGAATTAGGGTTCTAAGTGCACTAGATTTTTTTAAAGTTACGGCACAAATACTTCATTAAGGCCTAGGGGAATGGGAATAATTTCAGAATCTGGATTTTCTGGATTTTTCCCTGGAAAATCAGGGAATTTTGTCTGCTGACCCGACCCAAACTGACACAAAATGTGCCGTAATTTTAAAAAAATCTAGTGCACTTAGAACCCTAATTCCAACTGTCCCATATAGGTATATATCTGGAATCGACTGACAAATACTTCATTAAGGCCTAGGGACATGGAAATGAATTGAAAATAATTGTTTCCCAAGACTGACTGCCTGGAAATCAGGGAAATTTGCCCGCCCACACCAACTATTCTAAGACAAAATGGCAGGTATAACGGGTGACTGGACGAGGACCAATATCTTATTAGGTTTCTCTGGAACAGGAGTCCAACCCCAGAAACTAAATTATATTTCTATCCAGCTTAAGTTTTATATCTATAGACAAAAACTATTTCATGAAAGTAAGTTTTCCCTTTATGCCTGGTCACTGGAATTTAGGGAGAAACTGTGCATGGAAAAATACTTGTGTAATACTGAAAGCTCTCCTCATAAGTTCAAAAAATGGGAAAGCGTAGCCCTTAAGATTGCTTGACTCATCTCCATCACTCGGGTTACTCTCCAGGGTGTCCAGAAGGCCTCTTATTATCCACTGCATGCTTGGAAAATTTCCTTTAAAATTACCCTACATTTGTCCCCGTGGACAGTGATCATACCACATTGTACTGTCCTGTCTCTGTTTGTCTGGTAACTTATTATATGTCCACCATTTCTTCTTTCATATGTCCTGTTAAAGTGAACATTTAGACCCGGACCAAAGGGTCACTACAAATGTATTGGATGACAGTTTTCTTTTCATGTTAACATAATGTTAGATGGTAAGGTATAAACATCTTCCTATGTATTCTAACTCTTGCCGCCAGATAAGTACATCTTATTAGCTAGGTGATGATAATGAGTTAAAGGACAAAAAATGATAAAATTCAGATTGTTTGAAATGAATATGCTATCCATCCTTCAAATTTCAGTAACACACCGTCCAAAAATGTGGTTACAATCTTTAATGTTTAAAAAAAAAAAAAAAAAAGCAGCCCATCATCGCTGATAGAATTGTATGTTCCATTTACCCCGTCCACCAAGAGTGGAGATATAGGTACAATATTGGTCAGTATAATTGATATATTATTAGTTGACATAAATATAGAATTCAGAGTAAAGACAACAATATCGATAAGCGTAAGATGACATACCGTCAGAATTTAAATGTTATACACTTAGGTGAACAACACTGTACTGATGAATCGAATCTCCTATCTCAATGAACCTTCATGCTAGAAAATAAGACTTGACGTGAAATAAAAAACGAGCTTGCTCTAATTAAAAAAAAAAAAAAAAAAAAATCTAATGCACTTAGGACCCTAATTTCAACTGTCCCATGTAGATATATATCTGGAATCGACTGACAAATACTTGATTAAGGCCTAGGTGAATGGGAATAATTTCAGAATCTGGATTTTCTGGATTTTTCCCTGGAAAATCAGGGAATTTTGTCTGCCGACCCGACCCAAACTGACACAAAATGTGCCGTAACTTAAAAAAAATCTAGTGCACTTAGAACCCTAATTCCAACTGTTCCATATAGGTATATATCTGGAATCGACTGACAAATACTTCATTAAGGCCTAGGGACATGGGAATGAATTGAAAATAATTGTTTCTCGAGACAATTCAGGGAAATTTGCCTGCCGGCCCCAACTATTTTAAGACAAAATGTGCCGTAATTAAAAAAAAATCTATTGCACTTAGGACCTTAATTCCAACTGTCCCATATAGGTATATATCTGGAATCGACAGTAAAGTAAATTTTACGGCTGTAAGTGGGCTGGGGGTTCTAGACGATTGGCAGATTTTGAAATAATCTCATTTCCAGGGTGTTGACATCAAAAATCCCGATTTTGAAATTATTTCCACCTCAACAGGCCTTAATAAACTATTTCACCGATGATTTCAAATATGTACCATAATGGAACAGTAAAGGTTTTTACTGTGTGTGGGCTGGGGGATTCTAGACAATTGGCAGATTTTGTGTGACTTTGGCTGGGGTCGGCAGGCAGAATTTCCTCATTTTTAGATAATCAGTCCTGGAAAATCAAGATTTTGAAAATATTCCCTTCACGCCAGGCCTTAATAAATATTTCACTGGCGATTCCAAGACACTTCCTAAATAGAACAGTTGAAATTATGTTCCTAGGTGTGCTGGGGGCTTCGAGACAATTGGCAGATTTTAGGTCACTTTTGGTCTGGTCAGGAGTCAGATTTCCCTCATTTTCAGGGTGTTGACATGGAATTTAAGATTTTGAAATTATTTCCACCTCAACAGGCCTTAATAAACTATTTCAAGGACGATTTCAAATATCTACCTTAATGCAACAGTAAATGTTATGGCTGTAAGTGGGCTGGTGGGTTCTAGACAATTGGCAGATTTTGTGTGACTTTGGCTGGGGTCGGCAGACAGAATTTCCTCATTTTCAGATAATCAGTCCTGGAATATAAAGATTTTGAAAATATTCCCTTCATGCCAGGCCTTCATAAATTATTTCACAGACGGTTCCAAGACACTTCCTAAATAGAACAGTTGAAATTATGTTCCTAGGTGTGCTGGTTTTTTTTTAGACAATTGGCAGATTTTGGTCACTTTTGGTCTGGTCAGGAGTCAGATTTCCCTCAGTTTCAGGGTGTTGACATGGAAATTAAGATTTTGAAATTACTTCCACCTCAACAGACCTTAATAAACTATTTCATCAAAATGTCCAAGTATATACCTACACAGAAGAGTCGGAATTATGGTGCTAAGTGTGGTGAACATTTGTAGACAAATGTAAACAATTTTTCTGAATGTTCTGATTATGCTAATGCCACCAGCAGCGACTGTGTCGAGCCTGGTGGCGAAATATTGAACTAACGCCAAATGACGGTAGCGCCATCTAACGGCCGTTATCGGAACCCTAACAATGCCGAGGCACACATGGATACGCCAGCGGCAGGTTGTTTCTAATCCAGGTGTTCCAAGTCCATGCTCAAATCAATTTTACTAAATTTTTGATTATCCCGTAAAACACGACAATATCTTCTGCTTGAACAGCCGACACTGCACCTCATCGGGTGAGTTCACAATACCCGCCATAGGATTCTCACCTTGCCTGCTCTGTTCACAAATTCAAACACCACTGATAACATACATCTTTCTTAATTAATTGTCACATTGAATAAGTATGTTTGGGTAGTATTGTGGCCTTTCCATCGCTTACAACTAAAATGCTAACACTTCAATTCTTAATTGTCATTCACACTGAGGCGGGGTTCGCACATGGTTTGAGCTGACCCTTTTGCTTTGTTTAAGGTGGCTACAGCAATCTTCTGAGTACAGCCAAAGGACCCCACCTCCCCCACCAAAAAAGAGAGATAAATACAAAAATATGAAACCCACAACAAACTTTTCCTGTTTGTCCATCAGCCTTTTCTTATATGTTCGATCTCACCGTGATATGGCCAGGGCTATGTTAGACTTTTACAACATCAAACCATGTTAACCGTCAGGTCGGTAGTACTGTAGACAATTTAAGGGCGATACATGAGCAAAGGGTACAACTTTAGCTAAACTTGGTGTTTCTCATGTGCGGTGTGTTGTGCTAAACGCGTGTTTTCCGTTGGGCTCTCACACGCAGGTTGATGCAGGGCTGGTTGTTCTCACACGCCGCCACCTACTGGACACCTCCCCGCGCACGCGCCCTGCTCACTTCCGTCCCACAGGTTCTCACCTCCAGTCATTGTACTTCACGCACCAGCTGCGCAAGTACAATGAACAGAAATGCATGTTGTGGTATAGCGCTGTCTCGTAGGTGTTGTCTGCAAGTAGAGAGTTTCTCTGCATGTTCTGTGGTTACAGGCCCCGTGTGCAGACTGTTCATGCGCGCAGGTTTTATACCGACCTTTCTGTCAACCTTCTTTAATACTGGTTCTGAATCCTGCCGCACTGTTACCAGACATCACCACGGTTTATAATCATCGCATCGTAGGAATTTTCAGACATATTCTAAAATCGAAATAATTTGGTAAACTGTATATTTCGGGTGATTTTGTTAAACTCCACCTGGATGCAAGGTACACACTGCGTGGGGCTGTTTTTTTTTCTCGGATTTCTCCTCACCTTTTATTTATTCTGTGTTTCGTTGCGACACTGTTTTCTCTACATGAACAATACTGCACTTTCGTATTTATACAAGTTCTGCCTATTAGTATATATGCTTCTTCTGTTCTGGATTCTTCTTGATTTCTATAATGTTACTGATTTTGCTAGTAATAACTGGAAACTCGTCACAGTGAAATCCACCATTCACGATATATTGACGAAATAACATATTTAAGAAATATTCATCAGTAGAAGACTTTCAGGATGACTTTTGCCTTATCGTTGCCTTCTCCACAAGACCCATGAAAAACACGGGGACACATTTCATGCACAAGCATTGATGTGGCTTTTGACTGTCGTGCGGAAATAATCAAAGGCAAATGAAAACGGGGAATTATAAACGAAATCGATTTTTCTGATGATTATCATTAATCTATGTGGTCACACCTTATTTCCGCCGCCCATCAAGTGGTTGTTTCTGCGTGCTGTTGCAAGTTGTGGTCTGCATGTTGCAGGTTGATGCAAGGCTGGCTGTTCAGGTCGGACCAGTTCTGGACGGTGCCACGTGCCAAAGCCTTGCTTACCGCTGTGCCCATGGTAAGACCCACCCTACCACCCCAGTAAAGTACTAAATCTCACTGCGGTGCCTCTCTCCCTGACTCACTGTTGCGCCCGCGGTAAGCACCAGCCCATCCAGCCTAGAAATAAAAAAGGTTGTACTTCTACTCCTTTCCCCACTTAATCGTCACTGAGCGTTCACCCAACCAGCCCAACAAAGTACTGAGGTCTTACTTCTACCCCTCCCCCTTCTGTTCCACCCATATGTCTCCTCTATCTAGATTAAGTCGCCTTTTCCTTTGGAATACCCCAGTGCATGTATTACTCAGTTAAAGATTGTTAGTCTCCTATATCAGATAATGAAGTGACTGCGCATGTCCAGAGTTAGTTCTGATCATATTTGCCTGTCTTGTGGTCACGTGTCAAGTTGAATGTGCTCTTTTGGAATGCAGTATACTCTTGTGTATGACACTTCTTGTTAACACATCGTACGGTATAAAATCATCAGCACCAAGTACGATAACATCTGCCACACAATGGCGTTGGGTGTAGTTATTTCCTGAGGACAGAGGAAGTCAAAGTGGGGCTGTTCAATGTTTTATCCTACCCCTAATATAAAATCCCATAGGCTTAACATTGGGTTTCCGTATGCCACGCTGACTGGCATACGGAGTTCTATATGCCACTAGTGGCATACAGCATTATTATCACGTAATATTCCAAAATAGAGGAGATAGGGTAGGATAAAATCAAAACCTGATTCGTTTTAATCTTGGCCACTGCATTCCACTCCTGAAGTTTAGGCTCCGGACTTCACTCGGCTTCGCCTCATGAAGTCACTATGCCAAACTCCAGTTGTGGCATATGGTGGCCAAGATTAAAACTCATCCAGTTTTGCGATAATATGAGTATTGTCAGTGTTCAGTCATTACAGACGGCCAGCCAGGACTGAGGCTGCAAAACAAGTAGGACGTAGGGTGTCGAGGAGGACGGGATTCGTGTTGGGAAACTGGGAGGTTGCACAACAACTAGAAAAGTAGAGATTAGGCGGCCAATGACCTACAAATTACCAAAGATCGTAATGCCCCTTCTAAAATGCATTTTATTAACAGAATAACCCCGAGTATAAATGGTATAATTTGCAACAATTACCATGAATACAACTCTGTAGCTCGTCACAATCCTTTCAGACACTTCAAATTGGTGATAGGTTAACTTTGATACATGTATACTTAACTGGCAGACAAAAGAATACCTGTTATAATAACAATCTTAAGATACCCCTACACATTCAAACACAGATGCATAACACACGTATTAGGCAGTAAACCAGCAGATCGAAGCCGAGATCCGTGTTGATCATGCCATGACAGGAGATTTGTTTTACTTTCAGGGTCGGATGATTGTTCTCGACATGCCGTCAGACTTGTACCCTCAGTACGCCCGGCTGCAGTCCTACTTCGGACAACCATTTGTGTGGACGATGCTGCACAACTTTGGGGGCAATGTAGCGCTCTATGGTGCTTTGTCGCACATCAACAAGGTACGACCGTCTCAGCCATATCTCTACTATTTCCTACATATTTTACTATGGACCCGTGTAAACTGAGTCTGAAATAAAGATATTGAAATGAATTGAAAGTCAAAAGGTACAAGAGTGAAGGGGTGAAGTAATCATGAGAAGGTCAGGCAGAGCACCATTCTTGGACATTTGTAATACATGTATATTCATACATTTTAGAGTTATGGTCTTTCTTATTACTAGGTGAATATATTATCATTATGCACCTATGGCTACTACTGTTGCAGTACAAATACTGTTCGGGCTCACTAAGACGTAGTGAAAGGGCTATGAATCGATGATTTATAGAGCGTATAAAATTGCGACTTTTCCATTTTTAATGTATATGATAATGAGAAGACGTAGTGATGTTTTTTTGTATAATTCAGAAATCCTTTAACGGTCATCCCTATGGGCTCAGTAACCACGTTTTCTCATATGATTGTATAGCGGGAGATGCATATAATATTTATCACCGGATGATCCTTCAGGCTCCATTTGAAGGCAGAGCCTTCCCAGACAGCTCCATGGTGGGCATCGGACTGACGATGGAGGGCATCTTCCAGAATGACGTCATGTATGAGTTCATGATGGAGCACACGTGGCGTAAAGAGCCCTGGAATATTACAGCCTGGTAGAGTGTTACATTTATACCAGGGCCGGGATCATAGGGTCTCGGGTCTTGGTTGAGCTGCTGTGTTTCCTGCTTGCCTGTCATCTTTATCTCAGAGAACCAAGCTGCCTGTGATATGACACTGTCAGTTGCCACGATGTAAATCCCCACCAATCAACTTACCGATTACTGGTACCAGGTACCATGGTGCTTAAATAGAAATACTGACGTGTATACTTGGGGCTTCAGTGGAGTAAATCTACCTACTACTTGTAAATGTATAAGGAACTGCCTGATAAAATTGCATCATATATACAAAGTGTTCTAGCATCGTAAATCTATCGTGATATGCAAAGATGCATGATTGCAGAAGAATGACACTGTGATATTCGATATGTATGTGGGAAACTTCAGTGTTATACGAGCTGCGTGCTCCAAAGTTCATTGAAATAGTATATTAAGCCTATGTGGCATTTCAAAGAATGCATTGCATGGGCCCACAATGAAGTCTGTCATGTATAACGCTCCGCATTTATCGCGTGGTTTAGACTCTCCAAGCCTCTTTCTGTCAATATAAAGTATCAGGAAAGTGCAGCTTTTATACTTTCTCTTCTAGGATCAGTGACTATCATAGGAACCGGTATGGACACTTTGACGCCCACGCTGATGCAGCCTGGCAGCTTCTGAAGGTAGGACATTCTTCTTTTAGATTATAGCGATCTACATCACATCTGGATTCACTTCATTGTAATTAGTACCTGTAGTCACTGAAATTACTATGGCTACGTAGTTTCCCATCTGAAACAGAGAGTGATCTGTATTAAATCTTTGGTTGTGAATCTGACCAGAGGTGTGGCGACTCTCCGTGTTAACTCTTGATATCATGAAATTTTCGTAATTGCCATACAAGAGTGTATAATAATTCATGAGAATCTTCCTGTTTGTTTGTATACCATTTATGTGAACTCGTAATAATATATATATACTCTGTGAAATCACCATCATTACCTAATAACGAAGTGTCTGATTTCCCGAAAGCTGAATTAACAATAGGTCATCTAAATCTCACTGGTCAAATCTTTTGCAAATCATCTCTCCAGTCCTAATGAAGGCCACATAGGCTGAATAGTAGGCACGTGGAACGAGTTTATCAATCATTGTAATCACTTGTTGAGAAAAAATTGTCATCATAAAAACGGAACTACATAATATTGATGAGTGGTTTGTTGGTCATTTCCCTTCGTTTGTTTCCAAATAAGGAATTATACTCGTTTGGTAATACTTTTTTTAAAGAAACAGTTACTAGCGCTATGCCTGCTCTCCAAGTAAACTATTTCTGATATGCAGTTGAAAAACTATCAAACAGGAGTTTATAACATTTTGAAATCGTAGTGGTTTGTATACGCTTAATGACAACTGTTCATAATAATATGGACTTGGCATGTGGATTTCCAAACAGGAGTGAGCCATGATTGATGTAAATCTCACTGTTTTTATGCATACTCTCCATACGGGTTTTTAGAGCAGTGTGTATAACTGCACTGACCCCAATGAGCGACACGGTCATGGCAAGAATCTGCTTGTTCGGCGTCCCCGGATCAACCAGCGAACAGACGTAAGATCCCTCACCCGCCTCGGTATAAATACCGCTATTACCGGGCGATTGTGTGTCACTCTGCTCTCCCTCCGTGTGCCCTGTGTTAGCTCTCTGACGGCATGGCTCAATAATTTGACAATTGATGATTAAGTTTTTACTGTATTTCTTCACGAATTGTGATGATTATGCATGCTTTACTTTTACTAATAACACTGGTCTGTGTTGTCTAATTCACACTTTCATTTTTAATGTAGTTTTCAGCATCTTGCATGTGTATGTACAGTAGACAAAGGGGGAAGGGGGATATTATTTAACGACTTGCAGAAGAAGTGGTAAATAAACACTCATAGAAAGGGAAATAAAATTTCATTCCGAATGAAAGTGGTAGGCTATGAGGGTTGGTCCGCTGAACGGGTTGGTCCGCTGAACGGGTTGGTCCGCTGAACGGGTTGGTCTGCTGAACGGGTTGGTCTGCTGAACGGGTTGGTCTGCTGAACGGGTTGGTCCGCTGAACGGGTTGGTGTGCTGAACAGACTGGCTTTCTAACCAATATGATTTCTGCATATGTGTGTAGCCGTGGCTTGAATGACGTGTCCATGACAGCATGCTTTGTTTGTCTGTGTCGTCATGGTGATGCGTGTGTTTGTCTGTCTATAGAGGAGCGTGTACAACGACACTCAGGCGTTTGAGAGTCACGGGACGGACATCATCGTGAACCGTCGGCCAGATGTCGACATGGGCGGGCAGCAGGTACCGGCCGTGGTCCTAACTACGGGTGTCTATATTTGAGTTAATGATAGAGGCTATGGAAAATTACTCTGTTATAGAATTTCACCACTGGAGCCTACTGGAAAAAGAGTAACTTATACCGAAAAAGAGTAACCTATACCGTAGAAATATAACAGAAAGTAACACTTACCTCATACAATATTTTCTGAAAAATAGTTAAAGCACCAGTTGGGGATAGTAGTCGGAGTTGGGGCATTAACCAAAAAAGCAGGCCCCCATAGAAGATGGAATCCTGCGTTACTGACCCACTTGAAAAGCACCATCTGGTTCCATTTTATGGTCATGAGAAATTCTCGCCCGGAGGCAGAGTCTTGGTTTTTCGTTAAATATATTATAAATACCGTATTAGTATGTCTGTCTTGCATGCTTTCTCATTCTACATAGTAGTGTTTAGATTCTCCGTTGTCTTTAAGATCTTTGGATATCGTTATGGAAATACTAAGCTCGCTAAAAATAGAACCTCTATAAACCGATGTGTTCAGTGGGGACATTCTTTAAGGTTTCAATATCTTGAACTTGAATCTTGAGTTTGCGATAAATGTGATGTCTATACAATATACTGAAACATCTGAGAATGGTATAGGTTGATTTGAATATGGTTTAACATTGGCTGATTTGACTTCCTTTCAGGTGTGGTATAAACCTGAAGACTTGTATTCCGCGTGGGATCACATGGTCCAGGCCTCAGACAGTTTCAACATGAGTGATCTCTTCAGGTAAATTAAACCAATCTAACTAGTCTCAAATACCTTCAGTCAATATTAGAAGTGAGTAAAACTGACACTTGAACCCAAAGCCGTTGTTGAAATGTGGCATAGCATTCTGATTAGCGGTGTAGATTAACGATCTCAGTGGAACACATAGGGTAGGTGATATCATTCCGTGTTTGCCGCGCTGTTACAGATACGACCTGGTAGATGTTACACGACAGTCGTTACAAGTCATCGTTATCAAATACTATGCAGATTTAAACTCTGCCTTCAAGTCTGGAAACATCACCAGAACAATGTGAGTATCACAATATATGATCATACATCTTTGTGTAATCAAAGAGGCCGTTTTGCATGAGATTGATGCCATTACCGTTAGATATTTTAAAGAAAATAGTGAATAAAATCTTTTTTCTATTTTTGTTATTTAAATATTGGTGAGAGCTAAAGAGGGATATATAGTTTTTCCACTCTGCAAACATTTTTTTTATCAGAGGCCCAAACCATTAAAAAGTAGATATTTTTAATATAAGAAAACACCAACGAAATCCAAAACTTTTCTGCCTTAAAAAAACCCAACTCAGCGACTTGGGAAAGAAGATGTGTTTAGACTTCACATTTCTAATGAGTAAGCATTTAATTGAAGCTGTAACCAGAATTACAAGTTCTGTGTGAAGGGCAGGACAGCAGCCATCGTATTACTGGTAGAGGACGTATTAGTGCTGTGTTTGTGTAACTGGTGGCGGGGATCATGATATGTTTGTTGATAGCTGGGTGCGGCCCTTGTGTGACCTGGGGAGGACATAAACATGCCATATCTATATTATCAGAGAGGCGGGAGCAGCCCTAGTGTCACTGGTGGAGGACATGGAGCGTGTCCTGGCAACAGACCCACACTTCTTACTTGGCCCATGGTTAGAATCAGCAAAGGCGAAAGCAACGACCGATGAAGAACGGGTACTCTATGAGTATAATGCTCGTAACCAAATTACCTTATGGGGACCAACTGGCAATGTAAGTATTTATTTGATTTATCTTTTTTGTTTTTTTCCCCGTTTTTATCTATCATTTGGAGTCACCTCCCTTTATGCTTGGCGTTATTTTTAAAAGATTTAACATTAGAGGGATGTCCTCATTATAATACATGGAATGATGTGACATTAAACTTGCACACTCAGTGACGATTGACCATGTTTGAATTAGTTCAGTGTCTTTTGATGAATTTGTATTCGCACAGTGGGCTGGCTGTACCAGATGTAGGATGCACTCATTAAATGAGGAGGAATCTGTCCGATTTTTTTTTAAAGAATGGCCTCATTAGTGGCAATTGAAGACTGAACGCATTATAATGTTGGTCTAATGAGCCTAGAGAACCTCCCTGTATTTCATCAAAATGTTTTCTGTTGTATGTCACTGACGTGGCCATTACGTGTATATCGTTTTGTAACTGATAACTATATTGTATCTGTGTTCATCTTTTCACCAACGTCTTATTGTCTCAACACACAACAGAAGGTAATTTGTTTGTTTTTTTCGCATGATGGTATTTCATATTCATGAAAAAAAAAAAAGAAGAATTTATTTAAATTATTAGATTTAGAATTCCTTAAAAAGTCAACACCATATTATAGTTAGTTTCTGGTGAAAAATGCAATATTGATATGCATTTAGAAATTATTTCCAATAGTAAAGGAAATAAAATCTGGTTACGTTTCAGCTATATAACACTCAAAACTGTGCGACAAACACTCTCCTCACACCGACCTTACTACAACACCCGCAGTGAATGCGCATGCTTTGTGATCTTTGAAAATGGTTTCTGTCTGATGTATTGTTCCACCTCCAAAGCTCAATTACAATCCCATACTATATTTACTTTCCTTATAAATTACATAGATATATCTATATCTGTAGAAACCCTTCAAAATGGATACATGTATTTCAAAGTAAGAATAAAACACCACAAGGATACTTTAGCTGTTCTCTTGCTCTTGTGTGTGTAGTCATTCTAGAGCATGCAGACTTGTCATGATTTTCCATTTTATTTCTATATTTGGGTCATAATTATCGGGGGGGGGGGGATAAAACGAGGGAAAAGGTAACCCAAATGATGCCATATGGTTTACAGAATGTACTTATTTATATCAGTCGATGGCCAATACAGTAGTAAAATATCAATTTCAGGTTGTGAAGTTGGATGTTTATATTGTTGTATACCTTAATACTAGTAATAAGGGTGTATATTTCCAAATGCACCAGAGGGCAACACTGTTTCTACTTCCCTATTCTAACGCTAGGCGCCGCTGAGTGTTACCGCGCCACCATTCTTCCTTCCTAGCGCACACCAGACGGGTGTTGAACTGTGGAAAGTTTTTGTACCAGTAATATACATGTAGTGTCTTGATTTCGTGTATCAGAAAAAGCTGATATCTCATGACTGACTGATCTTTAGATTCCTTAACGCATCCCTGACTTTGCACCAAAAGATGCTGTTACATTTTCTTTTAAGATTCTGGATTATGCAAATAAGCAGTGGTCGGGCATGATGGCAGAGTGAGTTTAACTTTTCTTTATAGTATCAGACAATAGCCTGTAAATTATGCCAATTATAGGTATATGAAGTAACCTATGCTTTACACTAATGAGCTAAGGGAGCGTAATCGATTGCAACGAGCTAATTAGCCTGTAATGATTCTACTATCCTCATATACAACTCTCATACATCACCATCACCTATACATCTAGATGTACCTAAGTGGCGACGATGGATAATGTACAACAGGAAGAACTGACCCCTGTCAGAAGTTGACAATAAAGTAATCCAAAAAGAAATTATAGTAAATTTTTATAAAAAAAATATAGAACTCACGTGTAATTCACGTGAACCAGACAGGCTGTAAAAATAATGCAAATTATAGGTTTAGTCAAAAAAAGAAGAAGAAAATATTGCCGCATTGTAGTCGTTATGGGGTTTACATGCTTTCAGCGCCTTATCTCTTTATCTTATTTCGTGTATCAGAAGTTCTAAGTTTTTCCTACTGTGTTTGGAGATCGAGTTTAGGAACAAAGCTTAAAATGACAACCATGGTGTTCGTTGGTGCATACAGTAGGTGGAAACATCAAGCACTATTTGTGTAGGAGATGAATTGATTGTGTGGCATTACATCCAAATTTACCCCAATAATGATCAACGTTTACCTTCATACTCCAGTTACTATGGTGAGCGCTGGAAGCTGTTTGTGGGTCACCTTGTCAACTGTCTGAAAACGGTAAGTCAGATAATGTAGCTTCCCGCTTTTATAAGCTAGCCCATTTCAATTGAATAGTTATATAAATTTGTTAAGAATAAAATTTTAATCGGCCGTTGTTTTGCTGATATTCATACCAGAATCGTTTATTCTTTGAACCTGGATTTTTTTTCAGGGAAATCCATTCAACCGTAATGTGTTCAACCAAGAGGTGTTTGAGAAGGTGGAGACTCCGTTCACACACAGCCGCAGGACGTACCCGACCTCGGCCACCGGTACGTGCGAGTCGCGCCTCCCGCTTCACACTCACTGCACTGAGCACATATGAGCATCCGTGTAGTACTTCTCCAAACAAGATAATGCATAGTTCAACAACTTGTTATCCGATTGAAATAACGAAAAGGGATTTTCAACGTTCGCCTTCAGGTTCATTTTTATTTGGCCTGTATCTAATCAAGATTGTATTAGGCAGTATGCAGCTAAAATTGTAATATAAGCCAATTAGGCAGTAAAGTAATAAAACGATGTTCCTGTAAACGTACAAATTTCGATCCGAACTTTGGCCTTGGCATGTTTACAACGAGGTGTTTACACCGAGTTGTAAACGTGCCAAAGGCCAGAGTGAGGATCGAAATTTGTACTTTTACTGGCACAACGTTTTATTTTTACTATATACCTTCAAAACATTAATATAGTTACCTTAATTAAGTTGTAGGAGCCATTTAAAATCCAATTTGGACACAGAACGGTCGACATGAACCCTAGCTTTCACTTTGACTTTGGAATGCGGATGTGACGTTGTCGCATAGCAACACACATAGCAACCTGCATAGCAACACTTGTTGTCACTTGCAAACCAGCAGGAACCAGTGGGAAAACATCGGGAAGAAAACATAGCAGTTGTTCTCTCATTGCACTCCTGTTTTTAAGGTCGTTACCATGTTTATTCAGGTTTTTATTACTGTACTTCGAAGTTTTTCTGTAATTCATTCATGTATTTTTGATTTCACGGTATTTCAATAAGTCTTCTTTATGTACTCTAACGTTAACGTTACCGATGTCGAAGCGATAAACGTCAGCCACTTTTAAATATCGACGTTGTAATCATATCCGTTTCGACCGTGAAATGAACCCTAACTTTCTGCACGGCTGTGCCGTACATGGTGGACAGCAGGGTGTAGTATTTCCGTCATTTACGGCAGTGGGTATATAGTAAATAGCCCATCCCCTTCCCATATTTTGTGTATGTGCGCTGGTTTATGCCTCTCCAACATCTAGCAGTAAATAGAGCAAGGAGCAGATTCTCCATCATAGAATTTTTTTTTAAATTCTTTTATAATTACTTCACACCCCAGTCATTGTCACTTTACAACATGTATATCTACTTTACTCAGGCCAGTCTGTCCCAACCCATCCTAGCCTGTATCCTGGCGCGATAGGGCGGTGTAATCTGTGTAATCTACATCAAGACATCCCATCGTCGCTGGACTCAGATATTATTATATACCCATGGCCGTATGACCTACACATACTGCCCGCTGCTACCCATGACGTATCTATGGCCGTACGTCACACTGTGACGTACGGGGTATGACATCACGTGATTAGCTAAAATTTGCCATTTTTAGGTATATAATAATACGAAAACGGGCTGACTCTCTTAGTACGTTAAAATACTTGGTAAATTTACTGTAAAAATACATCCCTCTGCCTTTGGCATCGGGATGTATCTGATCAATAATTTTACCGCGTTTTTTAGATGTACGAAGACAGTAAGCCAGTTTCCGTATATTACATGATTACATGTCTCTCAGTGAGGAGGGGTTTCTCATGGAGATCTGGGCGAGGAGGTTGGTGTAGGTTGACTTATACTACCCCCTATTACCTATTATTATATACCTATGAGCGTATGACACGTCTATACTACCCGTTGATAGGCATAAATTAATCATATAATTCGGCAAGGGTGGAGCGTATTCCCCCATACATTCACAGTGTGAGCGTATTACATCGCATGAGCAGTGGTATACATACTCACAGGCAAAAACAAAATGGTGGACGGAGTACATCGATTCGATCAGCGATAAATTTATCGGCGAGCTAACATGAACGGAGGCATATACAACAGTGAAAAGCAGAATACACTCCTGGATTACGAAATTACAGTGAACTACAGAAGGAATCATCATAAAAAGTGTTAAAACTGATCTTATGGAGATTTGAGTTGCCATAGTTCGCCTCCGCTCGCACACACTGACACAGAGCCTCGAAAGTGTGGCAGGAAAAGACCTGTACCTTTTTTATTTATTAATTCGTCAAAATTCGGAATTTTAGAATAGCGATTTAATAACTACAGCATCAAATCCAAATTGATGTAAGCTTTCAGATGATATATACTTTCATAGGTGTTCATGAAGGGGTGGTTATTGTTGTTTATCACTACGGTAGTGAAGTAAGCCTGCAAAATGTAAACAAAGTCTAAAGCCTGTATTCCACCAAACAACCGCTCAACAGACGTTCCAGCCGACCTTTCAGCCGACGTCAGTTGAAACGTCTGGAAAAAGTCGCTGCTCCACCGAAACCCCCAACAGAGGTTCATTTGGGCGCCATACGAGCGTCTGGTCAAAATTCCAGCAGATCCTAGCGGATGCCCCTGCCATGGCGCCGACTGGTGGACGTTGGCCGCGTTTTACGTAGTAATCGAGTTCTCTGATAGGCGGCGCGGCGTGCGGCGATACACTGCGAAGCTCCGAACCCGGGAAAGCCGCGTATCGAGCAGAGCAGTGTATCGCCATGTCGGGAAATGTACGAGAGCGCCAATAGCTCGTCAAATAATCGCGGAAATACACATTAAATCGAACAATGAAGGTAAATAAAGATAAGGATTGATGTTATGAGTATGTATGGCACGCTATGGTGCTAGAATTTTGCCGAAGGTTCGGAGATTTCGATGCCCGTTCGCGGATTCGGTATCGCCGGTATCCCTCACACTATGTTGGCGGCGTTCCCTCGCCGCATCTCCCGGCAGAGCCCGCGGGCGGGTGTCGTTCCTCTTCAAATACATCGGCCAGATGCCCAATTCCAGCCGATAAAATTCTAATCAATCAGTTTTTCGCCAGATGGGCAAATTCTGTCTCTCGGAGAGTTATTGGAGTATCGGTTGGGATATCTCCTGAAAAAATCTGGTTGGTGGAAGCGCATTTCAACTGGCTCTCCTGCCAGACGCTCAGCAACCGTGAGGTGACGTCCCAACAACCCCAATATCCTCCAACAGACGTCAATTTCAACTGCTGAAATGTCTGGTGTGTGCTTCCACCAACCCGACAGATGATTTAAAATTGAGCAGATATGCCAGCAACCCCAGCAACTGCCATAAGGGCGCTGTACAACGTTTTTGTCTTGTTGGTGGAATACGCCCTTTAATGTAAGCAAACAGCAAAAGACACATTGTCTACAAGTATAACTAATATATTTCATCTTAGGTTTTTAAATTTGTTTATATATATTTACTGTTTCTCGGTAGATTTGTGTTTTTCTTTCTATCTGTTTAAAAAAAAGAAAAACATTTAAAAAAGTTGGCTACTTCCGGGGTTCTAACACCCAACCCTCAGATCTTAGAAGGAATGCGCTAACCACTACGCCACTGAGTAACAACTGTCGCATTCAAAGTTTGGAAGGTATATATATATATAGACATATATGTTAACTAAACATCACTCTCCGAATCGTAGTCTCTGCTATTCGCTGAGTGAGTATTTAACAGAGGATACGCTTGGAGAGCAGTCAAGCGCATTCCCGCTGGAATTTGAAGGGTGGAGCGTATCCTATATTTCGGTTCATCCGTGGTGTGCCCAAATGGGTCTAGAAACGGCAGCTACAGCTTGATTATTGACATTATTGCAATTATTTCAAGATGTATAATAATAAGAAAACCGTATACCTGTGTTTGAATTATTATTTCACCTCACCCCTGTCCTCCGGACATTTAAACCTTGGTCTAAAGACCTCGGTTAAAATTCCGGGCACAGGGGTTCGGTAAAATGATAATTCGTCCACAGGAATACAGTTTTCTCATAATACCATATGGAAAGGGCGTGATGGCAGGGTCTCTCCCGACAAGGGCTCCTCCAGCCGATGGAGGGTCAAGCTTTAGCTTAAGCTATTTAGGCTTATTGAATAGCGAAGCCAACTGGAGACCTGTAAAAATAGGGAGGTGTGGGAACACGGGACCGGGAGAAGATGGGGAAGGTGGGGGGGGGGGGGGGGGGGGTAGGGGAGGAGGGCCCTGCCCTTACCTAGGTCAGGGGGTGGTGCCACGGTGTGTCACATCCAGAATTACGTAGCAAGAGTCGGAGGCGGGCGAATGGATTACATATGATAACATAAAAGTAGGTGTATGATCTCCTTAAATAGGGAAGGTAGACCGCCAATGCTGAAGCTAGTTTTGAGCTTCTCTCTTAAACTTGTCCGATGTGCAGCTCTATTTGAGCTGCACATAAAAAGAGAAAAGAAAGCATGGAGGAGAGATCATGGAAGGATAATAGTCAATATGAACAAGATGTGATGAATAAATCAATGTCAAGTAGAGAGAGGAATAATGAGTGCATTGAGAGAAGGGTGAGGCAGGGCGAGGCGTGTGCTAACAGGGTGTGAGCGTGGTGGGGCCAGTTACAAAAAGAGATTTATGATTTTGTTTCTAAAGAAAATCCTCATCTGAAGATGAGACGCGGAATATTGAAATTTATCCCCATATTTTAGGAATTGAATTGATTTTTTTCCCCAGGTGATTCGATCGCCGTCGTCAAAAACATTCATTCCAAGTACCGCCCCGTCACTTTTAAACACTCGGCTTTCTTCGGCAAACTCCGGCAGTGGTCGGGACCGAAGGGGAAGTTCATCAGACACGCGATGCGCTTTATGCGGAAGCAGAAGAAGAAGGACTGGGTTTCTAACCACACGCGCCCGAAAGATGCGCTGCGAGCAGGGAAAGCACATCAGTGGAGTCACGAGCAGGTGATGCAGTAGACATCAGTTTGTGAAAGAGTAACACAGAAGCCAAAGACATCTCTTGTCTATCAAAGAGTTATATGCCATGAGCGTATCTGGAGCGTATATGATTTCCTAATGAAGTTACAGACAGGTTATTGTCTTCATAGTTGTAAACATGGCTCAAGAGTGGCAGTGGTAATAGCTAACAGCTGAGGAACTAAGGATTTGTTTGATACCCATCATGATTTCATATATTCACGTTGTCTTTGCATGGAGCAGGTATCCCAATATAGAAGTATAGTATAAGGTCTAATTCAGTATTCTGTAAATATGAAATGTTATAACCCACTTTTACTTGAGGTCTTGGTCATCACTACTTCTTATATTAGAGATAAATAATGCATTATTGCCAAATTTGCACAACCTGGGAGAAAAACTGGCACATAGTGCGCACTTAATTCCTATCGCACCCGACAGGTCGTCACTCTAGTAATCGAGACGATCCTGATCTCTGACAGCTTACTGAACAATAACAGAGTGAGTCGTCAAAGCCCAGTTGGTATCTTGCTTTGGGACTACCTTTGGATACATAACCCCTGGGAAGTATATTAAGTATATTGATTGTCCGGAGTATATGTATTTACATGGATAAAGAACGATCTACAGGTTCCTTGGAGAAAACTGGTGGTGGTCACAGCGACCATCTTCAATTTAACACCCGACCATGTGGGACTTGTTTCAAACAGGTCAATCCAAACTTCGAAATTGTTTGTAGAAATTCATATCCACCTAAAAATGTGTCAACCTGGATAGGGTTAATACATATACTAAAGCACGGACTTGTATATAGGACTGTGACTATAGTCTTTCAATTTGAATAGAAAGGAGTTGAGTGTTGCTGATCAACTAAAATATTCACGTGCCTAGCTCATTTGGAGACCACCTTATCATAAAAACTTAAACTGAAAGTATCTCGCTTGGTTCAGTGTATTCTGAAATGTATTATGGGTTTTTTTGTGCATCTTGCTGGAGGTAGAACTACATAATACATACATAAATCTATGCGCAACTATCAATTCTAAAATCGACTGCCATGTTTCTGCGTACCTCTTTTTCATTGGCCAATCTGACGGAGGTAGTCCCAAATAACCAGTCAGTAATTCTGTTCTCAGTGATGTACTGTTACTCCGGCATCTGCAGGCAGTTTACCTGTTTTCATTGTGATATTTCTAGTCGTCTGCTCTTGCTATTTCAATACTTCAGGTCATAAACCGACTATGAATGCCTAGGCTCATTAAAATTAGGGCCTGATCTGTAGTCATATTATTTTGTAAACAAAATGTGATCCTTTTAGCAGAAATCAAGGGTAATACATATTTGTATATTTCTCTTCTAAAAAATGAAATAATTATATCTATGTCATAGCTTTTGTGTTTATGGCAGTGTTAAGCTGTGTCCAAAGACTTCATGATATTGAGAATGTATTCCAATTGAACGACAGTGATGTTCGATCTGAAGTTAACATAGTCAAAATTCCTGCCTCCTCAGGACTTCCCTCTCGTAAACATGTAATATTATTTGTGTATTTTCTAGCAAAAGTTTGGATCTAACTTTAAACCGTCACTTTAAAGGTCGCATCTGGCCGGGTTCGAAAAGTTGATGCCAAGTCTCACCCAATCTTAGTACTATCTGGAAACCTAGCTTTGAACATTAAAATACGTACCAGAGTTTTTAGAGGTAAATGATAAATGCGACGTTTCTTTTCTGCATCATATTAAAATCAGGAACAAACTGTCAGTTATTCACTTTCATTCACCTCCTATATTTAGAAAGTAAATGGAAAGTGCACCTATCGTCATGCTGTCAGTTGTCATACCTTGATCTCTGACGAAATATCATGCAATGAGAAATTAATAGAAATAAACTGACTTGAATTGTGTACTTATTTATTTTGTGATTATATTTCGCACTGCCAATAAATCAAGGCACCCTATTGATATATTAGATCATACGGGTGTAATAATCGAGGGGCCAATCTAAGATTTAAAAAAGAAGTGTGAGGGACGCTTTAAGTGAGGGACCATGCAGGCAAAGGAAGCGGAATTCTCTATACATACATCATTGCAGCTGTAGAATCTGTCGGTGTATGGGCAGGTTGGTGCGTTGGGAGGTTGGTGTGTGGATAGGTTCGTGCGTAGGCATACTGAGTGGCGGCATGCAGAAGAGCGGCAGGTTGGTGGGTGGGCATGCTGAAGGGTGGTTCAGGTGGGTGGGTGGGTGGTCAGGTTGGTGTGTAGGCAGGTTGGTGGGTGGTCAGGTTGGTGTGTAAGCAGGTTGCTGGGTGGTCAGGTTGGTGGTAGGGAGGTTGGTGGGTGGGCAGGTTGGTGTGTAGGCAGGTTGGTATGAAGGCAGGTCGGTGGGTGGCCATGCTGAGCGGTGGTAGTTGGGTGTGTAGGCACCAACCTGTTCACATATAAACCTTCCGACCCAACAAACTGTCCATCTTCAACCTACCTGTCCACCAACCTGCCTACCAACAAACCTTTGAATAAGCGTCTTTATTGCTTTCGATTTCACAATCGATCTTCTAATACAATAATTGTGTATTCCACCCACCCACCTGCTCACCTATCAAATTGCCTACGGACCCACCAACCTGTTCATATATCAACGTTCTGACCCACCAACCTGCCTAGTTCCTTACCTACCGGCAAGATGTTCACTTGGAGACAGAACCATGACCAATATAACTGGTCAGAGTGCAGTGGTGTAGGTAGGAGGGGAGCGTGTCTGGCTGCGTGAACGTGTGAAAAAAGCCTCAGTATGCCTGTCTCTGACACCACCCTTCCACCCACACCACTGCTCCTACTTACTCGGCTTTCACACGGTGGGCGACTGGCGCTGCTGCGGCCGCGTTTGATAATATACCACTGCACTGAGTTTCACTTGGAGACAGAACCTTGACCAATATAACTGGTCAGAGTGCAGTAGTGTGGGTGGGAGGGGAGCATGTCTGGCCGGTGGTCATGTGGGGGGGGGGGGGGGGGGAGGCATGTTACAAGACTGTTGTAAGACTGTTGTAAGATGGATACAAGACTGTTGTAAGACTGTTACAAAACTTGTAAGACTGTTACAAACTGTTGTAAAAACTTTAACATGACTGTTGTAAAGACTTTAACAAGACTGTTACAAGACTGATATAAGACTTTTGTTGGACTTACAAGACTTGTAAGACTTACAAGACTAATACAAGACTGATATAAGACTGTTATGAGACTTTAACAGGACTGTTGTAAGACTGTTACAAGACTGTTGTAAAGACTTTAACAAAACTGTTACAAGACTGTTGTGAGACTGATATAAGACTGTTGTAGGACTTACAAGACTTGTAGGACTTACAAGACTGTTGTAAGACTGATGCAAGACTGTTGTAAGACTGATACAAGACTGGTGTAAGACCAATACAAGACTGGTGTAAGACTGATGCAAGACTTGTAAGACTGTTACAAGACTGCTGTAAGATGGATATAAGACAAGACTAATATAAGACTGTTGTAAGACTGTAGTAAGAATAATTGACTGATTTAAATGGTTTTATTCTTTGGGTTTCAAACCGAAATTATGGCAATGCCATATCATCCTTTGTACCCTTGTTAAGAAATCTATTATAACGATGCCCCTTAGAGTACTGAGTATATGAGCGTAATACGACTACAATACCCATTTAAATTATCTCCAGAGAAAATATAGTGACAAGAGTGCGTCACCTCTGTATGTGCCGACTCTACTTGTACATCTGGCGCGCAGAAACTTCCCCGTCCTACTGGGTATACCGGCTTAAACCCCGTTTTCGGTAATGGACTATCTTGGGCCACGCAAGGCTGGTACCCCCTATCCAATTGACTCAGGCAGAACTCGTCCGGCCGGTCGTCTGGACTTTCATGACTTTCTAAAGTTTTAATTCTAAACTTTTTTATAACAAAGTCCAACTCACATTTAAGCTCACAAACTTCTCTTTTCAAGTCTGCATTCTCTTGTACCACTGCCTGTAAGAAGGGAGAAGGAGAAGACGACTTCCTATCTCCCCCCCCCCCCCCCCACCACGTGGCTTATCGTCCATCTCCCCCTCCTCAGCATTTATATTATCTAATTCTAATTTGCAGAAAGGGCAACCTTCTTTGTGTGATCTACCGTCGTATTCACATGTGCATGTCTCGCACCATCTCATAGTAAAACTTTAAAGTCAATGCAAGTCACAATACAAGTCCCCATACAAGTCAAACAAGTGTTAGTATGGAACAAAACCAACCAGAAATTTCCAGCGTGACGTCTGCACTCGTTGGCGGCTGAGGAGGGAGAGACCGATCTCCAGAACCTTGCCTTCCCAAGTTGATGAAGCGTGACGTGTTCAAGTGCGTCGCGCCCTCCCGTGGTGATCCGTAGAAATGGTCCTAGGGGGTCCCTCTGGCATCCAGTTCTGCGTTTATACTTATAATAAGCCTTTCCCCCATATTTCTCCCATGTATATATATGTGTGTGGGTGTGGGTGTGGGTGTGGGTGTGAGTGTGGGTGTGGGTGTGTGTTTGTAATGTGTGGAAAATGGGGACTTGCATCAGTTCACACACCTTTTAACTGGGGACCTAAAATTAACTGGGGACATTTTTTTGGTCCCAAGTTGCTTTTGCTATGAATTCATATATATTTCGCCTTTTTATTAGAGAAAAATCACTTTTTGAAAAAGTACTCAGTTATCAATTTTTCATATATACACATGATCATACACACGGTAGGCCTTCAACTTTCACACACACATTGCTTATGCGCATGTCCTAATGAGATCAGACAACAGCCAGCCAATCATATGACTTTCAGTTCTGCAGTGCATTGTGGGTGTTGGTGTGTGTAGGTGTGTGCAGGTGTGCTTGCATTTGGTGGAAAATGGGGACTTGCATCTGTTAACACACCTTTTTACTGGGGACTTGAAAATTAAGTGGGGACTTTTTCAAGTTTCATATATATTTCACCTTTCTATTACAAAAAAAATCACTTTTTGAATACACACACACCATGAGATACACATAGGGGCATCAATTTCTACACACATTGCTTGAGTGCATGTCCAAGCGATGTCAGACTGCCATATACTCTCCAGCCACTGTCTGAACTGTCTCTAAAGATGTAACCCAGAGCATCTGCTAGAAGAGTAAGCATCTGCCTTGGGAAAAGACATTCTGGTAAGTGATGCTTACATTATTTTTTGTATTTTCACCCATCAGTTAAAGTATTGGCATGTCAATTAATGATATTCAGAATAAATAGAGGCTTGGGGTTACAGTTGCCATATTTGTGACCTAAATATTGATTCTGTAGTCCAAAATTCAGAAGAAATATACCACACTTTCTGTCAATGTAGCTCAATTGACTTTACACCTCTGCCTGACCTATGTGTCCTATACATACTTGTCTCCCCGCCCCCTTGCCTTCCCCCTCACCCTCTCCCATTCCTTCTCCCTCTCCCTTGCCCTCTGCCTCTCGGACCCTCTCTCTCACACTATCCCCAATTACCTCTCTCTCTCCCATCCCCTTGCTCTCTCCCTCACCCACAACCTTTCCCTCATTCTCTCTCCCTCACCCTCTCTCACATTCTTTGTCCTCACCCTATGTCTCTCCCTTGGCCTTTTCCCCTCTCTGCCCTATCCCTCTCTCTCTCCTTTCCCTTCTCCGTCACTCTAGACCTCACCCTAATCCTGTCCCTTGTCCTATCCCTTTCACTTGCCTCTCCCTCAGCTCTTCATCTATTCTCCCTTATCTTCCACCTCGCCCTGGTCCTCTAAGTCACCCTCGGCTTTCTCCCTGGTCCTCGCTCTCACCCTTTAACTCACCCTCACCCTTGCTCTCTTTCACCTTCTTCTCCTACCTGGCCCTCACTCTTACCATCTCCCTCACCATGGCCTTCCCTCTGGCCCTCTCCCTGGCCCTCACTCTCACCCTCTTGCTCACCCTCTTGCTCTCGCTCTATGTTGCCCTCCCAGTCGCCCTTGTCTTCACCCTCACCTTCTATCTTGCCCTCTCCTTCGCCCATTGCCCTTTCCATCTCCCTCACTCTATCCCTCAACTATGTCCTCTCCCTCGCCCTTTCCCTTTCTCCTTCCCTTTTCCTCACCCTCTCTCTCTCACTGGCTCACTCTCCCCACTATATCCTGTCCCTCGCATTGCCCTTTCACTCACCCTCTCTCTTATCCTCATACTTGCCCCCTCCCTCACCCTCTCCCTCTGTCTCCTTTGACTTTGCCCTCCCCCTCTTCCTCTCCCTATTACTCTCCCTCACCCTCAGCCTCTTCCTCTCCCTTGTCCAGACCTACACTGAGTAACCCATATTTACTGACGCATACTGACTGATTTATATCTACTGACCAATACCGACTGACCCATATTATCTGATCCATATCAACTGATCCATACCAACTGACACATACTGACTGACCAACACTGACCCATACTAAGCGACCCATACTGAATGAGCCATACAGCTATACTGATTGACCAATACTGACTGACAATATACCGACTGACCCATATTGACTGATATATATTAAAATACTGATAATAACTGACCCATACTGACTGATCCATACTGACTGCCCCACACTCAGGGATGCCAGTTTGTAGGATTTTGCCTACATGTAGGATTTTCATTCTAGTCTAAAAGATATATGGAAACTTCAAGAAATTGTATTTGTTTTAAGAACAATATAGACTCCAGCTTCTCTAAATCTTATATAAACTTGTTTTGTAATTTTCCAAATTTTTCTAATTCAGCTACCCCCAGTGCACACAGTTAGAAGGCCTATGAGCCTAGAGCTGTAGGATGGTAGGATTCCTGTAGGAAATCCTCCCACGGACAAGGGCAAACCAGAATGCTGAAATCTGATTGGCTTAAAATATGTCATGTGAGAATAAAGTTGTGGGGGCCTTACCAAGTGTTAAAAGAAATCAGAAGAATACCTTATGAACTTGTAAAGATATTATGCAGAATATAGAACTGATAATATGTGGTAATCTATTCCAAATGGATTTCTTTGAATAGTTCCCCATTTAGTGCAGAACTACACATAGACCCACTCTCAGAGCAGATATCCAGATATCATATACTGCCAGACTATATCCAATGATCTGCTGGGAGAGTGATGGGGATTCCCCATACACCATATGCGTTTTAGGTGAGACATAGACTGGCCTCAGTCCCCATGTAGGATTTTTTCCTCACCCCAACTGGCATCCCTGCACACTGACTCCCCATATTCCTACTGACCCATACTGACTGACATATGCTCACTGACCCTTTCTGACTGCCCCATATTAAAGAACTGGCTTTGACCAGATTTTGGAGGTATATAGTATATATAGAGGTTTAAATGAAAGACGGGAGGGGGTGCGCCTCGCCCCCCTAAGCAGGGAAGCGGGGACACTTCCCCGCAGGGGCCCGTGCGCACCACATGCTACCAACCACCCTCCCCTGGACCAATATCACAGCAATGCAGTTCAAATGCCTAGGTGAATGTCTAAAAATTTATTAATTGTAGGAATTCAAACTTCAGCATGCCCTGACACTAACACTGGGGATTGGGGGTTTCATAAATTTTGCATACATATTTCATGAATGGCCCCAAAGTAATGGCCAAATATTTTCAATCCTATATTTCCTATATTGTATATGCCAACATCTCCCTGTTGCCTCAACTCAAGGAATCTTTCTATTTCTTTTCAAATTAACAGGAACGCAAAACAGTGGTGGACTGTGATGCAGACAATGGGGAACATCACAGCAACTCAGTTAAAATTGCAAGGGAAATGGATAAAAAGTGAGTTTAGGTGAGTATAAATTCTAGCATCATCATTGCATGATACTCAAACTCTTTCATCAAAGTCATCCAATATAAGGTAAATATGCATTTAGGAGGTTCGGGATGGTTACATATTATGAAAATTTTGCATATTCTTCTTTTCCCCACAGCAGAACATAGATTTACTTCTATGTCATTGGCCAATCCTTCTCATACCATGTCTATGTGGTCTGGCAAGTAAAATAACTCTCACATTGGTAAATGTGAGGGATCACATTTCCTGAATTCATCACTTAGATGTGATTATCAACCTTTATGGCATAAAACAATCTTGAGAAAGTCTTGTAAGTACCTATAATGGTTTACTGGATGTTAAATCAAACCAAGAAACAGACAATGATTCGTCCTTTCTTTTGTATTGTGAATAACAGAGACACATTTATTAAGATCAAAGTGTGTTGCTTAAAAAGCTTACTCGGGAGAGCCAAAGCTCAATCCTTGCTTCCATATCTTATACAAAGCTAGGTAACTCAGAGATGGGTTTGGTACAGATAGCCAAAGTTAAATAACCCAGCCACTGAAATAGAGAAACTCTCACTCACTGATAACCCAAGTCATTCCGAATAAAAAGAGGCACAACAAGAGATCTGCCAGCCTAGCTGCCTAGCTATATATAGTGGGTTGCATAACAAAGGGCAAACCCATGGCATTTCCATGCATGGGTTAGTCTCTATTACTCACAGCTCAGGATCCCCTGATGAGAAGGAAACAAAGCACTGCTCAATCTGCCTCCACAATGTATAATTCAGAAAATAAAGTGTCTCCTTTCCAATAGATAGCAGTCCAATGGCTAAACATTTTTGATCTCATATTTTTGCATTTTCTTTTTAAACTAACAGTGATACAGCAACACTGGTGGACTATAATGCAGATGATGGGGAACAACATCACAGAAACTCAGTTCAAATCGCAAGAGAAATGGATCTAATGTGAGCTAATTGTACAAGTTTTAACATCATCCTTGCATGTTAATCAAACTCTTTCATCAAAGTACTCAGCAATAAAGTACATATGCACTGAAAAAGGGTGGGATGTGCACAAATATTGGGAATTCTGCATAAACTTTTTCTCTTTTGTATTGCATATAACACTCACAGTGGCTTTTTTAAATGAACAGGAACACAGCAACAGTGGTGGACTGTAATCCAGAGGATGGAGGACAAAAACAGAGCATTCCACCGCAAATGCTGAACTACACAAAAAAAAAGTGAGTTCATTGTCCAAGTTCTCACTTCATTATAGACTTATCACCTACGCCCCCCTATCTTGTATTGGGCCCCAGTAAATCACATCAGAATCAGCTGTCATCTCTCCTTGTGGCTTCACAGAGCAACTAGTGCCTATGACACTCACATAATGCCTGAACTTTCACCTACTAAAACTCATCCAAATTATAACATATGCATAAAGATAATTTGTATATGGTCGAAAATCACGAAATGGCAGCAAATGCCTGAAATATTGAATTTAAAAGTGTCATTAATTTTTATTTGTCATCTTGACATATTACGGGACTCATTTGAAAAATTGGGAACACTATCTATCATAAATGGCGTCAGCAGAGGGCCTCAAAGTTGATAATGTCAAAAAACGTCACATTATGACCTCCCCCCCTCATTTGGGTCATATTGCTTCCTGTGAGAACATAATGTAATCACTGCTATTTCTCAATACAGTTTTAAGATTATATATATATATATATATATATAAATATATCTAGAAAATATATTGGACTCTGACTAACAATTTTTAAATTTTTCTAGTATCTATAGCAAATTTTCTCAATATTGTAGAATTTCAAACTTCTTAATAAGTTACCATACCATTAGATATAGTGCCTTGAAAAGTAGGACAATAGACGCCAAAATAAGTTTTTTATCATGACATATTATGGTTGCATGTTGCCAAACAGTGGAGTCCTAAGAATCAAATATTTGCACTTATAACAGACCAATTATGGGGGGGTTGTAACATGACGGGGATCATAGAGGGGATCGTAACGTGACACTTTTCTCTCAACTGCCATTAACACTTAAAGCAACACCCAAAGCAACACCCATCAACAACATCCACCCACTCTGGAGCTGTAGATTGTTCATGGATAGTTTTTTCCTGACTCCAACTGACATTTCTGGTCTCATATCTATCAGGGGTCGTAATGTGATGGGGGTCGAACGTGACCGGGGTCGTAAGATGATGAAAAATATGTGAGGACTGATAACTTTTTTTCAATCAAAGATTGAGTCTTCATTCCAAAGCAAATCTATGTATCCAACATATGAACACTATTTCCACCTTTTTCCTGACCCCAAGTGACCCAATAAGTGACCCAATGTGGGTCATAACATGACAGGGTTGCAACATGATGGGGTCGTAATGTAAAGGGGGTCATAACATGACGTTTTTTCTAGTAAAGATAGAGACTTCATTTTTTCGCCATCTTGCAGGTATATATGTACCCTTTAATACCATTAACCCTATCACGCGGGGTACCCGCGGCTGGGCTACAGTCTTGGAGCCGGGTACTAGTGCCACTGAATGCCACTAGAGGCCAGGTACATAGGCCTTTTGTGAAAATTCTGTTTTGGGATCACGTGACATGACATGTGGTACTTATCATTATTTTTCATTTCACTTAGAAAAATCAAATATGATGTTCATTCTCCGAAAATTTCATATTTATTAAGCTATTATTTTCAATTTTATTTAAAATAAACATATATTTTGCAAATGATGCCTCAAGGCATCACCTGGCCAGCACCGGTTGATGCCTCGAGGCATCACCCGGCCAGCCCTGGTTGATGCCTCAAGGCATCACCCGGCTTGAAAGGACTAAAGAACTGTTACTAATATTAAAGGGATTAGAGGGTGTCGTAACGTGACTGCCTAAACTACACCAAAATGGCACAAATTGAGATCAGTATAAAGAAAGCCATGTAGGTGGGAAGATACATATATGTGAGTAATTAAAAACTGTGAAAACTAATTGATTCTACCTCTTTTTTAATTATATTTCATGCATGATTTCATGCCGGTGTCATAATGTGACGCCCTCATGTTTTATCCATAATTTGTCTAAATATTGGAGTTATGTGGTTTATATGGTTTTAGACTCTGCTCAACAATGCCCTAGATGCATGAAAACCATCAAAAGTATTCCCCAAAAAGGTTTTTTTTTAATATTCAAAATATAGTCCATTTGCTGCCATTTTGTGATTTTCGACCATATGTGTTCCATATTGAGTTCATCATCTGTTACTTATCCCCTATTAATAGTTGGACTTCACTTTCTAATTACTAACAGATGTGCCCTGGTGGAGAGAGTTCTCTGCTGTTAAGGAGAGGGCATGGTCCCTAAAGTACAGAAGGGGCCACTCATACTGCAGGTAATCACAAAGGTGATCCTCATGGTAATCGCATAGGTAGTTTCTCCACTGAGCAAAGTTGAGTCTGAAAGGAAGGGAGATCCTGGCATCTAAGTGATTTGGGATGCAGATGGCCTTGACCTGGGTTTAATGAGAGTAGAAGGAGTACTACTCTCATTAGCCTAGTGTAAATTCAGGCCTGTAACCCTTGAGTATAGGTGAGATGTAGTTGGGGGTAGCATGGGATGAGGCCCTTTCCTGAGAGGGGGTGTAACCAGGTGGCCGGCCCCTGTGTCTAGGTGATGGGAAGGCTAGGGGTAGCCCGAGGTGGGTACATGGAATTTTATGGAGTGGGTAGTGTGACTGGTGTGGTCTAGGCAGGCTGGGCCAACCAGGGCCCTGCTTTTCAGTTGTGAAGTCTACGCTACCCTAAGATCTTTTGGGGTGACAAAAGATGGCTGGCGTCCTATAGACAGTGTTGTAGGGCGGAACTTGAGATTGGCCTTTGTCTGCCCTTGCCATGAGGTGCTTGATGGTGGCTTCCAGCTTTGCAAACTGTGGATCACTCACAGGGGGCTAGAGGCACTTCCAGTTTCAGCAGTGATGAGGGAGAGAGTGAGGCCAAATGCTCATAGCCACATGTGACTGAAGGGTCACCAGTGACTGGAGAGTGACTCGTGCTGTGTGCAGCAGTCGTCCCTAGCTGCCAATCATGGTGACAGTCCCTCTATCCTGTGACCATATTAGCTCTAACCACATTAGTCATAAAGCATTAGGTCTCCAGAAATTACCAGCCAGCCCTGGATGATACCTTGAGGCATCACCCGGCCAGCCCTGGTTGATGCCTCAAGGCATCAACTGGCATGAATGGGTTAAATCTTTTCAAGATAGCTGACAAAATTTCAGTACCCACATATGCAAACCAGTAGCCTCATTTGTGATTGTTTAATCACATAAATTGGATAGTCATTGCTTAGATATCTACACTACACACTCAGGAGGGGAGGTAGGGTTGGAAGAAATTATTTGAATATCTGCCTATCCTCCTGAAATTTTCTATTGCATTTTGGATGGGTGTTGGTTGGGGGATTTCTACAATTTTTGTATTTCATGTATGGTCCCAAATTTATAATGTCTAGTTCAGTGTACATGCTTAAAAATAAATATCATTAGAATGGCTATATATTTTCATTCACATTTCTGACTTCTCACCTTCTATCAGTGTGTGTACCCTAGCTTGTATTTGCCCACATATGTATCTTGCCTGTACTTCAGGAATTTCTTTTTCTCTTTTTACTGAACAGGTTAAAGGGTCAAGATTGGTATGAGAAAAGAAGGAGATGCCTCAACAAGTTCATATGCTGTCTGGAGGCCTGCCTGTTAGTGTTACTTATGTGTTTCTGCGGTGAAGTTGGCTTCCTACTTACTTAAAAGTTGTGTCTGTGTTGATTTTCCATTTTCCTTTACTTAATGTAACTATCATTATGATTTATTTCCATTCACAATAGTCCTTATTTCTCATATTATTCATCATAAGTAAATACACCAAGCAACAACAGTGATTTCTTAACTTATGTGAACCCTCTCAAGAAAATAAATGGTCTTGCTCCCAACTGTTTGACAAAGAATTATAGATTAATTTTGTTTTATTTCAAAAAGGATTACTGATATAAAGCCTAACTGACTAACCTTTTATTTTTCCTAGCTTTTCCCTAGAATATAGAATACTGCTTATGAATACATACACCAAATAAACAACAGTGATTTCTTCATACACTTGTATTTTTCTTTTTTTTTTAAGGCGATATTGTGTTACACAATCACCGAATTCGGCTATATAGCCGTTCTTCCACTCTGGCCCTAAACCCCTACTCCTCATTCTAATGGCGGGCGTTAAGCCGAATGGGCAGTGGGTACCATTTTTGTGTAAGTCTTTGGTATGACCCGACCTGGGTTTGAACCCACGACCTCCCATGCTCGAGGCGAACACCCTGACAACTTGGCCACTGAGCTTGGTATGAACCTTTCAAAGGCAGAAATTGCCCTGTTCCATTTTCTTTGAAAAACAAGAATACATTATTTTTTTTGTAAGAGAGAAGCTTACTGATCCAAAGCCTAACTGACTAATAGTTCTTACAGTATAACTATAATTGCCACTCTTGTATTTTTTGGAGCATTCCATATCGAATGTATGCTTTCCATAAAGGGGTAATCTCTTCTTCAACAAATGTTCTTTGCACATTTACCAAGAGTTAATCTCATGAAAATGTTGTCTGTGTGCAGATAGCCTAAATGAGTAAAGTATATATATATATATTGTTTTGGTTTTGAAAAATCTCTTAATCACATCTCGTATACATTGTAAGCAAACACCATAAAACTGATGGTAAACACTTCTAACTTGTAACAGGTACAATCCTTATGTGGTTTAATTTAAATAAAACATTCCCCATCATGACAGTGATTCAATTTCATTATATTCATGTATGATAACCTTTACAGTGACCACTGATGATTTTACCTGCTCATAGTGAGTCCATACACTGAATATTTGTCAGATCTTCAAAGCATACACAGGTGTAGGCTGTGTGAAATCTGGGCCCTGTTTTTTAGTCACGACCATCGTTATGGACGACATGTTTTTGCTGTGAGTGTGCTATAGTTGCGACATTTTAGAGGGTCGGACAATGATCGCCGCTCTACGACACGTAGGGCGGTGTGAAGTGTGCTATAGTCACGACACATGGAAGGTCACATGGGTAAATTTGTCTCCCAAACTGTCTTAGACCTAAGACATCTATGGACATGTCGTACCGAATGCGCAACTTCATTTCCCATGGGGATTAAGTGATGAAATATTAACACGTGTAAGGTATACATATAACTTATAATCGTACCAAATATGATGAAAATCAGGCGCACCGTTCTGAAGTGATCGGCGTTTGAATTTTGTCATAGCATATACTGCTCTGGTGGCCAGTGTAGACCTTGACATCGACTGCGCTTACTTCACTCTCCCAGCAGAGATTCGGCGCGCTATACCGCGAAAGATCTGTTAGGAGAGTGCGTGTACGATATCCGATCGATAGCCCGATGTTTCAAATTCAACCGCCGATAACTTCAGAACGGCGCGGCCGTTCTTCTTCATATTTGGTACGATTATGGGTTATATGTACCCCTTACTCGTCTTTTGTCGTCCAAAAAGGTCGTATATCGGCTGTGCGATCGTAGGCCTGCGACACTCACAAATGTCGTGACTAAAAAACAGGGCCCTGATTAACTGTCCACCAAAAGATTGTACTTTACCGTTGATTTTTTAAATGAATAAAGGGTGTCCATGAAAATAGATGCCTCATGTTATTATTGTTATCATTACACTTCATTGTTAATCAATGCAGTTTGTGTGAAATTATCCTTTTCAGTAATGATCTGGACCATATCACAGATGAGTTATTTTTATAGTTTGTTGCAAGGGTATAAAGTATAAACTTCCATATCAAAAACAATGTATATGCATTGACATGATAGTAAATGTCCTCAAAGTCCTTTGTATACAATTAGAATGTGTCTTTGTGCTGTATAGAAGAATATACTCCCTATTCCTATACTTGCTCATATTTTAATTCATTGTCTTACTTTCTTTCCTTTTTAAATTTCTTCCTTAAACCATTCAGTGCGAGTGATGCCTTGAGGCATTCCCCATCATTGTTCCATCAAGAAATAATGGATCAATAAAGATGAAACTTCCACAGAATATAATTAAGACATAATATTTAACATTATACCAATAATATATAAAAACATAATTATGACGCCTATACGATGATACTTATTCGAGGTGTATGACAGAATTTGTTCTGAACGAGTTCGGAATGAATTCTGTCATACTCTGAGAATAAGTATCATCATATTGGCATCATCACTGTGTTTTTTTATTATCATATACCTTATTTTGGTTATAATCCTCCGAAATCGACTCTGTTGACACTGTCAATGTCCACCAGCACGGTAAGTACATCAACCGAATACCTCCTGAATGTGACCGATTGTGAATGCAACATTCATACTAAACTAGTTATTACCCGAATATTATAAAGGAGTTATATTAATGTTATATATTACATGACCAACTAAAGTAAGCGTTCAGATTGTGACTACAACTGAATTATCCGTTTCGTCTTCTGGTTTACTGATTGTAATTGTGTGTGAACTTCTATAAAAGACTATGATGAATGTGTATTGTCAATAAGATTATCATGTAAACTTAAATTAGTATCGCTATATATGCGTATGATACATTGGAAGGATATTGTGTCGCTCTATGTATAAAGTGTTCTACTATATATAGAATGGTTGGTGTAAAAACGCTATACTGTTACCCATCTACCTACATACAAGGAAGATTGTTATTGACAAAAACTCCTGGATGTGATATTAATAATTGATGAGCCATCAATTACATAACCTGATATAATACGGTGAGGGGGTGGGGGGACAACTTTTTCCAGACGTCTCATCAATTTCTTTAATTGTATGAGGGATAAATTGAGTCATTCTAGGATTCCATACTGGTTTCAGGAAGATTTAAAATGGTGGCAAAAGTTTCTTTTCAATGGTTCAGAAAAAGATTTTAATTCCTAAGGAGGAAATGTTAAATACTGTTGAAACTGATTCCTCAATGCCAGGGTTTGGGGGACCTTGGGGGGTGATTGGTTTTTTGGGGTGTAGTAAAGTCCCATGGGTTGCGTTCAAGTGATGGATGAAACCTCTCATCATTGGATAAGGCCACCATTGGTGGATCATCAAAGGATAATTAATATCCTTGAATTGTGGCCGGTTTTTATTGCTGTTAAAAAATTGGGACATTTGTGGAGAAATACCCAGGTTCTTTTCTTATCAGACAATATGTCTGTAGTTCAAGCACTCAACACGGGTAGGAGTCAGAATGTCGACACAATGAAATGGCTTAGGGAAATTTTTTGGGTGAGTGCCATTTTCAATTTTCAAATTGTGACCAGGCACATTGCATCTTGGGATAATATTTTCCTGGATTTTTTGTCCAGGGTTTATGATGCTTGGTTGAAAATAATAGTTCCCCCTTTGTTAATTCAGGATTTTTGGTTATCAAATTCCTTTCCGGGCGTTTTCCCGGGAATTTTTTTTTTTTTTTTTTTCTAGCATGTTTGATAACACTTATTGATTCCACCCCGTCTACACTGTCGAACTTTGATGACAAAATAGAGTCTGATACCATAAAGCACACAGGAGATGGGATAGACACCCACAACCCTGGTCGAAACAATTTAGGGGACAGTTCTAGAGTTATTATGAAAGGGAATAACAATAAATTGAACAACCCCGACAAGAATTCGGACATTAGCAACAACAATGTTTTGAATTCTACCAATTTCTCTTTCTCTTCCGCACAGGTGATTGATGACCTCCTACCACCCTCGGTGCACAAAGCATAGCGCGACCTCCGGGAAGCAAACTGCAAAATGCATAAATGCGAGGCACGGGGGGCCTTCTACAGGACCTGCGTGGAAGCCGACCATATTGAGCCATGGTCTGCTGGCCTGGCCCCCATGCCAGGTTATCTCAACCAAGACGCACGCAAGCGCATCATCGATGAACGTCGACAGTCTAGCCTGCGCATTATGGAGATTGCGGCCACCTCACTTGCGAGACAGCAACAGGTCGCAAGAGATGAGAAGAGGCAGCTCTCCGAAATGATTGAGTCGGCCTTGATCAAGACCGGCAAATCACAAGAAGCCGCGGAAGACGCGGTGAAGCAAACGCGGAAGCATACGGATCTCTCGGCTAAGAGAGACTGGCGCCGCGAAAGGGTAATCCTCGATGAGAGGGTCCAGAAGAGGCACCAGCGGGCTCCAACAAGCACCCAACTCGAGGACCCTTACACTAATCGCCCTACAAACATCCGCTATGCCGACCAGTCCAACCAGAAGGAGGATTTTCCACCAAACCTGCAACCGGAGGAAGCCGCCAGGGGGCGGGGAAAGGGTGGAAAGGGCGGCAAGGGACCCAGAGGAAAGGGTCCGTCCGGCAGACGGAACCGGGGCCGGGGCATATACCAGTGTCCCAGCAGCCGGGGAAATTACTCCACCCGCCTGTGAGCTAGCATAACACTGATCCAGACAATGAAACAAGTAAAGAAACTAAAGTTTATTCCTTGTGTTGTCGTTGTTCTTTCTGTAAAACACCATCTAACGAGTCAGATATTACCAACAGTGGTGAAATGAGGGTAAAATGCAAATCGGATAGAAATCCTAGGTCTAATAAAGATACCACCACCAAGGCCCACAGTGGGCAACCCAGTACCAATATTCAACAGAATATTAACATTGAAGGGCTGACGCAGGACAACCAGTCCAGTAAGGTCTCCAAAAATTTGGTAAATGTAACAACAGGTAGCAATATAAAGAAACAACCCAATATCGTAAAAAGAAAATTGGGAGATACGGTTATCAATCTCTCGAGCTATGAGTTAACTGGTCCCGAACATTCGGTACTCAATAAAGGTCTAAACTTCTGCCCGACTCAATCGAAATTTGAGGAGGGAGACATCAAACTGGAATTAGACAAATTCCATCGTAACCTCAGAATCAGGCAATTCTGGGAAAAACGAAATGACACCAAGCGTCCAGACAACGCAAGCACAACCCCCACTTCACTGGGACTGGCCTTCAACGATGATCAGCTGAGGAAAGACCTAAAGGACAAATCCCTGTGGACTGCCCCACAGGGCTCGGCTAATCTAGAAGGGTTTATAGCTATAAACGAAATCTCTGTCCCAAAAAAACGTGGGTAAACGTGGGGTAAAACACAACATCACATGGGAAGAAAGATCCAGTCTAAAAAGTCTAGCTAAAAACAATGATCTAACAATCAAACCTGCTGATAAGGGGGGAGCCATCGTGGTAATGAACACCTCAGACTATGTGACTGAGGCCAATAGGCAGTTAGACGATGAAAAGGTGTATGTAAAAACCAGCAAAGACCTAACCGAAACTCATAACACCCAAATCAACAGCAAAATAGAGAACATGATTTCGAAGGGAGAAATAACCAAAGACTTAGGAGAATGTCTGAAAACAAATCAGGCACGAAACCCCCACATATATTTCCTTCCGAAAATACATAAGGCAAAACTCCCACCACCAAGTAGACCCGTGGTATCAGCCAACGGCTGTCCCACGGGAAAAATCTCACGCTTTGTGGACCATTTCCTAAAACCGGAGTTTCCCAAAATAGACTCGTACATCAAAGACACAAACCATTTCCTCAACGCAATCTCAGAGTTGGGAGAAATGGAAAGGGGAGATATACTGGGCACTCTGGATGTGAGTGCCCTGTATACCAATATCCCGAATACAGAGGGCATAGAGGTAATACGAGACAAACTCACAAAAACCAGAAAAACAGGAGCCAAGCCCTCCACGGAGAGCTTGCTAGATCTCCTAGAAATGGTGTTAAGTAAGAACAACATACAGTTCAACGGTACGAATTACCTACAGATCAGTGGCACGGCGATGGGAACCAGACTGGCCCCATCGTACGCAAACCTATTCATGGAAGCCTTAGAAACAAAGCTTCTGGCAGGGTATCACTACAAACCAAAAGTATGGCTCAGGTACATAGATGACATATTCTTTATATGGCATCATGGTGAAAGTGAAATGGAGAAATGGGTGAAATGGCTGAACGGGTTCCAAGTTCACCACAGAACATTCACCAGAGAGAATAATCTTCCTTGACACCACGGTGCACAAGGGAGAGGATGGAAGGTTGTACACAGACCTGTACACAAAACCTACTGACGAGAACACCTATCTTAGGTTTGACTCGGCCCATCCACCATCTCAAAAGCGGAGCATCCCATACTCACAACTACTGCGAGTAAAGCGGATATGCAGCAGGAACGAGGACTATGAAAGGAATGCTGAGAGAAAAATGCAGGAGTTCAAAGACAGGGGGTACCCGAAAGAACTCCTGAGGGACTGCAAACTCAAGGTAGACAAACTGGACCTAGAGGCAGTAAGAAACCCCCAAAAAGGAAAGAAAGAGGAAAATCAGGAGGAAAAAACCTTCATGACCAGCACGTTCCGACAAGGATGCAACATCCTGTCGGAGATCGTGGAAAAGAATTGGGAAGTGCTGGGGAAGTCCACCACGACCAAAAAGATCTACCAAAGTAAATGGATCAAAGGGTACAAAAGACCGAAAAACGTTCGGGATCATCTAGTGCGGGCCAGAACAACATATGACCCGCATGCGAAGATGAAACCCGAACAGGGAAAAAAACCTCCCGCAACATCTGCAAGAAAATCAACTGCAAGTATTGCAAGATGATAAAAAGACGGGAATGATCAAATCAACACACAATGGGTTGAGACACACAACAAAGCACAATGTGTCGTGCAATAACTCCAATGTAATTTATTGCATTGAATGCACAAAGTGCGGCAAACAATATGTGGGCCAAACCAAAAGAAAGGTCAAAGAACGGGCCTCGGAACATATGAGGTAGATTCAGAAAAAGTCTAGAATCAGTGATGTTCCGACACATTTCAACCGAGCAGACCACTGCGGGATAGAAAATGTGTCAGTACATATCTTGGACTTCATTTTTCAACACCTGGACAGCAAACGGGGGAAGAAACTGAGGGACAAGATAGAGTACAATTGGATCCACCGGCTACAAAGCCAGGCTCCTAATGGTCTAAACACAATGGACAGCAGATACGGATAATGTCCCATCAATGCCACGTCAAAAATTTTTTCCCGGGAAAATGCCCGGAAAGGAATTTGATAACCATAATATCAACCTGACATTATCCCAGACATCTGAACGATCTGCCCGATGAAAGGCAAACGCACCCAAAAAAATGCGGCTCCGAAATAAACCCGCAATAAACAAAAAGCTTCGGCAAAAAGCCTGATGAGATAATCCTATCGAAACTACTGAGGACGGCCCCCCAATAGGGGGGTCGCCAGTCGAAATGTGAAAACATGAGACAGATATGGAACCAGCCCCTGCAGGGTGAAAACACACACCCTCACTGAGTAATACAAGGCGACAGGGGACCAGTCCCCAGCCTGTTGACACTAGAGGTCAGGTCAGATCCCACTGGTACCTGACAATGACAGTGCAAATATCAACAAACTCAGAAAGTACACACACACTGATTGGTCAAACCAACCGCTCCCGGCATCGCAGGTCGGTAGGGACCAATGAGTACAAGGGTCAGGGTTCAAATACACGGTTAAACCAACCAGAACCATGGTTCAATATCACGGTGCCTTAGCCTCGCCGCCACAGCGGGATCCGAAAAACACCGGACAGATCACTCACTCAGTAGTCGCTGCCGACGCCACGTCAAACCAACCTTAATTCAGGATTTTTGTTGTTTTAGTGGAGGCCAAGATGTTGAAGTTCCAAGCTTCGTGGATGTCCTCGAATATGACGACTACTAGGAACTGTCAATGGAGGCAAATTTGAATATACTACTATTGTTAATTATTTGTCAGTGGTGTGGGTATTACATAGAGCTAAAGCTTATATAAAGCAATTAAGCTCTGTTAATTAATTCAAAAGAGTAAGCCCTGCCCTGCCCACTATCGAGCATGCGTAAAGCGGGGCTACCAAGGGCATTTATTCACTGGTAGGCCCTGTGTACATGTACCCTGGACAACTTTGAGGCAATGGTCGCCTATGACAGCTCTGCTTCAATGTTAAAGAATGGGAGTAGTGTCAGGGGATCGCTACCTGCGCTGATTGTCAGACTGGATCTATAAAACAGACACGTAGAGAGCTGAGGGCAGTTAGTCATGCCTGACACTGAGAAGAATAGACACACAGCCGTGATTACCGACCCTGACAAACATTATAGGCTATACAATGACCTCAACAAGAAATTAGGTAACTAATACACTAAGGACACTATTTCTATGTATCTCTATATGTGTATCTGTGTCTCTATATCTGTAGTCTCTGTATCTGTATTTGCATGTTTTCTAATGAATTTACAAGGCCAGGTGAGAGAAAGGTGGCAGCGCACTGAGGCATGACGGGTGGGGTCAAGGTTGTACTGGTGTGTGTATGTGGGGGAGGGGAGGTATGTATTTATATAGAACGTCCTGACCATGCTGTACAAGTCACAGAACGAGATGGTAATTTACGATTTGTACGGAATGAGGCATTTATGCCGAGATCCATACAAACCATAAATTAGCATCGAGTTCTGTGACTTGTACAGGCATGGTTGGACGTTATATATTTACTATATACCCGAATTTTAAAAAGAATCATTAATTTTATTTTTAACAACCGATATGTTAATAAACGTGTTTGGCAAGGTAATCCTTATTTTAGTGTACGGACCAGTATTTTTACATTAGATGGCGAAACGGTGCGTATTTACAGTATATTCGGCATGGGTATATAGTAAGAAACTCTATGTAACACGTATCTATATATCTGTATATGTATCTCTGTATCTTTGCCTGTCTGTCTATCTGGAGATCTGGTTTATGTCCCACCATTCCTCACACTATGAAACAGCTGAACTTACAAGGAATCCATGCTCGCTACCATTCTGTGGCCCAGCTCTGACTTGTTGTGGTCCCTGCATGTGAATGAGCTGTAGGCCACCCTCCCACCTGTCTTCATCCCTGACTGGTCCTGCCAACCTGACTGGTCGCCACCACTGCGACAGGTCGGCGCGTTCCCTCACCGTGTGAGGAGCGGCATTATATTTTTTTGAAAATTATCATAAGGAGTAATTTCCTTATCTCAGCTTTAATGGGATTAGGCATGTAGATGGTCACCCGTGGAAGAAACTTCCCACCAGGACACTACATCCAGTCGGGCTCAGCCTATGGATGTCAGTGTGAACACTCCGCTGTCAGGACCAGGTCAGACCCAACAGGATCAGACTGAAGTCCTACAGTCGAGGATGCCTCCCGCCGTGACACGGGCTGAGAAATCAGCGAAGCCCTCCAAGGCTAAGCCGATAGATCAGCCCGGGGAACAAAGTGGGGCACTGGGGGTGAATGCCAACATCATCCCGTTGGAGTCTGGAATCTTTTTAGATACCAGACCGACCTCTCTGCAGCAGTTGATGTCTCAGTTGCAGCCTACGCCTGCGCTGAGTCCACTGCGACCAAAGAGGACCGCCCCGGCAACGTCGGTTCCACCGACGGCTAGCACACCAAGTCAGTCGGAACTTCTCGACCTCAGGATATCCTCTGACGAGGATATCTAAGGGTTGACAACAACCGACTCGGCTGGTACCTAGCAGGCCGGAAAGACGCCGTCTAAACTCGGAACCGGCAGAGCCAACAACTCTCCTGGATCCGAAGTCAGACGGGTATGGGAAGTCCCGGGGAGGAAATTTTTTTTTCCGACCTAGCTACTTCCAGAATGTGGCCTCCTAGCCAGAATTCTGCACTTTCTCAGCGAACCGCAAGGATCGCTGGGAGGGGTAGAGGAAAAGTTAGGAGCGACCAATGATAAGCGATCCTGGGTTGGGGCTGGGGAAAGCCAGTAAAATGACTTCCCTAAGGCACAACCCTGGTTTCAGACGGCTGAAGGTTCTCTCGATGGTTAGGCCCATGATAGGCCCCCATCACGAAAACCTCCGGCCTGTGGTGTGGATCCTGTCCACACTAGTCCCTGGTACCGGGTAAGGAAGACTATGCCTTTCGGGTATAGGACTGACTTACCAGGTCTGTGTCGGAACTGAGTTCATCGACTCGATAATGAGATAGTAGACGTAATCCCTGTTCTGTTGGATTACGCCGGCTATTTCTACCTTGGGTCGGTGGTCGTAAGTTCTGAATCCGGCTTAAAATTGGGGCCTTAATTGGTACTCGATTTGAGCCGAGGAAAAATATGCCAGTATAGCTGGAGCCAAATGAAAGAACACTGATACCACACACTCTTACCAGGTGGATGGAGAATTGTTTTGCCTTTTTGGCCGTTATTTCCGTATTTGGAAACTTTTCAACACAGAAGGTGTCTAGCGAGGCTGACCCTTCTCTACATATGGATGTCTTCCAAACTGAAGAACAGTGGGAAGCCCAGCACCCGCCGGTATAGGGCTGAATGTAGTAGGTCTGCTACGCCGGTGGGCCAGCTGGGCTCGATACTCCAAGATGAGAAAGAGAACGACACTTCACTCGCCGGGAGCCAACAAAGGACTTCAACAAGATCCGGAACAGCTGGAGGCAGAGTGCTCGACAGGCCGGGCTGACCACCTGTAGGTCCGCGACTGTCGAGTCTTCCCTGCCCGATGCTCAAGAAATACGCTCCCCGGCTCAAGATGGGTGAATATCAAATTTATTCAAGGTGCTAGCGAGGCTAGTCCTACATTCTTCAAATGTTGTTTCTTCTTTCCTAAATGTCGTATTTTCCATATTTTTAATAATTTCTCCATCTTACAATTCCACCTTTTTCACTTATACATTGGTATCAGTGAATTCTTGTGAACACCAGGAAGCTAGAGAGTAGACCAAGAACTGCTGGATTTACGTGGTAATTTTTAATTGGGTAGTCCCTTAGCAGCAAAATGGCTGCCTTGGTTCCCCCCTTAGTAAAAACTGGGAGGGGTAATGTAGTGGGGTGGGAATCCAGCAGTGTTTGTTTGTTTCACGGAAGGTGGCGCGACGTGCCGATCCATACTGTGTAGTGATTCCGGACAACGTCGCACACGAGAGTGGCGCGGCGGAGACCGGGATTACATAACGCTTAGTATATATACTCAGCGTTCACAGTAGGTCAACAGGCTGTCCTCGCGCGTCTATTCTACGGAACGGACCCTTGGGCCCTCACTTTGCAGGCGGGTTCTCGTAACCTTCCTGGTGGTTAGGCGAATCTTCCGGATTAGCCTATCCAGCGCTATCTAGCACCCATGTGCTAGGGTACTGTACTTGTGGGGAAGATCTTCCAGATCTTTCCGGGAAGTAAGTGATTAATAAACATCCCTGTTTATTAAATGACGTTGTTGTGTTATGTGTGATTAGGTCTGTGCAAACTAGCCGAAAACCGAACCAACCTACGTTGAGTGCGTAGGGTGGGATCCTGCCTGGAACTAGCGTTCTGGATTGGGGTCATCCAACCTGCTAGACAGGCGGCGACCACCACATATGCATGCAAGTAGCCCTCTAGTGTACCAGTAGTATACTATTAAGATGTTGTAACTGGGTCAGCAGGACCCATGTGCCACCTAACTCACCAGAGGGCTCCAGGGGCTGGGGGTTCCTGTTAGATGGCACCTCCATGACTGTAAACACTCACACAGTGGAAATAGAGGATATGAACTCAAGCCATCCTGCCTTGTTTCAAGTCACAGCAAAGTCACACTTCTAAACTGGCAACGAGAGTGTTATATATATGTAGGGGTCAGGGCAGTCGAGCAGCGTTGTTTCACTTTAGAACTAGGTGGCGCGAGAGCCGATCCTTGCTGTGCGGTATGGCCGGCGGACCCGCAGTATGTAAATGCTGCGGGTTCACCCGCATTACGTAACTCGGCCGCTATATAAGGTCGAGTCCACAGCGGGTTGATAGGACTTCTCACGGTGCCTCTTTACGGAGTGAACGTCTGAAGCCTCACGAGTTGGTTAGGTTGTGTTGAAACACCTTTCAACGTTGAAGAGACCAGTATCTCTTCCCGCGCTAGTTGGTGCCCCGTAGCATCAACGAATTGTGTATTACTTCCAGTAATAAACGAACAGTAAACTGAAACTGTCCGGAGTCTGGTTTTCTATTCGCGGTTAAGTGGTAGTTGGTAGATCTCGGATCTCCCTCCCTTCTCCAGTGGGTAAAGCCGAACCCACCTGTATTGGCACGGAAAGTACAGGGTAGCGACTAGTCTCGGAACCTCTGGTCGGCTGACGATCGCGGAGAGTGGTAACACACTTTCAGCGACTAGAGGGTAACCGCTACATATATACTCTGTGTAGTGAGACCTTGAAATAGATACTCTGTGTAGTGAGACCTGAAATAAAACGCTGAGCAGCACAGGGAGTCGGCGATCTATAAGAGCACTTAGAGGTTGTTGTTGTCTGTATAATCAGAGTTAACTGAAGCCATCTCTCACCCAAATACACCACATAAATGGCGACGAGGATTTAAATGAACCTACATGGACTTCAAATATTGACTGTTTCCTCTGGCAATGGGGGAATAAGAAGATAAATTTGGCAAACTCTTGACAACAACTGCAGACTGCTCACCATGTGCTCCCAAGCAGAGGTAATGTACTAGTTTGTGTCAGCAGTACCAAATGGAAGGAAATAGGTAGGACAAACCCATAATTCTGGCAGAACTTTTGAGACATCTGTGAACCATCATATTTGTATTGAGACAGAAGTGCAGTTGGAGTAACTCAATCTGTGATACTCATCTGGTCACTTACTCAACTACAGTTTATTTACCACTTCAGACTGTCACACTCTGGATCTAGCCAAGTAGATCTAGCCAACTTGTGTGTTGTGGTAAACTGGTCATCACTGTCAGTACTCTCAAATCTACATTGTTTGGACATTCTTGAGTGAATTGTGCATTTAGCAAAAATGAGTGACTTTGTTCTACCGCCATTCCAATTACAACCTCTAGAGTCCGCGACTAAGCAGTGGGAAAGATGGCTCTTAAAATTTCCTCATTTCCTGGTGTACAAGGGTATCACTGATGAAAACAAAAAGACATCAGTATTGATACTGCATTTGGCAGATGATGCATTGGATGTTGCCACATCCCTAGGCATTGATGAAACTACAATGTTTGCCACTGCAAGAACTAGACTCACTGATTACTTTGCACCAAAACGCAAAAAGGAGTATGAAGTTTATCTGTTTAGGCAAGCATACCAAGAAGCAAATGAAACTATTGATCAGTTTCATACCAGACTTATCAGTCTATCTAAAAACTGTGAGTTTCATGATGTTGATGCTGAAATCAAATCGCAGATTATTCAGAAGTGCCAGGTGGAGAAGGTTTGCCAAAAAGGACTTACTGAGCCAGATATGCAGCTGACAGCTCTTATGAAGTTTGCACGTACTGCGGAATCTACAAGTAGGCAAGGTAAAGTGATGGCCCAATCCATGTCTACTGTGACAACTACTACTGCAGCGACGGCTGAGTCAAAGGTCAACAAAGTGACGTCAAGGCCTCACATGAAATGCCAAACATGTTGTCGTTTCAATCATTTTCATAATGTGTGTCAGTAATCTGGAACTAACTGTGTTCAGACTGAAGAGGGTGCAACGGCATCACAGCCAGATGATGATGTTGAGTATCAGTATAACCTATATCACACAGCTGGTAGTAAAAAGGTCAAACTGTATACGGTATGTGTAGATCTAAATGGTGTTTCTACGAACATAGAAATTGATACAGGTTCTGGGGTAACAATTTTGAATGGTGTTCAATTTGAAAATGTCAAGAAGAGTAATCCTGATCTGGTGTTATGTAAAACTAACTTACCTGTACTTAAGATGTTTTCAGGTGCAAGTCTTCTTCCACTTGGTTGTGTGACATTGAATGTACAGCATGCAGGTCAGTCATTACAACTTGATGCATTGGTAGTTGAAGGGTATGGACCATGTCTACTAGGTCGTGATTGGATTGAACAGTTACGTCTAGATTGGTCATCTATGCATGTACTCTCTGAGGTAGACTACAAGAAGTTGTTTCCAGAACTATTCAAACCAGGCCTTGGTAAGTTGAAAGGATTTGAAGCGAAACTGTACATTGACCGTGATGCTAAACCACAACAATTTCCGAGCTAGGCCTCTACCTTGGTCATTCAAAAGCAAAGTTGAAGCTCAGTTAGATCGTCTTGAATGTGATGGTGTTATCAAAAAGGTTGAATTTGCAGATTGGCATGCACCTATTGTTCCAATTTTGAAACCAAATGGGGAAGTGCGTATATATGGGGACTACAAACTAACTGTAAACAAAGCTGCTAAGGTTGATAAGTATCCAATTCCCAACTTGTATCAGAAACCAGCTGGAGGTGTGTGTTTTTCTAAACTGGATCTTAGTCATGCATACCAACAAGTAGTCCTCAGTGAGGAATCTTGTGAGCTCACTACAATCAATACAACCAAAGGTTTATTCCAGTATACGTGTCTGTGTTTTGGGGTATCTTCAGCACCAGGTATCTTTCAGAGAATCCTGGAACAATTATTGCAGGGTATACCCATGGTGACGGTCTATCTGGATGATATTTTGGTGTCGGGCAGGACAAGGGAGGAGGTACATCAAAACTTGATGACTGTACTGGGTCGACTGCAGCAGGCAGGGCTTCGCCTAAGAGGTGAGAAGTGTGTTTTTCTCCGAGATTCCGTTGTCTATCTAGGTCACAAGCTGGATGCTCTAGGAATCCACCCGACTACAGAAAAGGTAGAAGCACTACAGAAGGCTCCAAGACCTACCAATGTGAGTGAACTCCGCAGTTACCTGGGGATGGTGAACTATTATCACAAGTTCCTTAGGGATCTTAGTTCCACACTCGCACTGCTGAACCAACTATTACAGAAGGAAGATATCTGGAAATGGGGACCAGACCAAGAACAAGCTTTCATCAAATCGAAACAACTGCTGCTTTCGTGGCAGGTTCTGGTGCCGTACAATCCGTCATTGCCCCTGGTTTTGGGCTGTGATGCATCACCGTATGGTGTAGGTGCGGTACTCTCTCATCGAATGTCTGATGGTTCAGACAAACCTATCGCGTTTGCATCCAGATCTCTGGCGCCGGCAGAGAAGAACTATGCCCAAATTGAATGCGAAGGACTTGCTATCATCTTTGGGGTAAGCAAATTCCATAAGTACATCTATAGAGGAGAGTTTGTCATTGAAACAGACCATAAACCGCTGTTGGGTCCACTCAAGGAAGACAAACTTATCAGCCCAATGTCATCGGCAAGGCTGCAACGTTGGTCATTGATTATGTCTAATTACCAATATAAACTAGAGTACAAGCCAGGCAAGTACCACGGAAATGCTGATGGACTTAGTCATTTACCGGTAGCCATGCCGCCATCATCGGTACCTGTGCCTGCGGAGATCATACTCTCTTTCGAGGTCCTGGGATCTACCATGGTGACTGCCCCACAGGTAGCTGCCTGGACTGCTAAAGACCCAATCCTGTCATCAGTACACCAGCATGTTGTACAGGGTTGGCCTTACGAAGTAAGGGAAGAGATATCTCCTTACTATCGCAGGAGGGAAGAACTATCTTCGGAACACTATTAGAAGTACTGGGTGTACTTAAACCCAAGATTGCTGTCGCTCCTTTGCAATGGTGTTTCTACTGCCACATGAGATAGCGAGTCAGAAGGGGATGGCATTTGTCACCATCAATATTCGTAGTTTGTATAAGAAGCTAGACCAGGTGAAGATGCTCTTCAACAAGGTGGATTTTCTGTCGGTCACTGAGTCCTGGCTTGCTGAGAAATACGATAATTCACTGTTAACTATCCCGAATATGTCTAGTTACAGAATGGACAGGAACCCCACCCTTAACAAGAGTGGAGGAGGAGTTATTTTATATTTAAAAATCTCCCTGTCCACTGCTGTACAGAAGATCGAAAATTATTGTATAAGTAACAAACATGTGGAACTATTGTCATGTGAATATAACCAACTTAATCATAAGAAAATGCTCGTCCTAACGGTCTACCGCCCGCCTAAGGGAAATGTGCAGCAGGCATATGATGCAATCTCCAGTATATTGTCTGATCGGAAATATGAGAATCATGAAGTTTGGATTCTCGGTGATCTAAATATCAACCTCAATTACTCAAATACACACAAGTATAAGATCATGAAGGATTTCCTGTCACGCCACACCCTTAGTATAATGAAAACTGGTAATACATATTTAACTAAATTTGGTGCATTTAAAATTGATCACATATATACTAATTCTAGACACATCAGTTTAAGTGGAAATTGTAATGCCTACATTAGTGACCATATTCCTATCTTTGTAATTAGAAAATTTAAACGCCCCACTACTAAAACACATATTTTTTCTGGACGTAGTTACAATAACTTAGTCAGGGAGGACCTGGACAGGCATCTGGATCAGTTTGACCATACTGACTCTAATACTCTGTCCGTGGAGTCGCTTTATCGAAGATGGGAGGCCCATCTTTTTTCCTTTTTGGATGATGTCTGTCCTGTTAAAACATACCATATAAGACAAAGAGATGGCTTTGACCTGCCGCTTGCAACTCAGGCTATGATTAATAATAGGGCTAGACTGATTGCAAGAATACACAAAAAGCACAATGCTGCTGAGCTTGTTGGGTGCCGCAGACTGTCAAAGGATATAAATAGAGCAATACAGGATCAAATAGCAGTACATATAAAACATGAGTTGTCAGTGAATTTTACAAATCCCAAAAAATTCTGGGCGAATGTTAAATGTGTGTAGTCTCCGATACCCGACACCAGAGCCCTATCTCTCGAGGACAATAGCGGGTTGATTGTGGAGAGTCATGATCTACCTAACTATCTAAATGACCACTACATCAATATAGCGTCAAGAATAACTAAACCTGCCACTCCGCTTCGTCAAGTGCAGGATTACCTAAAAGACCAAGTCCATGAATCCATTACCCTTTTGGAGATGGATTTAACGACATGTGTTGAATTGATAAAGAAAATTAGGGTAAATAAATCCTCGGGTATTGACAACCTTAGTAGCCCGTTTCTGAAAGCTTGTCTTTTACATAGCCCTGGGATATTGTTATCTATCATAAATAAGGTTTTCTCTACAGGATTTTTCCTGCCACTTTGGTGCATGGGCATTGTTACCCCGATCCCAAAGATTACGACCCCAAAGAGGCCTGTTGACCTTAGACCTATCACTGGCCTCCCAGTGTTCTCCAAACTGCTTGAATATGAGATACACAGACAACTCTTATCACAATTATTGGATGATGGATGTTTTTCAAAATATCAGTATAGATTCCTTCCGGGCAGATCCACTGGTCAGGCTGTTTTTCGCCTGTTGAGCTGGCTGTTTACAGCCAGGGATAGTAGGGAATTTTCCATGTGCCTTTTTTTAGACCTGCAAAAGGCGTTTGACTGTGTCGATCACGACAAACTAATTGAGATCGTTGCCTTAAAAACGGGAAATGCGCTGGTGGTACAACTCTTCCGCTCGTACTTCTTTAATCGTATGCAGGCCACCAGGGTGAGTGGAACTCGGTCATCGTTTGTTGGTGTTGAAAAGGGCGTGCCCCAGGGCTCTGTCTTGGGGCCCGTCCTTTTCATCTTGTATATTAATGGATGCCTAGATACAATAAGGCATGCGCGCTTCCTTCTCTACGCAGATGACATAGTTTTGACCGTCAGTGGTAAGGATCCGCAAATACTTCAGAAACTGCTTCAGGATGATATTAATAGTCTCCTGTCCTGGTTTGATACCTACCATCTTGTTCCAAATGTTAACAAAAGTAAAATACTCTGGTGCCTTCCCAACAACCGGTACACTATGGATACACTTCCCACCTGTAGTATACATGGGAGGCCGTTTGAGTGTGTTCATACGTTTAACTACCTGGGAATCATCGTCGACTCTAGACTTAATTTTAACGCCCACTATGAAAAAATTAAGAATGACTTCAATCAGCGCCTTTTTAAACTTAGGAAGCTCCGATTCTTTATTAATAGTGAGACTGCTGTTGCGATTGTGAAGACTATGATTCTAACGAAGCTTGAGTATTGCGACTTTGTCTCGGTCTGTCTTACCCAGTCACAACGCTCTAAACTGCAAGTCTGGCTAAACAACGCTCTTCAATGTTGCTTTGGAGTTAGACATGTAGACAGAACTGCGGTAACTACCTTACTACACCGAGCAAATTTAGAAAGATTAAGTCTCCGTAGAACTAGACACTTGTTATCGCACGTCCACTGGTGGGCCTCAGACCCTGATAATCTTCGGACCCCACATAGTGATCTACAAAGACCTCAGACTAGAAGTATCGAAAAAATAAAGCTTTTAATACGAAGACCCAAAACCGACCTATTTAAGAGGTCTCCCCTATATCATGGAAGCAAGCTATGGGACTGTCTGAGTGCTGAAACTCAGCAAATCGCTGATAGACATGCTTTTAAATCAGTCTTAAAACGAACCGACCTAGAAACACTATGCGAAGAACTTGTGGACTGAACTGATTGAAAGCACGTTTACTATATTATGTGATACCTAAAATTATAGACTTAGTGCGCGTATCGTTTGACTTGAGCTCTACCTCCTCGTCGTCTTTTTCGCCTTTTCCTTTGAAACGTGGTATACCCTCATTTTACCAGTATGTACTACTTTAGGTAATATAGGACCATGTTTACAATGCCATTGACCTGTTGTATTGTCAATCCATGTCCAACTTAGTTTGGTAATATGTTGTCATTTATGTTCTTGTCTTTGTCGTTTGTGCCCCCATTTTTTTTCTCTCCCCCTAACATAGAGTATATATCTATCGATAGTGTTTCCCAAGTTGGTCTGGTACAACCCAAAAGTCTCTATTATCCTGAGGTTTTCTACCCAGATTACAGACTAAATACACAAAGACGTGCGTCCCAGTGACAAGAGCTAATCTGGAACTTTAAATGAACTGGAATAAATATTCCGTGCTGCTGGAGGTTTTGAACCCTATGCAAACCTATGGCCACTGTCCTGGTGTATAGTACTAAGCTAACCGACCCTATGGCACCTATCAATGCCTGATTTATGATTGTGATTGTTCCTTTGTATCAAAGTATTGTTACAACTTGACTGTAAGGTTGAAAATCTTGTATATGTATAGAAGAACCTTCTGTCAATAAACTTTAAAAAAAAAAAAGAAAAAAAAAAAAGGGTGCCTGTTGTGGGGCGCTAGAGTTATTATTCCGCCTCAAGCACGCGACAGGGTTCTCGAGGAATCACATGAATCACATCCAGGAATTGTAAGAATGAAATCTTTGGCTCGCAGCTATGTATGGTGGCCAGGTATTGATGCGGAGATTGAACGAAAAGTGAAAGAATGTCAGCAATGCCAAAGACAATCAAAGTCTCCACCACCTTCCCAACTACATCCATGAGAGTGGCCAGGAAAACCATGGCATAGAGTCCATGTGGACTATGCAGGTCCTTTTGAAGGAAAAATGATTTTGGTAATTGTGGATGCACATTCCAAATACATTGATGCACATGTGATGAATACCTCCACTTCGAAAGCAACTATCAACAAATTAAGACAGACTTTTGCCACTCATGGTCTTCCGGTGATGCTTGTCAGCGATAATGGTACCTGTTTCACCAGTTCAGAATTTAAAGACTTCTGCAAACAGAATGCTATCAAACATGTATGTACATCACCATATCACCCGGCAAGTAATGGTTTGGCTGAGAGAGCTGTGCAGACGCTCAAAGAGGGACTAAGAAAAACCCCGGGAGAAGAACTTGAGGCTACAGTATATCGTTTTCTAGCAAGGTATAGAGTCACACCACAGACCACCACTGGACAAACACCAGCTGAACTTTTGATGAAACGAAAGCCACGTTTCTTACTAGATGTACTGAGGCCCTCAGTATCAGCAAAGGTGTTAGAGAGACAATCAGCTGCAATTAAGAATCACCAGTCCACCAAGCGTGAATTCTATGTTGAAGATGCAGTATGGGTAGTGAACTTTGCTGGTATGCCCAAATGGATGCCCGGAGTATTAGAATCGAAATTAGGTCCTGTTACCTATACAGTACATCTTGAGGATGGACGACTGTGGAAAAGGCACATTGACCACATTCGTGCCCGAATGCCTACGGAGCCACATTATCGTGAGAACAGCAACGATGTGGATGCTACTCCAGTGCCTACTTCCATTGCACACCCATCACCGATGGCCAGAGGCCCTGCTGCCATGCCTACCCCCAGTATTTCACCAACTGACCATAAGGCTAATCAGCAAGACAGCAATGTGCCTCCTACACCTAATCTTCTGCCTCCTACACCAAACAAAACAACTCAAAAGATAGCTCCAGTTTTGACTCCCACTATTCGAAAGTCAACCAGACTAAGTAAACCACCAGAGAAACTGAATTTATAAAATGTTGAGTATGGTTATGAGTCGGGTAAAGAAACATTGAGTCAATGTAGTTAACATTGTGTGTATCAACAAATATAGTTTCTGTGACTATCAGTGAAAGTAAAAGCAAGCTATTCATGAAGTTTTAACTATACCTACTGTAACAGAGTATTGCTCATTATTTGAGTTGTAAAGGTATACAAAGAAACAACTAAAAAGGGAGGAGTGTTATATATATACTCTGTGTAGTGAGACCTTGAAATAGATACTCTGTGTAGTGAGACCTGAAATAAAACGCTGAGCAGCACAGGGAGTCGGCGATCTATAAGAGCACTTAGAGGTTGTTGTTGTCTGTATAATCAGAGTTAACTGAAGCCATCTCTCACCCAAATACACCACAGAGGATATATTGGAGTTTGAGCCAGTTTTTTACAACCTTTGTAAAGGAGTTTTGACTACATGTGTGATTTTGTGTGTGACTGACAAGCATGGTCCACATGGCCTTTGTCTGAGCAGACCCCCACAACACAGTTCTGAATCTCTCATCTGCTCACACCTGCTCAGTTCTGCTCACCACATGGCTATGCTCTAAAACGGACAATACAGTAACATTTCTGCTGTTCAGAACATTTTAATTTGTGGTATAACATGAGTTTGGACCACTAGTCAGACAGGCCCATAAACAGTTTACATCTATGCTTTGAGTGCACACATTGCCCACACACAGACTCAGGGTATTCCACAAACTGAACTTTTCTGGTGCTAGTTTTCCAGACTCTCTAACGACATGGAAGACAGATTTGCATTACCACACTATCAGCTTTGACTATGACACTGACAAGTCTAGTGCAGGGCTACGCTGGAAACACTGGGTAGACCGGCTTGAAAACATGATTACGGGCCTTGGTCTGGGAGAAAATGAAGACTTGCGAAAACGTGCCCTCCTGCTGCACTATGCAGGTGAGAAAGTGTATGACATTTATGAGGTGGAGAAATCCTAGGATGGATCCTACTCATTTACTGAGACCAAAGGGGTTCTGTCACGGTAGTTTGAGCCCAGGACAAATATCCTAATGGAGATCTATGCGTTCCGGTCCTATGTTCAGAAGCCGGACCAGATGCTTGATTACTATGTTACCGAGTTGCGGGCGCTTGCCAAGACATGTGCATTCACCAATACTGGTCATGAAATCTTGTGCCAGGTGGTGCAACACTGCCACTCCAGCTGTCTACGCCAATGTGCTCTCCAGAGGGAGGGTGGTGCCAAGACCCTTCAGGATGTGCTTGACATTGGTCACAGCCTCGAACTGGCGGACACGCAGGCAGCTCGGATGGAGAAAGACAGTCACCACAAGGAGCCTGCTAATGCTGTCTGGGGAAGAAATCCGCTGGCTCCCTCCAAACGCCCCAATGACCTATTAACCAAGCCCGCCTGGGGAGCTCCATACCGGTGTAACAGGTGTGGAAGCGACAAACCACACGCTGACAACAGGAGCTGCCCTGCTTTGTCCCAGAGCTGCAGCTACACAAAACAAAGGGGCACTTCAAGGTCGTCTGCTTCAAGCTGAAGAGGAAGGAGCAGCTTGCAGCTACGAGGGGGGCTGATAAAGCCCACATACACGCCGTGGCAGAGGGTCCACATCCCTCTGACTCCAGCAATGACAACTACGCGTACAGTGAAAGATGACGCCACCAAGCAGTCAACCACGTCTGTGACAGAAAATGCTTGCCTCTAAACACTTTGAACAGTACATTGCCACACGCAGCTATAAAACTTGAATGTGTGCCTTGCAAAATCATGATTGACACTGGTAGTGTTGCAAACATTCTTGACAAATCCATGTACATTAAGCTTGGTAAACCAAATATCTCAAAGTCGGGTACAAAACGGTTATGCCCTTATGGGGGAGGTGCACCTATCAAGGTGCTTGGTACATGTTCTCTAGCGGTAGAAACAAAATCTAGCATCCAAGTACATGAGTTCCAGGTGGTTTCAGGCCAGTTCGGCACTCTCATAGGGTTCAGCTCTGCAGTCAAGTTGGGTTTGGTTAAGGTAAATCTTAGCAACATCAAAGAGGAAGGTCTTAAACAAAAATAGGTATTCAAAGGCATAGGGAAGCTAAAAGGAACCCAGGTAAAACTTCACATTAATCCCAATGTCAAACCTATTGCACAAAGGTCGAGAAGAACACCATTCCATCTTAGACAGACGGTTGAAAAGTTAGAGAAACTTTTGGCAGAGGGGATAATCGAAAAGGTTGAAGGGGTACCAACCCCTTGGGTCAGTCCAATTGTGGTTGTTCCGAAAAAAAAAAAAGATGAGGTTAGGTTATGTATTGACATATGTGAGGCGAACAAGGCGATTCTCCGCGAACGACATCTTCCTACGACAGAAGAACTGATAAGTGATCTGAACGGCGCCTTGGTATATTAGAAGGTTGATCTCTGGGCAGGGTATCACCAATTAGAGTTGCATCCCGAGTCTCATTACATTACTACATTCACTACCCACATGGGTCTATACCACTACAAACGACAATTTTTTTAAATTTTGTCTGCGTCCGAAATATTCAATGAACATGTGTGCTCTTGCATTCAGTATATACCCCATGCCCGGAATGTTAGCGATGATATTCTGATATTTGGCAAGGGTGAAAAGGCCCTTGAAGTGGTTGTAATGGCGGTCAGCGAGTGAGGTCACGCGCGGTGGGGTCACCCGGAATACATGGTCGATAGATAAGTTTAGTGCGATACCCTGAACTGAACGGTAATGTGACTATTTGGATAATACTACGGAGCACATGAGGACAATATAAGATATTTCCCTGCTGTTTTAAATCGTGTCTTATTTGTATGTTTGTCTACCTGAACTAAGGTCGGCCGAGTCATGTGCGACAAGAACACTGTTTATCGCCCACCTGGTATGTCAACCGTACACACACTCATGCAGACGCCAGAACTAGCGGACCGTGACATAGTCGATCTCCGCATGCCGGCAACTAAAAGGTTGTTATCCCCAATATCCCCTAGTGCTGATAGTTCTATCATCTCAACCCAAGATACAAAAAAGCATAGGACGGAAGACATGGCTGAACGTTTTGAAACTCCAAGCGGTTCTATGGAAGACTTAACTACAGTTAATCATGAGGCCGAGACGAGTGCGTCGGAGGACGATAGCTTGTTGACATGCCTAAATAGAATGCCAACTAAGAGTGACATCGATAAGCTGTCCACTAAAGAAGATATCTTTAATCTAAAATGTGACTTGACCGCTTTGATTGATGCCAAAATTGGAAAATCGGAAGAGGGTATGTTAAACCTAATCATGCAGGCTAATAACTCACACAAGAGTGAAATACGTGCCCTAACTGAGAAAATGGGGAGTAGGGACGAACACTGGGTAGAGAAGTTCGATGACCTAAGAAGTAGTTACGAAACTCTCCGAGTTAAGGTTTCTAATTTGGCTCTGAATGCTGAAGGTGAGACCCGAGGACCAGATGGGGGAGACTGATGGGGGAGACTGATCGTAACACTAAATTCTTCCATACGTCAAAAACCCGAAATGTGATGTTGATGGGAGTGTTTGTACAGCAAAATGAGGACCCACTGGAGAGACCCCCTCCGATAATTATTTCACTCACTCGCGTAGCCGCTAAAGAAAGGTTACTAGCCAAGTCAAGCAAGGCCCGTTATTCCTCGATGGGAAACCTGACCCTACTACCCGATGAGCCCCCGAAGATTCGACACCAGAGAGGAAAGATGCGAACGATCTTTAATTATCAAAGGAGGATCGGGGCAGTCGTATCTATGATAGATAGCATCCTGACAATTGATGGCGAGCGTTTCAATTTAGACGAAATGGATAATATTCCGCGAATGTTCCTGCCAGACGATTATTTAGATCAATCAGATAGGAGACAGGATCAGAGTGTCACAGTTAGAGCCCGCACAACCCTATCGGCAAAGTTACCAACTGAGACAGAACAGGAAGGAGCGAAAGCCCAACACCCACCACCCCTGGCGATGAGGGATCGTGAATCGAGACCCAGAGGCACAGTTTGCGAAACTAGTACACAATCATGTGCGACAAGTGGCAATAGAGGTGCAGACGGACCGGCGCCGAGACAATCAACAGTGCATGATATGGAAGGTGTAATCGAGAGTGCTGGTGAGTCACAAATACTGATACCAGTGGGGTTCGTAATCAGCCAGAATGAGCACATTCAGAAAACGGCACATGGGATATTGTTCGCAGGCGAAACCGCATTCCTCAGCAATTTCTACGGAAAAAGATTCAGGGTGCACATATCTGAGACTGGTACTGATAATCTATACGAATTTCTCACAGTAGAAAAAGCATACCAGTATACACACGCATTGCACGTCGGTGATGAAAATATGGCTTAACTTATACTCAACGCAGTGTCACCTGTTGAGGTAAAACAGATCTCAAAACAAATCAAGGGTAATTCTGCACAGTGGGAGTTTATCAAAGAGCGAAAAGGGTGTTGGCCTAGATTATGACGACGTGGGAAATGCAGACACGCTACTTGGTCTGAACAGATGTGGCAACATACTCTGCGAAATAAGGGACGAGTTTGAACGGGAAAAGAAACTGGAAACTCGCAAACAGTAAAGAAGTTATGCAGTGCCTGATAGTAGGTGACTCGAGGCTACGCCCGGTCTCACATTACCTAAGAGGAAGATTAGACGTATTTCGGTGCCAAGTCCTGCCTGGCGCGACCCTGCTGATGCTCAACCAGTATGCCTGCGAGGTATTGAAAGTGCATCATAACATTGGAATGGTCTACTCTGTTGGTGGGAACAGACTTAACTACAAAAAATCGACAAACAAGGGAAGTCACGATGCGGTTCCCAACCATGAGCGAGGCCACTGAGCATTTTCGAGTTGTGTTGGAAACGATTAAGGCAGATCTTTATCAAACCAACAGTGACGTTGTGCCCATATTTGCAACTTTCTATGGTCTCAGTTTGGCATCCTACAATGGTTCCCACCCACGCTCAACATGTATGGCCCAATCATTATTGAACAGAAGTGTCTGTCAGTGCAACCAAGAAATTGTGCTTACAAATCAGAGAGCGGGATGGGTGACTCCACGTCTACACCAGATGGTGCATATTCGCAATACTCGAAGGCGGCGCAGCGAAAAACACTACAACCGGCTGTACGATGGCTGCCACTTGAGTAGTTGCTATACTATGTCTACCCTAAATAGGTTCAACACTGTTCTGCAACATAACATGCAGATCTTCAATCAGTAACGATAGAACACGGAGGGCCAATGGAACACTGTATTCTGTTGCTCGTTACATCGCAATGGAAATACCCACAGTAAGCTAAAATAGGAACATAAGTTGAGCAGATCTTAACTGGATTGAGTTAAGTACAGGGAAATCGTTGTGTTTCTGTTGTATCTTTGTGCTGAATTGAGCTAAGGATGCAATATTAGTCCACTATACGGAGAGGTATGTCATATATTTTCAACACTGTTCTGCAATATAACATGCAGATCGATCAGTAACGATAGAACATGGAGGGCCAATGGAACACTGTACTTAGTTGTTTCGTTACGTCGTAATGGAAATACCCTCAGTAAGCTAAGATAGGAATATAAGTTGAGCAGATCTTAACTGGATTGAGTTAAGTACAAAAAATCGTTGTGTTTCTGTTGTATCCTTGTGCTGAATTGAGCTAAGGATGCAATATTAGTCCGCTATACGGAGAGGTATGTTATATATTAAGCTCGATCAAGCAGCTAGTTGCCTTTTTTTCCCCTATTGTGCAGGACTTACCTCGCTGGAGACTGAGATTACATACCGATAAGAATTATGTAATATTTACAAACTCTTAAAGCGTTGCTTCTTCCTCCGATCATGTACTGATTGTGTAATCAATACATCCTGCTGATGTTGTGAAATAAGTCGAGTCTCGATACGTTTTTGGTCCGTCCCAAATTACTTATGTACCCATACATTCTACTTCTGTCATGACCATAAGAATTCTGATCTGATTTGTTTTTTGGGCAATTCATGTCATACCCCTTTCCTGCTGCTGTTTGAACTGTTATCTACTAATAATGAAGCTGGGTGGCCCCATACACACTCAACCTCATGAGCTATGAAACTCCGGTTTGCTATGTGGATGCTACTTGTAAAATTGACGCTGGTCCATCATATATGGAGCAGCGCCAATTCGGGAGCACCTGGATTTTATCCAGGTGTTCCGTATCATACTTCATCCTCTTCATCTCGTTCGCCTCACCTTGTCTTTGATTCATTAGATCCATTGATTGTTCTGATAATAAGAAATCACGTCTTAAAGAATGGCTAATTGTGTTAAGAGCCTACCCCGTGGTTTTCGTATTGTAAATGTTAACGCAAGGAGTGTATACCATAAACGGGACTTGATTAGTTTGGCTTTCAGTGGTGCTGATGTGATTGGAATAACCGAATCATGGTTACATGAAAATTATGACAATGCTATGATCTCAATAAAGGGCTATGGAGTATTACGCAACGATAGGCGGAGTATTGGTGGTGGAGTCTGTTGCTATGTAGCTAATAAGTGGATGCCATACGTCACTGAATTGAGTGATCTTAATAACATGAACGAGCATTTAGAAAATCTTACCTTCCAAATAACTAAACCAGGGTTCAAAAACATAGGAATAGTAGTATGCTACAAACCACCCAAAGCATCACCCACAGTCTTCTACGATAGAATTTATGATATTATTGCTGATGATAGGATATCAAACCGGGAATTATGGGTAATAGGGGACATAAATATAGATGCCTTACAGCAATCATCGAACGAGTATACCAAAACCAAGGCCTTCGTTAGAACTACCGGACTACAACAACTCATAACAAATGTTACTCGTCCAAACCCTAGAGGTGGTACTGCGATTGACCACATGTACACGAACTGTACCTGTGTGTTCGACTCTGGCGTCTTGCCCGAGCTAACCAGCGACCATCTGCCGACCTATGCCGTAAGGAAGCATCAGAGTGTGCACAAGGGGCCGATAAAATTTACTGGGCGCAGCTATCGCAAACATACGTTCGATCAACTCAAAGAGTTCATCCAGGCTGCAGACTGGGAAAAATATCTATCATTAATCAGTATCGATGACAAGTGGCAATTCATAGAGTCCCTTGTTTGTTCATACCTAGACATATATTGTCCCATCAGGACAATGCAGTTCAGGAACGAACGGCCGCCCTGGATCAGCGATAAAACTATTGAGTTGATAATGCAACGGAAGGAACTAGTGCGTAGCTATGCTAGAAATCAGTTGTTTTGTTTTTTTTCATCAAGTTTTTATTCAGGGAAAAGATTATACATTCCACCGGATTCGGCAAAGCCGTTCTTCCACCCGGGCCCTCTGGTCAATCTTACAGTCTAGTACAACATATTACAGTCAAGTAAAGTAATCCGTTTTTAATCAATCCATAGTGGGATTAATGAAATGTAATGTGATGATTTGTTTTAGTAGTATATCAGCATTACAATCACTATGGATGATTCTCAATCTTCCTGTGTTAGCTTTCTTCTCGTAGATCCAAGGGATCGGTATACATTGATTTCAGTCCTTACGTTATATATATTATTACCATATAAAGTCAAACATTATTCGCACAGAGCAGTTGCAGTCACAATCTGGTCATGGATAATCATTTTATACCTTTTACAATTTATGTGGCGTTTTTTCTTAGTAGCCTTTGTTAACAATAGTAAATAACAATTTTAGATTGAAGGAGGTATCATCAAAACAGTTGCAATCACAATCTGCTTTCAGATTCATCCGTTATTAACGCAGTACCATGTAGTTCAAGTACTTAATATTGGTCCATTGTATCTTGAGCGTCTTTAACAACATAGTTAGAATAAATCAACGTTATATAAGTGTAAGGTAGGCTCTTGCAGTCACAATCAGACCTAGGTTAACCATAGTTGATCTGATCTAGGCATTGAGGGAAACTCGTTTTTATCGCTTTTTTAAATTTTTTTTTTTTTTTCAAAGGGATTATATTTGTATAGTTTGTTTTGAGTTTATTCCAGAGTTTAATAGCGCGGTTGTAAAATGATGTTATATAACCTGGGTATTTCACCTTGGGTTCAATAAGTCGTAGCCCATCAAACCTTCTTGTAGGTAATTTCCTTGCATCGTTTAGATAAGGTAATTTTGATAGTGAGAATGCGTAATACAATAAATGAATGTTGCGTCTGTCATTTAGGTAATTTAATCTTGCTTTTTTATGTAATTCCTCCGTATTTAGCCGTGGATTGGGACCAAGTTTGACTCTGTATATGATTCTAAGAATCTTATTCTGCCATAGTTGGATTTCATTTTTTCCTTCTTGAGATTTCGGTTTGCAGATGCAGTCACAGTAATCAAGATAGGGCAATATGTAAGCTTTGTAGATACGTAATGCCACTTCTTCTGTAACAAGTCCGCAAATTTTCCTTAATAAATAGATTTTGTCCTGAACTCTTTTCCTTACGTTACTCCTCTGAGTTTCAAAAGTTAATTTTGAGTCGATATTAAGACCTAAGTAATTATAGTTTGATACTTCTTCCAACTGGTGGTTGTTTAACTTGACTATATGTTTTCTTTGTTGTTTACCTCTTCCTCCCTGTCTCTCGTAATGTAATATTTGTGTCTTTTTTTCATTTATTGTAAGAATATTCTGTTCACACCAGGTTTGTGTAGGGGGCAGTACAACCTTCAAATCTTCAGTGTTTTTTGTTGTGATGGTTGTATCGTCTGCATATAGGGACAGACTACAAGGTGCATTATCTAAATATGTAGCAAGGCTGTTAATATATATTAAAAATAAGGTAGGGCCCAATACTGAACCTTGGGGGATGCCATATGTGGTAATTACAGGTGTGGAGATTTTATCGTCTAGCAATGTGCGTTGGATTCTATTGAGTAAATACTCTTGAAACCAATAGCAAGTATTGTTTGATAGTCCTATGTCATTAAGTTTTTTTATTAATAATTCATGAGAAACCGTGTCGAACGCCTTCTTGAAATCCAAGAAGACAGTAATTGGATTTTCATTATCGTTCAAGTTATTATAAATACCTGCTAAGTATTGGCTAATTGCAGAATGGGTTGATCTACCTGATCGAAAACCGTGTTGGGCATCAGTGATAAGATTGTTGCTTTCCAAGAAGAATTTAAGCCTCTTGTTAATCACTTTTTCCATCAGTTTGCCTGGCAAGGGCAATAAGCTTATTGGTCTTAAATTGTTTACTTTTTTAATGTTACCCTTTTTAGGAATCGGAATAACCGTGGAGGTTTTCCATTGTTCAGGGATAATCAGGTGATGATTTATAGAGTTTAATAATATCTGTATTTTATCTAAGGCAGCCATGAACGCTATTTTTAACACCGACGATCTCACATTGTTTATATTGGAGGATTTACTAAAATCAATAGATTTTATTGCTGACATAATTTCTTCGATTGCGATGTCATCTCTAAGGAGATCAGTTGCATTTTCTTTTTGTGGAAACGGCAATTTATCAATTTTTGTCTTGGACAATTTTTCTGCAAGTACTTCTCCGATATGGGCAAAATAGTTATTTATGTAATCATCCCTTTTGTCTGTTTCTATTAGCAAATTAGTTTCATTATCAATAATATCTGTAATCTTGGGATTACTTTCTTTTGGGATGATTTTCCTTATGCCCCTCCAAAATTTCTTTGTATCACCATTATGATCGATTATCATTTTATTTATTGACTGTTGTTTACTTTCTCGAATAACTGCTTGCGTGCGATTTCTGTAGAATCTTGCTACTCTCCAATCGTCTAGTGTTTTTGATCTATATGCTTTTCTATAGAAATAATCCCTAGTATTAATAGCCTCTAATACTTCTGGTGTTAGCCATTCTGGCTTGTTGTCTGAAATGTAAAATGATTTTAAAGGTGCCATTATGTTCAAAATTGCTTCAATATTTTTTAGCATTCTATTCCATAACCAATTAGGATTTTTTTCAACGGTATAATCTGTCCAATTGGAGTTTATGTACATTTCTCTGAACACTTGATAATCAAATCTTTTATAGGAACGAGCTGTTATTAATTTTTTTTGTATTTTATTGCGTTTGCACTTGATAATCATATAGACCGGTAAATGGTCTTTTACCACGGAATTTAACACTCCCGATTCATTTACGTATCTACAGTTTGTATATATATGGTCTATAAGTGTGCTGGAAGTTGGGGTAATCCTTGTAGGAGACTTAACAAGCTGTTTTAAATCATGTAAATTACAGAAACGATCAATATGGTTACGTTTCTGTGCCTTGTCTTGCATATCCACGTTAATGTCCCCCATTATGATAATATTATTACATTCCGGTGAATTGATAAAAATGTCTGTAAGTTTGTCATATAAATAACTAGGATGGATTTGTGGTGGTTTATATGTGTTTATCAGTAAGTATTTTGACCTTCCTCGGGTAATTATAATCGATATTAGTTCGTAATTAGACGTAATATTTGAGTAATTATATAAATAATCATAGTCTATTCCTTCACGTATATAAATAAGTAGACCTCCTCCCTTTTTATCAATATGCGGTTTTCGATCAAGTCGTATAATATAATACCCTTCAATTTTAACAAAGGAATCAGGAAGTTGAGGTTCCATCCAACTTTCTGAAATTAATACGACATCGAAATGTGGTACCAAGACACGAACATTATCAATATTAGGATACAAACTCCAAACATTAATACTGGTCAATTTGAAACCCTTTAATAAACTTATGTCCTGGAGTGTAGTCATTTGTTACAATTCCAGCAAGACAGTGTCTGTATATCATCGACATTTGTGCTATCACGGTTATAGTTTGATGAATGATAACAGTATGAAGCAAATGAAGATGTATATTGTTGATTAACTATTAATAACACTTTGGTATAACAAGACATAATGAGTTATTAGTTGTGGGTTGTAGGGGAGCTCCTTACATAGACCACTAGAATAGTGTAGAGTAGTCAATTGAGAAGGTCCCAGATATGGGTGGATAAACAGCGATCCACAGTAGTTATCAAGGCGTGTGCAGATTCAGCAGAGAGATGGCAACCGTCGTACAGATTGCCATAACGATGGGATATTCGTCCTTTACCCATACTTTTATGGTATGGTGATGCAATCCACGGAGTCGGTAGGTTGTTGTAGTGATTGAATTTGGATAGTTCGTTGTTCATCAGAATGACAGTTTCATTTAGTACAGTTTGATGTGGGTGAGCGGTTTTCGTCTCTGTCAGGCAGGGGTGGGTTGTTGTATCTTGTGTCACTCCGTGTTGTATCTTGACATTATAGCGTATCAAGTCGGCACCTATTATCGGTAGAAAAATCGTTCGTTTGGCGGTATTTTTCCATATTTCATTATAGGCATTTGAGACATGCCATAAGAGGGCTGTTGCTGCTTCATTAGCATTATCATTCCTGACAAATATGTCCTTTGTTATTGAATTTTTGTAGGTAATGTTGCATATACCTGCGAACATTAGAATCAAGTCAGGGTTTAGATTTACCGCAAGTTGAATGGCATGCGGGGTTAACTCTTCATAACCTTGACCCGGGAATGCGTACAAATCATAGTCAACAATTGTATCAACAAGCATGTGGGGTTTGATATTATATCCCCTAGAGTCCGCAACAATAAGCACCTTCATTATGGGTTTTTGTATCCGGCAATCAAAAGGCAATCAAAGTAGCAAGTCGCAATCACAATCTTGCTATATTTTTTTTACCTATTTGTAATACCGTGTAAAGATATGTCGAGGAATTATTGGGATTGTCAAGTTGCAATCACAAGCTTGACACTATAACATAACAGGGAAATACCAGTATGTAACCGCTTAAGATATTAATTGGTTATGCTTCAGACCCTCCTGCTGCTCCTTCTTCGGCCTGCTCTGGTTCTGTTTCAGTGTCGGGATTGTCGTCGTCCTCCTCGTGATTAGTGCCTCTTCTAAGTTCAGCCCTCACTTCAGATAGTATAGCACCAGCTGTGTTTGACCCACGGAACGATCCTAAGTGTAAGTCGTTCGATTGGAGTCCACACCCGGTTCCCCAGAACGGATCAAGTGTTGCCTCATACAACTTCCTATTACCAGTTTGAAGTAATTTCGTCTGAAGGTCCGGGTGTTGGTTGTACTTGATATGATTTAACCGGGTCAAATGGTCAACTGCCACTGCCTGCCACTCGGCCGTATCCAATGGTTTCGTTAGCCGTTTAAGGGCGTAGGGATCTGGTGTTGCTAACACTTGCATGGCAATTTCGGGGGCATTCGCGAATACTGCTTTTTGAAATGAGAAAGCTTGCTCCACTGAGAGAAATTCATATCCATCTAATTTAATCATAGCCAGATACATGTTCGAAAAAGGCGAATGCTGGCTATGATAGGCCACAAATGTCGGTGTAGTTTTAGTCTTACAATTTTCTATACTGATTTCAGCAGGGAGACGATGTAGAGAACCGTATGGGTAATACTTGCCCTGATGAACAATCCCCCTACCACGGGTCTTCACTTCTATACCTAGTTTTTCTGCCAGTTTTGACACTGCTCTAACGTCGGCCTTTTGTGCTGGAATTTCCGAGTTGGTGTCTTCTGTTATGAAAACCTTTGAGAGGTCGGGGTATTTTTCAGCTTGCTTTTTCCCCTCAACACTCTATCACGTGTAGAAATCTTCTCGAACACGACCACCAAGGGTCGATTGGTGCGGCCAGGCGTGCCCACTCTATAAGCAGTGTCGAGGTCATTGGGTGTTAAGTGTGTATCGATCCGTGACAGTATATCGTATGCTATGCCAAGGGGTTGTTCGTCTTTGGTAACGTCCACACCTTCTATCAGTAAATTCTTTTTACGGTTGTTGTGGTCGTTAGTAAGCGTTTTGTCATGTACTACGGCTAGTTGGGTTTTTGTCGCTTGGAGGCCTAATTCCAGTTTATCTAGACGCGTTTGTACTAAACGCAGTTCGGTTCTGAGGTATTTATTTTCAGAGCGGAGATCAGATGCATCCGTTTGGTTGCTTTCAATCGATGTTTTAATGTCCTTCAAAGTGTCTAACGATTCCTCGGTCTTTTTTGCCGTGGAGACAAGGTATTCAAGAGTGAGAGCAATCTTATTTAGGTCTCGGTCATCATCCGAGGAGGAGCTGGAACGAGTTTTCGTTTTTTGCTTATTTTTTAAGTCTTGGACCGCTTGCGCGGCCGTATGGTGTTCCATAGCTTGCGTACTCGGGTATGAGCGATAATCAATTGACTATCCGTATTCACATTTACTATTGGGTCAAATACAGCCTTACCTTGCCAAAGCCAAGAAGCGTTTTTAATAGAGATGATCACCAACCAGTCACTGTCGTTTGTAGTTACTTTAGGAAGTTGCAATCTTATTCAATCTCTTCAAATCACCGTAGTTTTATCGGAGCTCCCGTCAACACGTCCGCACGCTTACGCACCCATGCCAGACATATCCCGAACAACTGCGGAAAATGAGGCAGCTATCTAGAGATATAAATGTTGCGCTGAAAAATTCAAAGAGTGTGTTTTGTTTAGAGAAACTGCGAGAGACAAAAAAAGATCCGAAGAAATTCTGGCGCGCAATAAACAAGCTATTAAATCTGCATAATGACACTCCTAGCTGCCAATTGATAGATCCTGAAACAGGTTTAAATGTAAAAGAGGAGGACCTGGCAAATTATATGAACAATTTTTTCGCGACCATAGGGCTAAAACTATATAATGAATTCGATGATGTACAAATAGACGAGTTTAAAAAGGTTGTTAAGCCGGAGACAACATCTTTGGCAAACTCAAACTGTATTGTAGATCGGAACACTGTGTTAAAGATGACAAAGGAAATAAATGTATCAAAATCCTCAGGATTCCCAGATATTTCTAGTTCGATTGTTAAAGAGACTATGTTAATATTAAACAAAGAAATTACGGAAATATATAATCAGTCTATAGAGGAAACCATCTTTCCCGATATATGGGAATCCGCACTTGTCACGCCAATACCTAAGTCGGGACAAGCAAGCTCGGTAGACAACTGGAGACCCATCTCCCTCCTGCCGATACCTAGCAAGCTGTTAGAGAAAATTATACATGTAGAGATTTATGACTTGCTGACCACATCCGATACCCTACAAAACCAGATCTACTACTTAAATTATCACATATACTAAAAGTACCAATAAATTTGCTGGAATGGCTCACTTCTTACCTAACCAATAGAAAACAAAAGTTAAGAATCAATAAGAGAACCTCAGATGAGATGAACATTAATTTTGGCGTTCCCCAAGGCTCGGTTCTGGGGCCGCTACTCTTCGTATTTTTTGTCAACGATCTGCCCACGTGTATATCCAAGTCCCGATTCATCCAATATGCGGACAATTTAGTGTTGTATCACTCAGAAAAAGATGCGAACGAAGCCCAAAGAATCCTTCAGATTGACGTAGATAAAGTTGTGAAATGGTGTTCTACTAGTGCCTTAACCCTCAATCCAAAAAAAAACAAATGTATGTGGTTTGGTGCCCCAAATAGACTACGCAGCACAGACCCACTAGAAATAAATGTAAATGGTAAGAGGATAGGTATGGTTGAAAGTTTCGATTATCTTGGGGTGACCCTAGATGCTGAATTGAATTGGTCTCAAAATGTAAAAAGATTAACCAAACTGGTGCATAACAGGGAGATCGATCGGAGGTCAGACGAATCAGGCACTGTATTCAGCTTGCATGATTAAACCCCTTGAAATACAATGGAGGAAACAGTTACTGATACAAATACACAAAATGACAAGAAATCCGGAGTGCATTGCCGAAAGAACTCATGCAACGAGAAGTGAAGATGGGGTACGGATCAAACATAGAAGACCAAGAACATCTTTTTATCAACGAAGTCCGATATGGCAGGGTATCAAATTGTGGGAAAAGCTCCCGGTGATAGTGCAAAACCTGCAAAATCTTGAACATTTTAAAAACATGGTATAGAACTGCTTCTTATCATACAATGCCCATCTCATACCCCATTAGCCTCATCAACCCATATTTACTTCACCTTACTAACCATGCAGCTGCTGATATTGTTCTACTTGTACAAACAATGTTGTGGAAATCGGCTTATTGCCCGGAAGAGCTTCAAACGGAGAAAGGACAATAAAAGTTAACAAAACAAAAAAATGCATGAGAAGGCTCTGCATGACACCCTGACCGCACTACAAGAGGCTGGGTTCACGGTAAACGACACAAAAATCGAATTTCGAAAAGATGAAGTTATCTTCTATGGGCTCCGATTCGGAGCAGACGGCATATCAGGGGATCAAGCTAAGGTCAGTGTGATTCAGGAAATGCCAGCACCGACAAACTTTTCTGAGGTACGAAGCCTCCTGGGCATGGTCACATGTTATGCCCAATTCATTCCAAACTTCGCAACGCTTAGTGAACCAATCTGCACAGCAATGCAGAATTCATATGGGCAGCTGAACAAGATCACGCCCTACAGTCCCTTAAAGACTGTCTAGCCCCTGACTGCACGTTGCAGTATTTTGACCCGAAGAAGGAAACAGAGCTCATTGTCGATGCAAGCCCAGACAACCATGTTATAAAATATGCAAGTCGTTCACTGTCCTACACCAAATCACACTACAGCCAGACTGAGCGTGAAGCCCTGGCTGTAGTATGGGCATGTGAGCACTTTGACTTATATCTACGTGGTGCCCCACGGTTTATGACTGATCACAAAGCCCTCGAGAGGATTTGGCAAAAAGACAAGGCTCCATCACTGCACATTGAGAGGTGGGGGCTCCGCCTACAGTCATACAATCTTGATATCTGATACCTGCCCGGGGAAGAGAGCCCTCCGGACTGGATGTCCTGACATCCAGTGGAAGGCTGTGTGAACTCTCAAGAGGAGAAAATTGCAGAGACTTATGTCAATTTGATTACCGAATCTTGGGTATCAGAAGCCATGCCCTTGGCCGAGGTGTGTGCTGAAATTGTAAGTGATGCTACGTACCAAAAAGCTATAGAGCTTACAAACTCTGGAAGGTGGTGGGAAATACAAAGAATCACAAACCCTGCTGTTGATCTCACATTATTGAAAGAAATAAGTACTGTCCATGAAGAACTCACATTACATCCATCAGGTCTACTGGTCAAAGGCACCAAAATTGTATTGCCCAAGGGCCTATATGATAGAGCAGTTAGTATTGCACATGAAGGCCATCAGGGCATGACGTGTACAAAAGCATTCATCAGATCAAAGGTAGGGTTCCCAGGTTTAAATGAAAAGCATTATCAAAAGTTGTACTGCATGCCAATTAGTCACAAACAACCCTGTCAGGCTAGAGCCATTACACATGTCTGAACTACCAGAAGGACCTTGGCAAAAACTAAGTGCTGACTTTTGCGGACCTCTGCCGACGAGCGAGTACTTGTTTTTTGTGATAGACGAATACTCTCGATATCCCATAGTGGAAATTCTCAAATCAGTGTCTGCCAACGTAGTCATTCCTGTTCTCGACAAGCTGTTAGCAGACTGGGGCCAGGTAAAGGTTATCAAGACTGATATTGGGAGTCCATTCAATTCGTTTGCCTTTTCAGAATTTGCACGGTTTGCAGGTTTCGAACACCGTAAAATCACACCTCATTGGCCACACAGAGGTTTTCAATAAGTCCCTCATGAAAGCAGTTCGTGCTGCTCATGTAGAATGCCGTAGTTGGAGGCAAGAACTATACAAATTCTTGCGACAATACCGCGTGACACCGCACCCATCGACTGGCTTCACACCCTATTGACTTCTGCTAAAACGCAACTCCCTAACCAAGCTGCCAGAGTGCCTCAATGCAGAAGACCTCGTACACCTAAAGGTGAGGGTGAGTGATGCAGATGCTAAGCGGAAAATGAAATTGTATGCAGATAGCACCAATCGAGCCATCGAGTCGAAAATCGGCATTGGTGACAATGTTCTGGTGAGGTCCGAGACACGCACAAAGGTGTCTACAGTGTATGTTCCAGAAAACTTTACGGTGGTGAAAAGAAATGGCAGCATGGTCACTGCAAAGTCTGACAACAGGACCATCACCCAAAACAGCTTATGTTTCAAATGGGCCATCATCAGGCCAGGTACTCACATGCCAGAATCTGATATCCCAGAAATACAGATTCCCACTAGGGAGTCAAGAGGTGTCCCACATACCGAGGCACCCGAATTAATCACATCCCCTGAAGCAAGCCCTGGACCAGACCCCGTTCTTAGTCCGAGGCTGGCTGGCATCACGGCCACCCCTCCGAGTGCAACGACTGTCCACACACCACAGCATGTGGCAACAAGGCGCGAACTCCCTCCCAGAGGTAGGCGGCTGCCAAAACGTTTAGCCAAAGATTATGTACTAAATGTAAACCAGAAGTAGAGTTCTTTTATAAGTTAGGGGGAGGTGTAGTATCCTAGGTTATATTTATGTATGCATGCAAGTAGCCCTCTAGTGTACCAGTAGTATACTATTAAGATGTTGTAACTGGGTCAGCAGGACCCATGTGCCACTTAACTCACCAGAGGGCTCCAGGGGCTGGGGCTTCCTGTTAGATGGCACCTCCATGACTGTAAAAACTCACACAGTGGAATAAAGGATATGAACTCAAGCCATCCTGCCTTGTTTCAAGTCACAGCAAAGTCACACTTCTACACTCCTCATCCTATTTACCATCTTTCTGGGCTTGCTTAGTCTTTTTGCAAGAAAAGACTGGGTGAGATGCATCACACTACAAAGACTTGTGTCGATAAATGCAGTTGGTAAACGAACACCCATATTTAGTGTTATACCTCCAACACAGCCCATTCGGCTTTTCCGACTTTTTTCCAGCCCATTTCTTTTCTTTTTCTGACAGATCCTTTATCTCCTTATTTAAGTTGACAAACACAAAGGTGGTCTCAAAATTTAGATATTTGTCAGTGAGAAAACTATCCCCATACCCAAACCCCTTCATTCCCAACCTATCACATTTCTCCCAAACTGGCTGATTATAGTCTACTAAGGATTTTCCGGTGTGTGTTGGCTTCCTTTATTAATGGTCTGAGTAGCCACCTGCGTCTATACCTGCCTGAGTCATACTTTTCATCATACCCATGTTTGCACTAAGCATTTGGTCATACGTAGGTACCTCAACCTTCGGTGGAAGGAATTTTTTTTTTGAAACTTTTATTTATACTGGGATCATACTCAGCTATTATAGCTGGTTTCAATGTATGCCCAGTTTAAGAGTATTCCTTTACATATTGGTACATTATGTCTTTCATGCAGCATCATTATGCGCAACATATTTATAACAGATTGTAGTACAATTAACGCAAGGAGAGACTTAAAAATGAGCTTACAGGACTTATACTGATATTGTCTCAAATCAAATAAAGTACACATTATAAATAGACATAGATTGTAGTATTTTCATGCATTTGTATCTAACATGGTTGAAAAGTTCAGAAATAAAGTTTAACTTCACAGGGAAGGGTCAAGTCCACAAGAGCCATCATGAGACAACCACAGCAACTATGGGATTTTGTCAGCAAATAGCGTTTTTGAAATAGTTTAAAAATTTCAAGGGTGTCTATGTTCCTAAGTTCCGGGTTTAGATTATTCCAAAGTCTGGCACCATAAAACATGACATTCCTAGTGTAGGAGGTTTTCCTTGGAGTTTCTATTTTAAGCAATGGTGCATTGTTTGCTCTGGTGTCTCTTGTTGGCACCCGGATTGCCCCCTCTTGTCTCGCTTTTATGTACATATAGTTCAATACATGCATTTCCCTGCGGTCCTCTAAATATGATAGTTGTAGTGAGCGGTGTAAAGTGGTAACATGAGTAAGTGGGTGGGCCTTTAAAATTATTCTCAGAGCAGCATTTTGTAATTTTTGTATTTTGTTTCTTTCAGTAATATTTGTATTTCCGTATAAAATGTCGCCATAATCTATTATAGGTAGTATCATAATTTTGTAGATTTTGGCTCCTGCCTCTTGTGTAATGTAAGGTCGAATTTGTAGTCTAAATATTGATCTAAGGTCACACCCAGATACCTGTAGGAGGGCACCCACTGAAGTACTTCATTATTCATTGTCAGCTTGCAGTCCTCCAGACCATTTTTGATAAGCCTCCGGTTGGTGCCATAAACAACTGCCTTTGTGTTTTTTAGTATTTATAGTCAACTTATTTCTGCTACACCACCGGCAGACCCTGTCCAGATCAGATTGCATTGATTTACATATGTCTTTTGGATTGCTCCCTGACTTAAATAGTACTGTATTGTCAGCGTACAGTAGACAGCGGGTGTCCTCCTGGCCCATCTCCCCTGCAAGACTGGTTTCAATGTCATTTATATAAATTATGAATAACATCGGGCCAAGGATGGACCCCTGTGGGACACCACAGCTGATCCAATCCCTGCCCGACTTAATTCCATTTGTAAGAGTTTCTTGCGATCTTTGGTGTAGATAATTTTGGTACCATTTTAAAAATTTTCCGGAAATTCCTAGTTTGCTTAATTTTTTGTTTTTTTTTTGTTTTGTTTTAAAGGCTTTATTGCATTCGATTACAAAAGAATCGCTCTTCCAGCAACAGCAGGTGACAACGTGTGGTTGAACAATGAATATGATTATATACAATGTAATCTCTCTTTCGAGTATCTTGAACTCCATAGTTGACCATCCTATTTCGCTTAATAAATACCAACTTACATTATTTATTACCATTCCTTACATTCCTGGATGGTGTAGCAGTCGACTTTTAAAAATATAGACAACTTAGTGGATCATTTTGTTAAACAACATATATACAGTGTACCATACCTTAAGCGATCGTCGATTGGTTTATAGTAGCATTTTGTATTCATAGAGCACAACTCATTGTCCACTTTCATATTACCATTGGATACTATAATTTCGCAATAGCTTCTAAAACTCCTTTTTTAAATACTGATTTCGAACAGTTTTAATGTTATTGTGCGGGCAAGGTGTTCCAAAGGCTGATACCTACATAAATCGCTGTTTTCTTAAACTTCTCCTTCCTTGGTCGCGCTAAGTCTAGCACGCACTTCGCTAGTGATCTTGTTTGCACCCGATCCCTTTCTATAACACGTTTTTTTATCAGAGATAGATTGTTCAAATTTCTAATTACCCCTTCTAAAAGTAATCTTCTTCTAGTTTCTGGTTTTTTAACCTTACATTTACCCAATAACTCATCTGTCGGTATGAAATACCCATCTCTAAAGGCTTCTTTTCGTAAGACAATTCTCAAAGCTCTGTAGATGCCACGATCTACCTTAGTTTTAACTTCTTGTGTGCTTCCCTTGAGGAGAAACGAGCAATGATCCACGAGTGGCAATAAACAGGTTGTGGCGATTCTTAGGGCGGTATCCTTTCTTATATACCTTCTTATCCTACGAAATACTGCACATTTATCATTCAATAATCCTAACAATTTCATACCGTGCTTCCTAAAATTCAGTTCCGTGTCTATTGTAGCTCCCAGATAATTCATTTCATCTACCACTTCCAAAGTTATGTTTCCTAATACAATTGGTTTCCTGTTATCCTTTTTTATTTTTGCTTTGGGCCCATGATACATTAGCTTTGTCTTGTTAACATTTATTGTCAGCTTATTAGAATCATACCATGCCTTTAGCTTGTTCACAGCATATTGAATCTTTGTTTCAGCCCCTGGAAGGTTTATGTCGCTGGCCACGACCACCACGTCATCCGCATACATAATTACAAAACAATTTTCGGGTAGACAACTGGGCAGATCATTCACATATATGAGGAACAACAGAGGGCCCAGTATGGAACCCTGTGGTACCCCGAACTTGACTTCTCTACTGCTTGACTGCCCATTACCATATTTTGTATAACATGACCTTCCGTGTAAATAACTCTCAAACCACTTAATAATCTTCGGCCCTAGTCCTACTTCTGACAATCGGTGAATCAGTAGAGAATGATCTACGCAGTCGAAAGCCTTCTTCACGTCAATGTAGGCGGCTATCGATACCCCTTTTTCATTATCAATCTCCGCTAGATGTTGCACTAATTTCAACACAGCCCCACCCGTACTCCTTTTCTTTCTAAATCCAAATTGGTTGGGATAAAAATAGTTCTGCTGCTCTAGATAGGTATATAGCTGTGTATGCACTGCCCGTTCCAAAACTTTACCTGGAACGGGCAGTACACACACAGGCAGCCAATTTCCTATATCAGTCAAATCCCCTGATTTTGGCAGGGGAGACAGTCTGCCATTCTTCCACTCTTGTGGGAAGTCCCCACCCATCACTAATTGTCTCAACAAGCTACATTTAACACCCTCCATTCCCGAGGACTTATCCACCAGGATTCTTTGTATTAGTTTTGTAACCTCCTTGGTCGACATACTCTCTAAATTCATTTCCCATCCATCTGGGTTTTCCCGATTAACGAACCTCAATAGGTAATTGCCGTCCAGGCTCTCACTTAAAAGTTCACCCACCGAACAAAAAAAGTTGTTTGCATGATCCGCACATTTATCTAAAGGTAGTACCTCCCCTTGGGAATTTTTAAAACATACTTCAGTTTTACCACTGTCTGGTTTGAGCAAAAGGTTCAATTCTTTCCAGTATTTTTTTGGATTTCCAGCATTCTGTTTTAGCTTGTTTTCTATATAGTTTCTCTTACTATGTGTGATTGCCTTTCTAATCTTTTTACTCATTTTTTTCATTTCAATCACCCACTTAGCAATGTGTTGCTGTGAATATACGCTCTTTTTCTTACATATCTTTCTACATAATTTTCGTTTCTCTTTTATATCTTTTTTGTTTGAACATCCGAACCAAGGTTCACCACCAAACCTATCCACTCTATCCCTAAAAGGGGCTTTTTCATCGAGATACCTATTAAACTCATTAAACCACGATGTCCAGAGTCTAACACCATTATTGCTATCGAGATCATCCCTGCATCTAGCTTTTAATAAATTATTTAGTTCGTTCTGATTAACCCTCCCATAGTTTCTAACCCTTATTCTTTTATGATTATGTGTAACTCTGTCCTGTTTTTTCCTGGCGAACACTATAAGGTGGTCACTGAAATAAAGATCTAAAGTACCTCATTCCTTCACATTATCAGCGTTGGTCATGATGGTATCTATGCTGGTTGAGTTACCCATCCCTATTCTTGTTATAGTATTAATAAGCCTCTTTACCCCGAACCCCCTTAACACGTCCATAAGGTTCCTATTTCTGGGATCTCTTCGGACTCTGGAATCTAGGTTCACATCACCCATAAACCACAGGTCTGTCTTCCTAAACCGCTCATCCAAGCAAACTTGTTCTATATATTGTAATAAATTATCGACATTATAACCTGGGGGCCTATATAAGTTTATTATGGTAAACACTCTGTGTCCTGGCTTGTTAACTTTAACCACGATAGACTCTAAGTCTGGGTCCATATGATTCATATCCCCATATGTTTTTGCGTGCATTACCCATTTGTTATGTAAGTACAACCCTACACCCCCTCCCTTACCTACTGCTCTGTCATTTCTATAGAAGCCGAAATTTTTGACATCAACATGGTGTGAGGAAATGTTCTTCTTTAACAAGGTTTCTGAAATGCCTATCGCATCAAAGCTTTCCAGATAATTTCGGAGATGTCCAATCTTGCTAAATAAACTATGAATGTTCCAATGGGCTATTTTAAAACCTTTTTGGCCTGAAACTAATCTTGTATTGTGTGTCATTTATGTAGGGTAATACACACAAAAATTATAACCGGTTGCATACAAGCAAACTGCGACCTCGGCGCGAATGGTATGGTACAGAACAATTATAACACGATATCGAAACAAACAACAAACGACATAATATACAAATGAAGCATGTCCGCGCGCACTTAGGCTAGGGGACATCGAAGATAGCCAGCACATGCTATGCAGTACTATTGACTACCCTGTATTACGTAGATATTAGTTGCATGTGAAACATGACTCCATTCCGTTTCTTAATCTTATTTCTTATCATGAGAGATTAGGTAGATAGATATCTACTCACAGTTCCAGTCCTTAATACCGTTCATACTTCGGGATCATTCACTGATACCTCCTTTCCCAGGAATTTCTCGTCAGTAGTTGTCCGTATTCTCTTTCTTTTCATTCAGTCTGCTCCAGTTGGTGCCCAGAGTCGAACAGTAAATAAAACTTTGTAAACAAGTCAAGAGGACATATGTTAATGTATAAGTATCATTGTGGTGCACTATCGTCCCTAAATAGCCCTGTTTAAACTAAGTCAAATTTACGCCGGGTGGTTTTACTGTTTTACAGTGTTAAGCGCGTCGACATATTCACATTCTCCAACTCCCCTCCCCGCTCTCCCGATTAATATATAATTAGTATTAACTCCTAACCAAGTACATGACCAAAGCATACATAGTTATAGACTCCATTTTTTACCCCGCGATACATATCTCTCCTTAGCCCGGTATGGAACTAGAAGTGATGTACCAATGAAAAATATGCACAAAATATGAAGTACGCCAAGTAGTCTTTTGGTTCAATAATGTATTGCTCATACTATCTCATCTACATCGAGACACATATACTTTTTCTTTATCGTTACCTTAACCACTGCCAATTATCATCCACCGGCCCGGTATGGAGCCGATAGAGACAGAGTCCAGAATGCAAGAATCGCTTTTCGCTGTTTCTGCATTGAAATATTGAGTGCCCAGTATGGAACCCCCAATCATCAACTACAGAATTTCAGTCATTATCACATGGCCTCCTTGTCCTTACAGGTGCACTCCATTTCTTTGATTCTTTTTAAATGCCTTTATCAGTTCTTCTGCTATCTTCTCCTGTGCCCGTCTGGTTGGATGGACCCCATCTCTAAGAAATTCAAACCTCGGCTGCTTTTTTCCGCCTTTATTTTTTGGTTGCACCGTGTGGTCAATGCGGGGGGTGATTTTGTTTGTGGACTTATTGATTTCGTCGATGGCAACATTGAGATCAATCGTGGCTTTATACACACTAGCTTGGTCCTCGTTTAGTTCAACGTAGGGAAAGCCGCGGTTACAGAGGATGAGTGATACCGTATATACGCTAGCGATAACAACTTGGCACCCTGGCGAACATTCTTCCACCTTTGCAATAAGAAATTGGTAATTTTCTACCAGTGCTGAACTATCGTTCCATCTCTCGTGGCATCTGAGGCAGTTATTCGACCATTTCGCTTATTTTTGGAGGTAATGTCATTGATCCCTACTGATACATAAATAGTTTTTATGCTCTCGCAATCATTTAGAATATCAATAAGCTCCGAAGTTACCCTCCTTGTTGACGCACCGGGTAGGCACACGCATCTCCTGAATTTTCCCGTCCAGTAGTTCATCGAGTCCACGAATACGGGAATCCCCTATCAACAATAGGTTCTTCATCCTGAGTCTGATCTTGTTATTATGTTTTCGGTTTTTTCCTGTTCTTTTGCACTCGCTCTCAGCTCCATTAACAGATACCCTAGCTGGTTGCGTCCCTTGTAACTGCCTGTATCGTACTGCCGGCTGTTCCGCGTGGCGCCACCACCCCAAAAGTGGTTCTCTGTGGACTCTATTAGTCTTGCACCAGTCGTATCCAGTAGTATTTTCATCAGCTGGGGGTTTTGCGAGAACTTTTCTTCTAAGAGTGTCTTCATCAAGTCGACTTTATCAGCATCCCATCCAGGGGTTGGTTCGTCGCCTGCGATGTTTTTTCCTAGCTTCTTGATAGCGAATGGTTTATCCATTTTTAAAACCTTCTCTCCCAGACTTTTATTTCCGAAGTACAGGCACTTATGGAATACATAAGCTTTCTCTACAGAATGGAAGTTGTATTGGGTTCCGTTTACCTGACCCATTAAGTCACAGATGTACATATTGGACAATGGGCACTGGTCTCCGTTAAATAGTAAGCCCGAATTAGATCGTTTCGCTCCTACAGGGACTATTCCCTCCTCTTGGATCTCACCTGTCATAGGTACTGGTTCCTCACTTTCTTCGCGTTTTCCTTCACCTGTATCCGTTTCTTCTTCTTCCATGGCAATTTCCAGTAGCCGTTCCCCTATAGTCGATTTATTATTGGACGTAGGCTCTGCCTTTTCTGCTTTTTCTGCTGATAGGACTTTCGCAACTCTGTGCTGGGTTTTATGGTCCACTTCTTGTTCGTGTATAACCGCTTCCAGACTTGTAAACTTGCCTCCAATGATTGCTCCTTCAGACGTTGGCCTAGCCGTAATACCCTTCTGTCTCGCTTCCCTGACTGCTACTCTCAGTTTGTATCTAGCCTCACGGTGGGCCTTCGATTCAGACCGTTCAACCCAAACACCATGCGCCCGCTCAATGCTCCTCAAGTGCTTCTTACTGAACATAATCCTCTCCACTAATGGTACATCACTTAGGCGCACTTCGATAGGACGAGGCTTGTTGTTACCCATCCTTCTTGTGCCTGATCTTCGGATTGATATTACATTTCCATGCATTAGTGTAATTCCCATATCACCACAGATTCCCTCTAAGATCAGCCTTAGACCTTCATGTATCTGCTCTCTTATCCCGATAATAAACACTTTGTATTTGTTGTCGTCAAGTTTCTGGAACTGGCTGTTGTTGTTCACACCTAGCATGGTAGCGTATGATTGCGCCCCCTCATTCCCCTTGACTATTTGGCGAAATTCTGCTCTTAGACTTCTGTTTTCAGTCTCTAAAAGATCCACTCTTTTAGTTAAACTTTCAAGGTCTGATCCCTGTTTATCCAGATTTGTTCGCGTGCTCTCTTCAAAAGTATCTACTTTATCACTTAGCTCTTTAATCGATGTTAGAACTGCCTTTTCAAACTTTTCTTCTAACCTGGCCGTGTCCTTACTCATCGAGGTTAATTTAGTCATGATATCGAGTAATGATGGTTCGTCTGCCTTTGTTGGGACCTCCGTTTCTTGAGAAAGACCATCTTTATCTACAATCAGACTAGAATTGAGTGCATCAACATCTACATTCATGGAAGGCAATGGAGGTCGCTTAGGCTCCGATTGCCTACTCTCTGGGCTTAAGACTTCACAGGTAGGGGATAGTAATCTTTTGTTACTTGCCTGTTTTTCATTCCCATCGGCGATCTCACCTTGAGTTGGTATTCCTTGTATTTGTTTCCTCAATACTGGGCATTCTCCGGGTTGCTTATTCCGGTCCCCTACTCTCCCTAGCGTGACGGTCCGCGCGTTGGACGCCATGTTGCTGTCGTCTATGCGCACTGCTTCACCCGTGTCTTCTTTCACCAATTATACTACTTTCCTGGTTTTAAATCGGGTTTTTACCTCCACATCTTACATCCGAATAGGTTCACACGTGTGGTAATCCTGAATCGGTGCCTAGGATCGATAGTTATACTCCGTTTTTCTCTGATTTTAGCGGAGCGTGTTCACCGTGCGTGCTGCGTGTTTACATGTTTAGTGCACATTAGTTTTTATCAGTATTTCATGGTCAATGGTTGTTCTTGTTAATAGCTTCGAAAATATGTGTGGTTAAAGTGGTAATTGTATCTATTGTGGAGCAATTTTTCCGAAATCCATTTTGTATCTTAGTTAGTAACCTATTCACGTCTAAGAAATTCATTGTCGCTTTGTGTACTAATCTTTCCATTATTTTTCCTGGTAAAGGGAGGAGAGAGATGTTGTTTACCTCCATACTGGCTCGTTCTTTCTTAAGTGGAATAACAAGTGCATGTTTCCATTTTTGAGGAAAAATACCTGAACTCAGGGATTTGTTTATCAGGTAAGTAAATTTATAATGTAGTGCAATTAAGGCATCTTTCAAATATCCTGAGGTCAGGTTTTCCATTGCAGACGATTTTGTAACATCAATTTCTTTTAATAGTTTTAACACTTCTTCTTCAGTTACCATAAATTCAGTTAAATGTTCATCCGTCGTAATACCGTTATATGTCCAAGGCTCAGAGTGGGACCTCGCTAGTTTTGGGCCAATTTCCGTGAAAAATGTATAAATGTATTGCGCAACATTTTCTTGTGGTATATCCTCTAGGTTATCACTGTCTTTCAGGTTTATTTTATCCAAGTTTGCTTTGTTACCTTTAACAAATCTCGTTAGAATGTTCCAGAAACTTTTGGCATTATTGGCATTTTCATCTAGAGAAAGTTTTATATAGTTACATTTAGCCTGCTTTATTGACGATGTTGCTTTGTTTCTTGCCTTCCTAGCCAGGTCCCAGTCTCTATCAAGTTTTGTTCTTTTTGCTTTCTTAAGTAAACGGTCTTTGTCCTTGATTATTTCTAAAATCTCATTCGTTATCCAATCTTCTCTTATAGACTTAACCTTGAAACTCTTTATCGGGCACCTTCTGTCTAACTGATGTATAATTTTAGTTTCTAGTATGTTCCAAAGAATATTTGGATCTTCAGTTTGATAGAACTGGCGCCAGTCCTCGTTTTGTAGGTCCTGAGTAAATTTCTCTTTATTACAATTTCTGGACGACCGCCCCATAAAAATTATCTTTTCATGTTTTATCTTTGGTTTTGCCCTGGAATGCATAGCCATCGGATGTTTTTTGGATTTTTACTTTTTCCAGACTTATCTCCTGTGGAAGGTAGTGGAGCTGACTTTCATTGTAAGTTTTGTTGCCTACTTTTATTGCAGATACTTTCACTTTGCATTCAATCTTTTCTTCTTTTGCTTTAATAGCTATCTCCCGGAGGTCTCGTCTTAGACGATTTTCCTCAGGGGAAAGGTCGTTGTTAATGTGTAACTGTTTGTATTGTTCTTTGCCTTTCAGGTTGTGGACATGCTGGAAGAGTTCGCTTTTCTGATAAGTGTTTTGTAACTTTATCATGATGGGACGAGGCTTCACTGGTTTTTTTACTTTGGTCGGGGGGCAGTTTGCCGATGCGGTAGTGCGCTGCTAGATTTTCTGTTCTGAAACTCACTCCAATTTCTTCCAGGAGCTCATTACAATCTTGTTTTACACTTTTCCCCGACTCTTGTAGGCCTTCTATAATGAGATTACATTTCTTTTTGTCGTCTTTGAGAGATTTTACTTCATTTCTTAGTTCTTTTAGTTCTTCTATGTCCGCCTCGTGCATTTCCAGTGTCATCGTATTTTGGTCTAGCTGGCTTGCCATAGCGTTTACTTCTTGTCGCATAGAGTCGTTTGAATTTTGTATTTTTTCCAGATTTTCATTTATCTTATCAAGCGACGAATTAGAGGAGTCTTTGTGGTCTTTCAGGTCTTTTTTAACGTCATCCAGGCTGCGACACATGGTCTGGAGTAGATCCCAGACTTCATCTATGGATTTACCAGGTTTCTTTGTTTCTTCTTTGGCCGCCATGTTTGCACTCCGCGTTACCGGTGAGTTCGCTGATTTTTCTTCTTGAGATTTTGGTTTCCCAGCCGGAGGCATGGTTTAAAGGAATCGCCAGGGTTGTTCAGGGTATGTTCACGGGTAGTTCAGCATCTAGTATGATACTTAGGTATTCCGAGGCCTTGTCATTTAGCAAATATTGCCTGCTCCGCTCGTGTTGCACGTCCGATTACTACATGGCAACTCAACTACTTCCGTTTTGGTTTTTGGTCGGTGCAGTGGTGTCTGTGGTCACATTCGCTCTTTGTGGGGCCTTGAATCTCTGGAGGCAAGTATGGCCCCTCAGTGTCTGGGTATGCAAGCTGGAACTGTTGAAACTGCTGACTCAGCATTTCCCGTCTTGCGGTGCTAGATTTTGCCACTCCTCGTCCCTCAAGGACCCTTGAAAATTAGCCGCATTGTCGCAAAGTGGACTGAAGTCCTCGTCAGCTCCACCGGCCACTGCTTGAACATCCCGGTCACCCTCTCTAGTTGTCTTTGCCTCTGCCATGGTCATCAACTTGGCCATTGCTCTGACCAGTGTCTTTACCTCAGACTGTAGACTCGATACCGGCTGCTGCATGCGGTCATTGTCGGCCCTTATTGCTGTGGTACACTTTGGTGGTGCACCAGTGATCCTGACCATCCGCCATCTTGTTTTGGTTGAGTCCTCTTCCTCCACAAATTTGTTTCTCAATATCAGATAACCGACAAGATGGACAGCTGTCCATATGGGAGCAAGAATCATACTTGCGATGGAATATGGAACACTTTCAACCTTCTGATTTGAAAAGTGGATGATGTGAAGAAGAAAAAATTGTGTGTCCATCTCGTTCAATGACCAGAGTGCTTGTGGCGCTAGCCCGCTCTGGCACTTGTGACTAGTGCCTTGTGGGTCCTAGTGGCGGCGCCACCTTCCAATGACATCTCACTATTTATATTTATATTAGTGACGTCGTCGTATTTGCCCCCCCCCCTTCTCACCCACACCCACACACCTAGTCTGTTCAATACCCTACTATTAATACCTGGTACTATCATTTATTCCCCAACCATCATTTCATGTGACACAGATTTTAATGACGACCAGCAAAATCAAAGAACTATAACCCGTATAGTTCTTTGGCAAAATGTAATCTCATTGGTTTTTTACGAGAAAGGTAGATCTGAAAACTACAGTACTAAACTTTGATTTCAGCATGGTTCAAAATATATCATAAGAGAAAAGGTATGTCTGTCTGTCGATCTAGAAAAAAAAGAGCAGGTTCGAATTCAACACTACACGAGAAGCTCACTCTCATGGCCCTTCAGTCTCCATTCCTAGGTCTGGTTCATTATGTCTCTATGTCCAGGAGATTCTCCAAGTGGATCTTACAGAAATTTACACGTTTTTAATATATGTTGTAGGTAATAAAGGCGGGTTCTTATATGGCACACATACATATATGTAAGTGGTCAAAAAACTTTATTCACTTTACGGTCTATCTCCGCTTTCCAGTTGGGGTGTTGGAGATGGCGTGCGGCAAAGGGAAAATTTGCCAAGACCGTTTCCGCCGCCCTTTGTCTTGATCTACACCAACCACAGACAGTATCAAACAACATGTGACCTACATTAACCAGTGTGTGCCTTCCTTTGAAGTTGACTGGAATAAATTAACTCTCAGGCAGTCGCTTATCAAGTCATACCAGGAAGTGTAGGAGATCAGGAAGCCTTTATTCTATACTTTTACCAATAGGTAGTTAACATATAACTCACTAGATGGTGCCACTGAGTGTGGATCTCACCAGTATTGCTTATGGCAATGATACAACATCCATCTTTTTCCAAATGAGATATTACTTATAATGTTGAGTATACACAGGTATCACAATCATAGTAGTTAAGTTGTAGCAAAACAGTCTTTGGCATAGAAGTAGATACTGTTTGTAATGTAATGCTACTTTCAAATCAGTCTTTCTTCGTCTCAGTGAGACAAGTCTTTGCTGGAAAGTCTTTCAATAGAATATATGAATAAGGACTTAGTAATGACTTGGCAATATTTGAATCAAGTACTTTTTGATTTTTTCTCTGAAAAGATAATATATTTGACAGCACCTCTTTTGACTGTAAATGTAAAAATGATAAAGCTAAAGAATGTATGTACCACTAAACATAAGATATAGTCGATTAATACAAATATACTATTTGTATGTGTTTATCTATTTCAGATCTTAGTCACTCAAACTTATTCACTGAACCGGGCTGGCTTTCTTATTTCCAGCCCACTGCGTGACACCACTGTAGGTGGTTTAGGGGTGGACACTGATTTGCCCATGAGATTTTGCCCATCACTACTGCTGTTACTAGTTCCTTTCTGAACCGGTCCATTGTTGGCACAGTTTGGGAGGCTTGTCATGTTGCCGCCTTCCGTAGTAGTCTTGCATGGTGGACGTGGTGGTGGTCCAGTGGCCTCAGGTGTTCTGTTGCCTGACTGGCCCTGCTCAGTGATTCTCCTTTTAAGGTGAATGTGATTTTGACACAGAGTCTGTCCACTAGGAGTCTGGATTATATAGCTCCTCGGCTCCTCGGCCCTTGCTATGACAGTTGCTGGGGCCCATCGTCCAGACTGGACATCTTGGTACATAGCCTTCTGGCCTGGTATTAGAGGTGGTATCTGTTTCACATTCCTATCATGGTAGGCCTTTTGTTCACTTTGCCTTAAGTTGAATTCTTTCCGTATATATATCCTCCTGTATAGGGTCAGTGCTCCTGATTTTTGATGGGAGAGTGTCCTTCACCCTTCTTTGGAACATCATTTCCGCTGGGCTTGGCAGTTTGCAGCTGATTGGGGTTGTCCTCAGTCGCAGTAGTGCCAGCTGTATGTCCTCATTAGCTTCTTTGGCCTTTTTCATTGTGTTTTTCACAAATCCAACTTGGCGCTCTATGCATCCGTTGAATCTTGGATACCGTGGCGAAGATGTTATGTGCCTTATACCCCACTCTCTGGTGAACCTTGCAAAAGCCTGGCTGCTGTAGTGGGGTCCATTGTCTGATTGTATGATATCTGGCACTCCCATGATGGCACAGTGGTCTTTTATGATGGATAACACTGTCTCTGATGTTGCTGGCTTTGGAAGTTTGTCCACCAAGGGGAACTTGGTGTAGTAGTCTGCGATGATTAGATACTGTTCGTTGTCTATTTGGAACAGGTCTGTTCCGATCATGCTCCATGGTCTGGTTGGTGTTTCAGTAGGTTCCAATGGCTCATGTGTCTGTGTTTCTGGCCACCCAGTGTAGATCACTTCCTTCAGTTCATTCAAGGTTGGGTCAGATAGCGTTGAGTCCCTGATGGCTTGGATCTTGTCACTGGTAAACTGAACATGCTCAATTCGCACATCCATCTTGACATCCTCGTTGTTGTTGGGATTTGGGAGTCTACTGAGTGCGTCTGCTAGTCCGACATCCTTCCCTGGTAAGTATTTTACCTTGAAGTCATAATCTTGCACCGCAAGCATCATAGCCTGGAGTTGGGGTGGTGCAACGATTAGGGCTTTGGTGCACATCATCTCAAGTGGTTTATGATTGCTAAGTACGGTGAATCCCCTGTTGTAGAGATAGGTGTGGAGATCGCTTGATCCCAAACGTTATTGCGAGCATTTCATGTTCAATGTTGACATAGTTCTTTTGGGATGGTGATAGGGATTTGCTCGCAAATGCTACAGGCCTGGGCCCTGTTTTTCAGTAACGACATCGTCGGGCATCAATACCCTACGATCGTCCAGCGATTTCACGACATTCTGGAAGACACAGAATGGCCGCTGTTCTATAGACACGATCGTAGTGCGCCACTCACGATCGCCGCGAAAAATGTCGGCCGCTACGACAAATATAGAACTGTCTTAGGTTCTATAACACATCACTGTGCGTATATTGAGGATTCCTCCACTTCCCGACGGAATTAAGCAATGAAATTTTAACACGAGTAAGGGTTACATATAGACTATAATCGTTTAAAATATGAAGATGATCGGACGTAGCGTTCCGAAGTTATCGGCGTTTGAATTTCGTCATAGCAATCGTCTGCTCTGGTGGCATAACATAGTCATTAAACTTTGTGGGAGCTCTTCTGGCTCTCATTGGCATTCGTCTTGGTGATGGTGCTATAGGCCTAGGTGGCGTAGCAGCCACCGGGTTGAAACTCTGGATGGTTCCTCATGGGTAACATGATCCGCTGGTGGGATTGCTTTGGGTGGTGTATCTGCAACCACAGAGTGATTTCCATCTTTTGGCATATCGTTGATGATTGCATCTGTTAATTGCCTTTGCATGGATTGATCATCATAATTGTCATTGTCATCTTCGTTGGTTTCCCCTGATTTCCGAAGATGGTCAACATTTACATGACCAGATGTCACGGATCGTCGTCAAATGGGTAGGGACAGGGGTAAAAAATAAATTTAGGAGTATGGTTAAAACCTTTTGTGTGTGAATAGTATATTGGTTGGGGAATATGTTGAATGTATGAGGGTAGGTTAAATACATATAATAAACATACACCACAGAGCCAAAGTTTGGTAGTACATTTACTATGTGGAAACGATTGACTCCCTCTTTCTGTACACTGCTGAGATAGTACTGATAAATACAATTTTGAGGGCTAATTGTCCAATATATCTTTAAACTCCATGACTAGTTTGAGTAGGCATTCTTTCTTTTTGTTTTAAACCTTGCTAAGGGTAATATCAGCTAGGGGGTCAATCGTTTCCACAGGGAGTCAATCGTTTCCACATTCTAAGGTAAGGGGTCATGATTATGTACAGAGAAGGAGTACAAGAAAGCTTGTACCATGTGAATTGATATTAGGGGGTATTTATATGAAATGGGCAATAGTTAAATATAACATACATGTTAGGTATCACTGTAGGGTGGGAGTCAATCGTTTCCACACAAAAACTACACAAACTAAGGGAATAGGCTCCCAGTGCTATCATAGCATAGTTAGATATGATTTTTTTTCATATATACATAGGTACATGTTAAGGCTTACCAGGATACATTTTACTCCTGTCTGTGCTATATGTAGATATTGGGAGGGTTCCTTCTTTAGGGAGTCAATCGTTTCCACACTAAAACTACACATGAACATTTTGCTATGCAAAGAGTATACTAGCTTGCCAATAAATGCTTAAATGGTCCCAAAAAATTCCCTAGACTATGGGGTCTCAGTTAAGAACGATAATTGTCAATATTATTATCTTTTCCCACTAATGCTGACAATTGCAGAAATGGTATTAGTATTATATTATGAAAAAACCCTCTTTTTGGGTAGTTTGGGCCTTCTAACTCCGTTATTTATGATCCCACATAGGCAAAACTATGGTTCCCCTTCAAGATCTTAGCAGGCCCGACCAGAATACACAAGAAAATCCTAGGTATCTATTAAATTTAGCTTGTTATTGATTGGAGAAGCAATAATGGTAATTTGACGACGATCCGTGACATCTGGCCACATATCTGAGGTTTCGGCCAACTCTCACCAGTATTGTACCGGACCCTTCCTTGACACGAACGAGCCAGGCACATACTTGATATCAGTGCCTCGACAGTTTGTACTCGCTCTCCTCGCTCGAACTCTTAAAGCTTTGGCACTCTTTCATCTCTGTACTCTCTCATCTTCTCCTGTTTCCCCTCCACTGTCACATGAAGGTTGGGTTTGATCATCAATAATCGGGTGTGAAGCTGTCTTTTTAGAAACAACTCAGATGGAGATACCCCGGTCACAGAATGTGGAGTTGAATTGTAGGACAACAGGAAACTACAAAGCTTTTTCTCTGTAGTCATGTCTGGTGTTGCATCCAGTGTGTGTCGTTTTAAAGCTGCTTTTAGGGTCTGCACTGCTTGCTCTGCAAGTCCGTTGGACGCTGGATGATAGGGAGCAGTAAGGGTATGCTTAACACCTTTGTTGTGCAATGCCAGGAAACCACTAGTAGCTATGTGCTAATGCTTTCATGCGCACTATACTGACATGCTCAATATGCAACTCCTCAAGCATTCTTTCCTGTAGTTTCTGAGGAATGACCACTTCCCCAAAGAAGACATCCTTGATCACACGACAGCTCGTGTATAATAGGCTAGCAGTTCATTATCATCCACATGGTTTGGCCAACCATTCATGGTAAACTCTAGCACTTTCGCTAGGATCTGATCTTTTCGGGTTGCTTCCTTTATGTCTCTAGCGTTGATTGGTAGTTTGTCTGTATGGCTAAAGTAGTTAACCTCAGCCTCCATGTTTTCTTTGGCTATGTCCACTGATGCATGACTCAGATAGTCAGCGTTGGCATGATCCTCCGATCTTTTATACTTGACATCGTAGTCATAGCACATGAGGATCAGTGCCCACCTTTGTAACCGTAGGGCTGCCAAGGTTGGCGCATCTGTTTTCGGACGGAGTATCTTCGTCAGTGGTTTATGGTCTGTCAGTAATGTGAATGTTCTTCCATATAGGTATTTATGAAATTTCTTCACTCCAAAGATGATGCCCAATGCTTCTCTCTCTATCTGTGCATAATTTCTCTCGGCTTTTGTTAGCATGACTGATGCGTAAGCTATCAGTCTTTCCTCTCCCTTGTCATTGACGTGTGATAGCACCACTCCGACTCCGTAAGTCTGTAGCAAGCAGTAGCTTTTTGTTGACATTATAGTGGGTTAGGACTGTGTCAATTGTAAGGGCATCCCTGACTTTGTTGAATGCCTCTTTGCACTCTGATGACCACTTCCATGGTACGTCGTCCCTCAGCAGGTTATTTAAAGGAGCTAGGATGGTCGACAAGTCCTTAACAAACCAACCGTAGTAATTGTCTCTTTCACCACACAAACTTTGTCTGGTGCTGGCCTATGACCCTCCTTGTTGAGTACATGTCCTAGATATTGGACCTCGGGAGCCAAGAAAGTACACTTTTCACATTTGACTCAAATATTGTGCTTGCTCAGTCTCTGAAGGACCAGTTCCAGGTGCTTTAGATGCTCGTCCTTTGTGGGAGCAGTTATCAATATATCATCGATATAGCAGCAGGAATTCCTTGTAATACCTGGTCCATTATCCTCTGGAAGATGTGTGGTGCTGTTTTCACCCCTTAGGGCAACCTGAGTACTTTGTAAAGTCCTTGCACAGTATTGATGGTCAGGTACTTCCGCGACTTTTCCTCTACCACCACTTGCGTATAGACGTTTGACAGGTCCAGTTTTGTAAACTGACTACCACCTGCCAGCATTGCAAATATATCCTCTGCTGTAGGTGGCGTATACAGTTGGTTGATGACCGCACTGTTTATTGTCACTTTGTAGTCACCACACAATCGTAGCTGCCCATCCCCCTTTGGAACCACTACTATAGGAGATGCCCACTCACTTTTTTCGACACGACGGTAGACTCCGTTTATTTCCAACCTCTGTAACTCCTTCTTCACACCGTCTGTGAGGGCATAGACAATGGGGCGTGCTTTGTAGAATTTTGGTGTGGCATCCTGCTTCAACTCGATTGTAGCTTCGAAATCCTTTATTTCTCCTGTCTGTCTTTTGAACACGGACTGATACTCATGCAGAGGCTGCTCTAGGGGTGTTGCATGGATTGCAAAGACATTTTCCCAGTCTATACGTATGGCTTTCAGCCAGATCTGTCCGAATAATGGAGTACGCACACCTTTCGCGATCACTAACGGCAAATGTCTCTTTTGATCCCCATACTCCACATGTATGTCTATCTCGCCAAGTAGCTCTACTTTGTGTCCAGTGTATGACTTTAAGTTCATAGATGCTTCGCGCAACTCAAAATTGGGGAAGAATTTTCGGTAGTCATCCTCACCGACAATCGAAACTGCCGACGCTGTGTCCAAAGCAAATGTCATATTGTTGTTTTCGACTTGGGCCTTGACCGTTATTTCTCCATATTTTCCACTCTTAACTTTGAACAGCGACGCATAGCTGACTTCTTCCTCTGGTTTGTCATTATCAACGTAATTTGTGCGATCTTGCCCGCGGACTCTTCCACAGCCTTGAGCATGCTTTGTTTTACAAGCCCTGGAAATGTGACCTATTTTACTACAATTGAAGCACTTTTCCTTTTCATAGGGACAGCGACCTTTGTGGTCGCCATCACACCGATAACACTTTTTGTTAGAGTGGGCTTTTCCCTTGTGCTTGTAACCTCCCCGCTGAACACGGTTTACATCCTGTGTGGGCCCATGAGCTGATTACCATGGCTAGCGGTGTCCATTGACGTACTGACATTGACAGCTTTCTCCCATGTCAATGCTGCACCCACACCTAACAGTCTGTTTTTAATTGCTGCGGACCTCAAACCAGTAACTAGGCGATTTCTTAACCTCTTTTTGACCTGGTCCTCATCACCAAACCCACAGTGTATTTTTTTCAAAGCCACGATATAATCTGCTACAGATTCATTGTCTTCCTGCTTGCACTCATCAAAATTGAAGCTCTCAATTAACTCATTGGATCCGGAGGTGTAGTGCTTGCCAATTAATTCAGTTAGTTGAGCATATGTTTTGGTTTCAATTTCAGCAGGGGCACACAATGCAACTAAAAAGTCCACTACCTCAGGCCCCACCATAGATAATAAGGCATCAATTTCTTCATCATCCTGGATTTTGTTTATGTGCATCCAGGCATTCAACCTTCTTTGATAGTTAGGTGAAAAAGATGTGTAATCGGCGAGCGACTGCTGGTATGTGACGGCGTTCTCTCGGCTGGCGGGCGGCGTGTGAGTTAATTTATTCCAGTCAGCTTCAAAGGAAGGTGTCCACTGGTCAATGCTAGTCACATGCTGTCTAATTAGCTCACTGATTGGTGTTAATTGAGACAAAGAGAGGCGGGAAACGTTCTAAACCAATGTGAATGTCTGGCTTAGCTATGTTTGGCTGCCTGTGGAGGGGTTCCAGTGTGAACTGTATGACAGTGGTGTCCTCTGGTGTGATTTTATGGCATTGATGTTAGAGAGAGTCTGTGGTGGCGCTCCCTATAGTGTTTTGTGTGGAAGTGTGTTAATGGTTTGTTCAGGTTAATGTTATCTGTCTGAACCATACCAGCAGTTTCAAATGCGTACATTCTCGTCAGGCTATATTGGCTGATTACGTGAATATCGTCCTCTCGGTTTGGAGGATTATTCTTGGGGTTTAATGTCAGAAGTGGTTTGGAGGAATAGATTGCAGAAGACCGTCACATTTCAGTCCCCTCGTTGGTGGTGGGTATAGAGAGATTCAAATATGATAAAAATGATTTGCGTTGATTCGGGCGTCTCCGCGTTCCCGGTGGGGTGTGGGTGACTGTTCGGATCGGGCAAAAAATTTTTGACGTGGCTTTGGTGGTTACCCACTTACCCGTATCTACTGTCCATAGTGTTGAGGCCTTGTGGTGCCTGGGTTTTCATCCAGTGTATCCAGTTATACTCTATTTTGAGCCGGAGTTCCTTGGCTACTCTGCTGTCCGGGTGGCGGTGTACATAGTCCAACACGGTGAACTCCATGTATTCTGTGCCATGGTGGTCGTTTTTGTTGAAGTGTTTAGGTACATCGCTGATCTTGCTCTTTGTTACTACCGATCTGAGGTGTTCCCTCATTCTTTCTCTGATTTTTCTTTTGGTTTGTCCAATATACTGCATCTCGCAAGTTTTGCAGGTGATGCAGTATATCAGATTCGAGCTGTTGCAAGTTGCTGTGTGTTTCACAGTGTGCTGTCTGTTGGTGCTTTTGCTTTTGGTAGTGCCAGTGGCCTTGATACGTTTGCAGTAATCGCAGTTTTTGCGTTTGCACTCGTTGTTTTTGCGTGTGATTTGGGTCCCTTTCGAGAGTGCCTTGTAATCTGTTTTTGCCCTCACCAGGTGGTTTCTCAGGTTTTTTGGTCTTCGGTAGCCTTTGACCAATCTGCTCTCAAAGATTTTCTTGGTCGTTTTCGATTTCCCAGTAGGTCCCAATTCTTTTCTACGATTTTGGGTAGGGTGTTTCCGTTTGTGTGGTAGGTGCATATCAGATATGTCTTGTCATTCCTATCTATGTCATCACCCTTCGGTCTGTTCTTCCTGAGAAGAGCATCTCTCAGGAGATTGTCAGTTTTTTCTTTGCATTCTCTAAGGGTTTTCTCGGGGTAACCCCTCTCTCTGAACTCTTTGAGTTTTTCTTGAGCATGTTTTTCGTAGTCCTCCTGGTTCGTGCATATCCTCTTGACCCTCAAAAGTTGAGAGTAAGGAATGCTCCTTGTTTGTAAGGGTGGATGTGCGGAATCATACCTGAGGTATGTGTTGCGATCCGTCGGTTTCACGAATAGATCACTGTAGAGGTTTCCCTTCAGTGATTTTTTGATTTTCGTGTCTAGAAAGGCTACTTCGGTGTGTGACCTTTCCATGGTGAACTTGATGGTTTTGTGGTACTCATTTGTCCACTTGTGCCATTTTTCAAGTTCTTCGGTGCCATGCTCCCAAATGAAGAAGATGTCATCAATGTATCTCCACCAGACCTTCGGTTTGAGTGGGTAGGCATTGAGCATTCGTTCTTCCAAATTTTCCATAAATAGGTTGGCATACGATGGGGCTAGTTTGGTCCCCATGGCTGTGCCCCCTATTTGTAGGTAGTTCTTGCCGTTGAACTGTATGTTGTTCTTTCTGAGCACCATCTCGAGGAGATCGGTTATACTCGCTATGGCGGGTAGGGCCAATTGTTTTCTGGACCTTTCCAGTTTTCCCCGGATGATTTCGATGCCTTCATCGTTTGGTATGTTATTGTATAGTGCGCTAACATCCATTGTGCCCAGTATGTCATTCGTTCCTAGTTTTCCCACTTCCTCGATTTTCTGCAGGAAGTGATTCGTGTCCTTGATGTACGACTTAATCTTTGGGACCTCCTCTTTGAGGAAGTTGTCCACAAAGGCCGAGATTTTTTCCGTTGGGCAGCCATTGGCTGATACAACGGGCCTACCTGGAGGGGGTATTACCCCCTTGTGTATTTTGGGTAGGGTATTTTTTGCCCGATCCGAACAGTCACCCACACCCCACCGGGAACGCGGAGACGCCCGAATCAACGCAAATCATTTTTATCATCTTCTTTGATAGTTAGCCCACTTTTCTTTATTGGGACTAAACACACCTATGGCATTTACAACATTCCTAGCTTCAGTCATAATTTGTCTGGGTTCACTCTCAGATTCACTGTCACTGTCATGCCATTATAAATAACAACCCTCCTAATATGTTACGACGCGCTACAGTTAATCCCCTGACGCACTACGACGTCGGCGATAACATCGCGGACATCGTAGTGTGTCGGGAGGTTAATTTTTTTTTAATTATTATTATCATCTCTCAGATGCAGCCGAGTTTTTCAGATACAGTGTAGGTTACAGATATGATCCATTTGATAGATGTTGGCTTGATTACATTGAGATCAAAGTCATTTAGGGCTATATACTGCCGATAATAAGGGATGATACAAGTTATGATGAAGAGAAAGGTTGTGCATCAGGAGCGGAAGCGCTTTTACCGGGCATCAAGTGAGTCAATAGCTTCCTTGAATGCGTCTAATTTAGCAATTTGTTGTAGATTTTCTGACAGATTGTTCCATGAGCGTGCCCCCCTGTAATAGGGTGATTGATGTGCATCGTAGTCCGTCGTAGTAGGTGGGAGGGCCCCCTAATCCCCGAACCTACTTACCCACCTGCCTTCCCACTTGCCCACCTAAGAACACTGCTGATAGTCCGTAGCAACTAGGAATTGCTGATATACAGTAGAACTCCGCCTAACAGACACCCTGTGTAAGTAGCCACCCTGCGTAAGCAGACACTTTTGCTTTGAACAGAAATTTTCCCCTCTTTAAGATGTTTAAATCAACCCAACGTAAGCATATATATCTCGCGTAAGGGGATATTCCAGAGAGTTATTTTGGTACAAAAAGGCCTAAAACCCTGTGTAAGCGGTCACCTCCAATGGACACCCTATCAAAAATAGATTAATCTGTGTTTTTGTTAATGAATTTGTGTGAATATAATCATAGAAAATACATGCTAAAATTCAAAGTTGAATAACTTCGGATCCAATTAGGATATTGGGAAATGGAATTCTATCATTACCTCATTCTCCCCTACATATCGACATATAATATTTGCATATTAGGTTGGAGGGCACTTGAAAACACTGCGTGAGCAGATACTCCGCGTTAACACAGTGCTGCTGACTCAGGGAGCATTCATTAATTATGGCTGGGGGGGGGGGGGCACAGTTTTTGGAACACCGACCAGTCAAAAAAAAGTTGGCCCCCCTTGGAATACCGTAAAAAATATTGGCCCCCCCCCCCCTTGGAATACCATAAAAAAATGTTGGCCCCTCCCTTGGAATGCCAAAAAAAATAGTCCCCCCCCCCCCTATATTGGAATACGGTTAAAGCACAGGGGAGGCTAAACTGATAAACAGTTACATTCAGTCATTTGTCAAAATTTTGACAAAAAGCTAGGTGGCTAAGACATCAAGTATGGGAGGTCATGGGTTGAAACCCTAATACCAAAGACTTACACAAAAATGGTACCCACTGCCCATTCGGCTTAATGCCTGCCATTAGAATGAGGAGTAAGGTGCTAGGGCCCTAGTGAAAGAATGGTTGTATCGCCAAATTTGATGATTGTGCACACAATATTCCCTTCATAAAAATTGCTTGAAAATGAAAAAAAAGTAACAAGTAGCAAATAAACATCTGTTGTTGATAGAACAGCAGAACAGCAGAAAAAAGATGGGGGAGTCTGGAGCAGGACTGAAACACAGGTACAGGCAAATGCTTGAAGTGTGATAGCATCAAGCACAATGCCAACTGGTTGAAGTAGGCTGCACTACTGTATGATGCTATGATGGCAGTTTGAGTTGATGCTCCTAGTCTCTATAGTTGTAAGATTCTGCTGATGTTCTGACTCGAAAGCAGGGATACAACCCCTGCCAAATTGAGGCTGTAGTTGGCAGCTAGCAGACATGCCAAAAGCCCCCATCTCTCCTGTACCCATATAATCAATCATAAAGCTTGACTACCTAGAACCTAATTCTCAATAAAGTTACTTATTGAGACTTGGTTGTTCACATTCAAATATCCAGCAGCAACTGCTTTCTTGATTTGTGCCATCAGTTGGTAGTCCTCAGGCTCCATTGCAGGACCTTAACGGACCTTCACTGTTTCTCGTATCAGTATCACTGACATGCAAATACAAATGTTCGGGCAATTTGTTATAGTCTGGCATGGTGTGAAGGATCCCTGGTATGAGTGGATCAATCCATGGTGTGGCAATACAGAAGGAAGTCCCTTTTTTTGCATGTAGAACCTCAAAGTACTCAATGTAGAGGTCTCCATTAAGAGGTGTCTTTGCTCATAAGTGCTCTTCCATAAATATGGTAATCTTATTGAAAAAAGCAGCAACAGGGGCATTTTGTAGCATCTCCTAGTAGTGAAACAGGACTGTAACAATAGACACTGAACTTTAGGGAGTGATACAACTATGGTTAGCTTGTGTGTTAATCATTACTATAATAGTACAACTAATCTAATTTCTTGTGATATGATATGAATGCATTTCATTACAAATATCAATTCTTTTCATTGAACACAAATATGGGAGTCTGCCTCATTGTTTAGCTAAAAATGTCGACCCCAGGCAGAAAGTGAAGGAGATTTCGCCCACCATATGGGAATACCCCCAAAAAATTCCCCCCCTCCTTTAGAATACAAAAAAGAAGGTTCCCACCCCCCTTTGGAATACCCAAAAAAATGCTGGCCCCCCCTTGGAATGCCAAAAAAAAAAAGGCCCCCCCCCCTAAAAACTGTGCCCCCGGCCATAATTAATGAACGCTCCCTTATCTCTATGCCTTGCTATTGTTCTTGAGTTTCAGGTTTTTTGCCACCAGGGCGTCACCACAGTAGCAGCAGGTTTTCTATTTAAAACCACTAGAAACTCCTAGAAAAGTGCAATAAGTGTAGGTATATATTTGAAAGAGACATTTACTTAGTCTATCAATTGCTGGTGCACGGGTAATGATTTTGACAGTACAGTAGAACCCCACATAAGTTGACACCCTCCATTCCAGGCCAAAGTGCCTGCTTACGCGAGGTTAATATAAACATCAAATAGAAGGAACCGTTCCGAGCAAAGGTGTCGGTTAATGCTGGGTGTTCGCTTACGGGGGTGTCCGGTAAGCGGGGTTCTTCTGTATTTTGATTAGTCATTGATGACCATTTGAAATCCACAAAATGTTGAGAGCTGCTCTAAAGTCACCCAAACTGCTCATTGCTTAGAACTCTCCCCCCCCCCCCGCGAGGGGCTAGGACTATAATTAATTTTTTATTTATTCTTTTTCAAATGTCTTTATTGCATTCGACATCGCTCTTCCTTGCAAAATTGACAATGACACCCAACACCAACAACAACGTTATTTACAATGATATGATATGAGTACATCATTTCGACGCCTCCTGTTATATCGATCTGGTCTCATATTTACATAATATACATCTTTACCATATAATACTTATTCTCTTGTCTTCAATCTTAAATCTAAATCCACCTTTTCATTTACCATGTGCCTATTACATAGATGCGTGTGTAACCTTTTATTCTAACAGTCCTTTCATTACCACTTTCTTGAATTTATTTTTTATCGCTGTATCCTGAATTTCTTTCGTTAAGGAGTTCCATATTCCGATTCCTTTATATATACTTGATTTTCTGAATTTTTCCTTTTAGGCCTAGATAGATAAATAGAATCTTTATTTGATCCCCTCGTTTGTGGTCTTACAGTCTCATTATTTCTTTTATTGTATTTCACCTAATTTATACAATGATCGTATTATTCCTAACAACAGCATTTTTCTTCTGATATTCGGGCGAGTTTCTTTACATTTCATTGATAATTCTTCAGTCTTTATATATCTCTCGTCTATGTAAGCCTCCTTACCCAATGCTATTCTTGGCCCTCTCTAAATGCATCTATTAAGTTTTTCTCTGATTCCAACACTCGACGTGTTTTTGCCGTCAGTGTTTGATAGACAGGACACTGTAGTGAACAGGCGATATATTGTGAGTGTAAGATTCGCAGGGCGTCCAGACGTGTTTTTCAGTCACGATAATCGTGGGGTCACGTGATTAAAAATGTTGCCCAAAGTGTCGTCCGTTCATGAGACCTATGGACATGTCGTACAGAATGCGCAACTTCACTTTCCCTTCGAATTAAGCGATTAGATTTTAACACGAGTAAGATATACATATGACCTATAATCGGCCCAAATATGAAGAAAATCGGCTGCACCGTTCCAAAGTTATAGGCGTTTGATTTTCGTCATAGCAATCGTCTGCTCTGGTGGCCAGTGTATTTTCCCGACGCCTCCGCTAATTTATGCAGCGACCTTGACATAGACTGCGCATCGGGGGGTGGGAGGGTGACTGGCCACCAGAGAAGACGATTGCTATGACGAAATTCAAACGCATATAACTTCGGAACGGTGCAGCCGATTTCCTTCATATTTTGTACGATTATAGGTCATATGTGTCCCTTACCCGTGTTAAAATGTCATTGCTTAATTCGTATGGGAAGCATGGGAAATCCTCTATATACGCACAATGGTTTGTTATAGAACCTAAGACAGTTCTATACTAATCTTAGCGGACGACACTTTTAGCGGCGATCATCAGTGGCGCACTATGATCGTGTCTATAGAACAGCGGCCATCTTGTGTCTTCCAAATTGTCGTGGAATCGCTGGACGATAGTAGGGTATCGTTGGCCGACAATGTCGTGACTGAAAAACAGGGCCCTGGTCTCGCAATTTTTAATACCATCGATTCCATTTTTTCATTCATAACCCCAAACTCATCATATAACTTGGCATGCGCCGCCCATTTATCGTGTATGTATACTCCTATACCTCCCCCTTTCCCCTGTTCCCGGTCCTGTCTGAAAAAGTTGAAGTTAGGTATGTCGATGAAATTGTTCGGAATATGACTCTTTAAGAGGCTTTCCGAGATACCGATTTTATTAAAATCCCTTAAATTCTCCTTAACAAACTTTACCCTGTTAAACAGGCTGCAGATATTCCAGTGGCATATTTTCAAGCCTTTTGATCTATTAATCGTATCTGTTTTATGAATCATCTCTTCCATAAATTAGTATTATTCTCTATACTAGTTGACAATGCATTCAACATAGGCAAATTACATGGTCTTAGATCTAAATACCATAATGATTTTATAATATATATATGCAACGCACCCCTGGACAAATCGGTCAATGGGTGCCGAAGATAGTCGTTCAATAGTTGTTAGTATATTCAAGACCATCCTTAACAGTTCATTGGCTGCATAGCCCCGGAAAAAAACATGTAATAACTCGGATGTTTATGTAGTCTATTTATATTTACTTCATTCACTCTTACCCACCTCGTTTTAATACAGCCAACATACCAATATGTGTGAAGTGCAGAAATGCCTATATATATATACATTGATCCGGTATGGAATCCTATGTCTCGCCAAAGCTACTTCTTCATCATCTAATCATGTAATAAATCTAGATTTCATCAAATATTTATCTGTATACACCCCATGTGATGTTTTTTATCAGGGACTCATACTAAAACACCATCCTCAATAACTCACACTATGCTATATTCTTTACTAATTGTAATTTGTTTTATTTGGCAGACCGCATATTTTCCTTCATACTACTTATTGCTTATCACCCTGTATGCAGTATTCGATATTAGCTTAAGCCTTAGTTAAAGCCAAGGTTTTAGCTCAGTCCAGTATGGAACTATCAATATTACTTATACCCGTTATCAATGTCTTACATTTATCCTACCCCTAATAAAAAACCGCCATAGACTTAACATAGGGAAAATTTATGTGGCAGGCCGTGACATAAAGTGTTTTTTATGCCACTAGAGTAATAACAATATTGACCAATCAGAGAGCAGGATATCAGCTACTATGAAAAAAAGTTCTGTTGGTCATTGACTCAATATTTATCTTTTAGTAATACAAAAGCATAGACAAGGTAGGATAAATACGAAACCGAACGAGAGTTAGACTTGACAATGTTTATGCCAGGACGGGAAGGTCGCGTATTACTACACGAGGCGTAGCCGAGTGTAGTGAGGAGCAGACCTGACCAGAGTGGCATAGACATTCACAAGTCTAACTCTACTAAGTATCATTCTTCAGGATCCAGTATGGAATCACCAGAGATCTCTAACACTGTAGTTCTATATCATGAATCCAGTGTGGAATTCATAATCAATGTCACAGATCCAGTATGGAATCCATAAACATCGCATCAATGGAGGTCCAGTATGGAACCTGCATCAGTTTCAGCTTATACATGTGCGCCGTTTCTCTTGTTTTTCAAATAAGCTTTCTGGATTTCAACTGTAGGGTTCAACCTGAAGAAGACGACTAAATAGTATATTAAGGCTTGGTAGACTGGGAATATATTCAAAACTTCTAGTTTTCATTGGTGACCCCCTTAGAGGCGCCGTCATCTAAAGTCACCCAAACTCTGGCAATTGTATGGAACCAACAGAGAGCTTGTAGCAAGCTTTCATTTCAGTTTCCATCAGCCATTTCTGATTTTACACTTCTTCGTATGGACAACTGACACTTTTCGAAGACAGCTAAATATTTTACCAAGGCTTGGTAGACTAGGAATCTTTTTAGAACTTTTAATTTTCACTGGTGACCCCCCCCCCCCTCCCCCCAAAAAAGGAGAAAATCCTCTGGGTGACACTCCACTCACTGGATCTCTCCCAGTTGTTCTTTTCTTGTTTTATGTTTTTCATTATCATCACACAAATTCAGCGCAAGGGTGGTCTTCCATTTATGGTATTTTAGTTTACATCTAGATTCATTTTGCGCTTTACTTAACCACACAGGTTTAGGGTATGCAACTATAATATATTTATTTAATTGTGATATTGGACAAATATTCCTAGATAATATAAAGAACACCCGCCACCAATTAGACATGGATGAATAAATTTATGAGGATGAGCATGATGAAGGGTCAGATGTATGACAGATTAGGTGGGATAATAATTAGCATATATATATATAAACATTGCCAACCGCAAACCTCATTGATTTCGGTGATAAATCAAATAAAATCGTTGGTACTTCCTCTATTAGCTCCTCTCTGGGCGGCACCCCCTGAGTCACTCTCCAAGCAGAAATCGGGCGCTCTACTTCATGCGGCCGCTTGTATTAGAAAGCGATAGAGCCGCGAAAGATCTTGGAGGAGAGTGCCCCTGAGTGGTACCCCTCCTGTTGGCACTCTGGTTGACACTCCTCTAGCTGGTACTCCCCCAGTTGTTACAGTCCACCCCCCCCCCCCCACCCCCACTTTCACATTGATTTATCTCTGGGTGGCACCCATACGGGTAGCACTCCACTGGGTCGTTTTCCTCCGGGTGTCAGCCCTCAAGCAGGAGTCTTGGTGATCCTAATCTGGGTGGCACCCTCTCTGGTGGCACTTGCCTGGAAGCTCTCCCCTGAGAAGCACTCCTCTGGGTATAAGATGTACCAAGTAGACCGTTTATCAATACCTTAATTCCACTTCATGTCTCGATCAGAACTAGAAAAAAAAACCATCACATAGGTATGACCAATCTTGTTGATATGCATGTTAAATGTTTCTCCTATTTATGGGCCCTACTTGCCGAGATGTGGAGTTTCAGCACCCAGAACCATTTGCAGCTCCGCATTGGACCTCTGGTGGCTAGAACTAGTACCACGGTCTACTGCTAAACCCCTAAGCGGGTGAGTGGGAAATCAGCATTGTAGGCACCAGTGAAATCAGTCAAGCGTAGCCGAGGCACATAAATCATAGAACAAACACGGGTTTGGCCCAGGTTTCTATTCAGTGTATGCAAGTCCGTGTCTGTGAATATATCAACCTACTCAACCTACCTTACCTTTCTCTCCCCCCACCCCCCCCCCCCCACCCCATTGGATGCGCATCTCCTCACTCCCCCCCCCCCCCGACCTTTCGCGGCGCTAGCGCTGGCTTAATCTCTGCCCCAACCCAGTGACGTCATACGCTGGTTCTCAGGGTATCTGCTAAAGACAGGGGGAACCAGCCAACAGTACGGATTCAAAACAAGGCAACTGACAAAAGTTATACAAGTCAAACAACTCACATATCAATTATCATGAGTATGGAAATATGGGAACTGTTAAAGGAGCTTCACAGACAAGCCAGTTGTTCCTTTTTCAGACTTAAACTGTTTTATAATGGGAATTCACAGTTGATCAGGCTTCCCCTTCAGAGGAGCACACGGGCATTGTTGACAAAACAAAGCCTTGCAACACATGAGGTGCTTTCCACTGCAGAAAGTAATCCCAGAGACTGTGTCTGGTTTGAAATAAATAATAACAGAAATGAGAGTATTTTATTTACCATATAAATATGTTCATCTCTATTTACAAGTGGAACACAAAATACCCCCAAAAGCCCTCAGAATTTAGGATTTTTTAAAAACTAGCGTATGGGCCAGATTTGTACCCAAACAGGCAGGTTGGGGCAGAGATATAAGCGGCAACAGGAAGTAGAGCGCAAGATCTCTGCTGGGAGAGTGGCATCTCCTAAGCTGCGCATCTCCACCAATGACGGAAAATCTGCTCCTTGATTATGGTAGGTAAACATTAGACTATAGTACATCCCGTTGCTGCCAGGGCCAGGGCACTCAGGCTCTCAAATACACTGACAGATTACAATCAAGGACAACATCAGACAAAACGGAGTCATAGCAGTCACCCAATACGCAGCGATAATGGATGAAATAAACCAAACAATAGAAGATCTTAACCCCCAAATAGAGAATCTACCTAATGCACCAAAATGTCTACTATGGGTAGACAATGTAGCGATAATGACAAACAACATAAACCAACACCAACAACTACTAAACATAACAAATGAAATAGCAAACAGATACAGAATTGAATTTGGAGAAGAAAAAACAAAAACACTATTAATTGGAAAAGGGAACAAAACCCAAATGCAGCTAGGAAACAAACATCTACAATACACAACACAATACATACCTAGTAGAAATTATCAACGAAAAAGGAAACATCGACGACCAAATAATAGAAATAAGAAAGAAATCAGAAGCAGCATACCAAACTATAATATACCTAGCAAAACATGACAACTTCAAGGGAATAGAAATGGAAACCATATGGAAACTGATGGAGAAATGCATTATCCCAATAATCACCTATGGATCCGAAACCTGGCAACTAAGCAAACAACAAACCAACTCAATACTAGACAATATAATCAGAAGAACTCTAAAAACACCCCATACAAACCCAAGAGAACCAAACGCATAATGCACTACTTGAAAACTTAAAACAAAAAAAACACAACCCCAATAACACTAACAGACACTAGCCATTGGAAAATACACACAGAAAAAATACACACAGAAATCGATGTCAAACCAAAAACAAGCCACACAGCTAACAAAAACCCAGTGGGAAGATAAATAAAACAAGCAATAGACCAACAATGGAAGGAGAACATAACCAAAATCCAAGACAAGATACCTCACCAACAGAACAGGGACCCGTTTCAATAGACTGTAGGACGTCCGTTATCGGGTTTAGTGACACAATAGCGGTACTTCGCGTTGCAGTAGTTAAGGGACAACCGTTTGTGGGACATAGGATAACAGACAGGCGCAAATAGCGGTTTGTCCCATTTCATAAGACCGATGTCCAGTCACTATTGGTGTCACTGTTGTGTCCCAAATAGCGAGAGGGTATACCCTCTCGTTTCTATTGTCACAAATGCGTAACTTTACTTCCTGTAGGAATTAAGCAACGAAACTTTAACCCCAGTTAGGGACATATACAACTTATAAGCATGCCAAATATGAAGGAGATCGGTCAATGCAATCCAACAATATTCGCATGTGAATTTTGTCAAAGCAAATGTTGCTCTGATGGCCAGTGTGGAATTATCCAAGCGCTGTCGCTAATTTATGCAGTGACCTCACCTTGACAGCACTTGTTCCCGGTAGCACTAGTACCATCCATTGTAAGGTCCAGGCAACAATGTCACTATGTCGCCAACAGTGAACAGACACACCACCCCAATAGTGACATGCCTATTGAAACGAGAATTAAATTTTGTCACTATTTCTATCACTATTTCTGTCACTAGTCGTGTCACTAAGTGGCTTAGTGACACATTTTATTGAAACGGGTCCCTGACTGGGCCATGAACCATAGACCAAGCTACATAACAAGCCTAACGAGAAACCAAGCCAGCACCATCTTCAAACTAAGAGGCCGAATGTACAACTCCAAGTCCAAGGAGAACTTCAAGGCAATACATCCGACAATGAGCTGCAGGGGGTGTGGCCAGAAGCAGGAAACAATCCACCACATACTAAACCAATCAAATGCAAGGCTATGTATACACCAAACAGATCAAACCAAAATATACATAAACTAAGCATTCGAAGAAAACATAGACTGCCTAAAACAAACAGCAAAAGGAGCCAAAACAATAGAACAACACATAATAGACAATGAAAACCAAAACAAATGACAACCTGGACAAAGACAAACAAAAACAACCAAAAAACGAACCGACGAACCCCACGAACCCCGAACCACAGACATGACTGAAAAACGAACAACCCCCAACAACAAAACACCGACAACAAACAAAAACAAACAAAAACCAAACCAACCAAGAAATACAGAAACAAAAGCTGCACAGCTCGCGGAGACACTACGTCCAAGCTTGTGCGACCTGGAAATCCGGGAAAGTGCACGAGAGATTTAAAAAACACTGGCCGCCAGAGCAAAGCTCAGCGCAGACAGGGTTGGGTGGCCAATCTACTCTCAAACTGCAAAGATGGATGCGGGTCTAAAAGGACTAAGTAAACATGGTAGGTAACTTCGCTGCCATCTGGTGAAAGTCAGCCGTACTACGGGCTATGTTATTAGTCGGAGCGGAGTGGATGCAGACTGTAGTAGAGTGCACGGAGGTGAGCGGCCAATCTAGGATAGATAACGATAAAGGTATGTACACCTACATTTTTCATTACCCTGTGACAATTTAGTGTGACATCATGTAACAATGTCTTATAAATATGGCCGTAGACCCGCGGTTCTCAAGCCTAGGGCTCTCAATCACAACAAACAACATAGACTTGCTCCATCACTCAACCGTCAACGTAGTCCGAGAAGCTTTGACTGTCTAGCGGGCACCGCTTGATCGTTAATTACCCGAGGTAATTACCTAGTAGCCTACTGAAGGGGAATTGATATTCCTACGCGCCTAGACACTATGATGGTGCCCTAGGATAACAGGGAAGATGAACTATATGAGAAGTCAGTACTGGTAATTAGAGCAAGAATACCACTTTATAGATAGAATTTTTTTATGGGAAAGCAACAGAAAAACAAAAAGTGAATTATAACAATTTTTTTTAAACAAAGGAATGCAATAATTTATTCTGGTGTGGAAGAATATGGGAAGGAAGATGTCTAGGTCGAGACCAGGGTCGAGTCTACTGTACGGTATACATAGTCCGAGGGGGTCTGACTGTCAAGCGGTCCGCTATATAGGCAGTCAAAGTTTTTTCGGAATCCTGTATTCAGTGTCTGTGTATGCTCTGAATGACGAGACATGATTCACATCCATTAGCTTACTCACCCAAACGGATCCAGTGGTTGGCAGTAATATGCCCTATTAACAGCAATTTGTTCGTGTATGTGGGTAGGATCGACAACCATCAGATCTTGATAAATGAGGCTTTGCACTTTATTCTACCCCTAATAAAAAAACGCCATAAGCTTAACATTAGGTCACTGTAATACTGTATTCGGGCGAGCGTGCAGTAAAAGTGTTATTCATTGCTCGGAACTAAAATGAAAATAATTATTCTAAAGTCATGGAGACGGGGTAGGATACCAAACTGAACTCAAGGTAGTAGTGTGAGTGTTTATCGCACTCCGGTCAGGTCACGCTACTCACTGCACTCGGCTTATTACTAAATATTAGTAACATGAAACAACCTACCCGTCCACATGCCCACCAGCCCATGAACCAACCTGCCCATCCATTATTAGGCCACTCAAAAATGGAGACTTGTTTCTCGTCACCGCGCGCGTCAGCAAAAAGTTTTTAGAAGATATTTAATTTTTTATTATTATTTAATAAGATGATGCGGGGCCTACTATCAGCATCGAATGCATCCCTGACATAAGGAGCTTTAATTTGATACCAAAAAGTCATACCTTTCATGATTTCTATCGAGGTTCATCTTATTCAATTAAAAAAGGTCTTCTAAAAACCTGAGTGGCCTTAGGTGGATAATGAAAAGAAAGGAAAGAAGTAATAAATATCTGGTGTCATCTAAGTACAGACAGGTCTACTTGTATACTGTGAACACGCATCAACCTTCACTCCCGTCAGTTTGCTGTACAAATCGTTACCACCTGTCATTCCCTTTTTTGTTATGTGACCTCCAGAGTCATTATCTGCAGTTCACATAATTATGGTTTACACACGCATTTATGAAGTGTGTAATTTATAGTATACTTTCGACATCGGCAAGCTTTTTCACAAGTAATATCAGTAACTGGGATTCTAATTTGTATTTAACGATATAGGCCTAAAGCAACCACATAAAACAGGTTTCACGCTATATTTGTGCACTTGACATATATAACTGCTAGGGCCCTTTGCAAGAATCCTTATTTTGGATAGGCCTACTATAGTTAATTACACCATGGTCAGTCTATTCTATACAATGCATAGTCCATAGTTGCACAAGCTAGTTTAGCCGGGCACCCACTGATTGCGATATGGCTCCGACATTGGCAAGATATGCGCATTATAACCTTGTCTGGGTGTTGAAAAATTGGGTTTTATAGATTGTCAGAGTATGAAACTAAATTCCTGCATTGTCACTGTACTGGAAGATTGAAAAAATTTGTGTCTGAATGCTTGTCGTGTCCTCGTAGATGTGCCCTCCATATACTCTTGAATTGTTTTAAGGTGACGTTTTTAATGATTTCCATGTATATAATGATAAGGAGACATAGTGAATGAAATCTGTTTCATGTTGTTTGGTCCGAAATATTCACCTCGTTCTTCAAAATCCATGAATATTTCTAACCAAAACAACTCGGAACAGATTTCATTCAGTCACACTAGCCATGTCTCCAGGTTATGATAAACTTTTCTAATATTTATTAGACATCGAGGCCACCGATAAACACCAATCCCCACTAGGTCTGATTCAATCTGGTCACAGGATACATTCCTCAGAACCTATTTCATGATTCTCCCACAATGGTCAGTCAATAGACTGGACCTTGCCACAGGACACACTATAACAGATTATAGCAACCACAATGGGCCTGCTCAATTATGTTGGCGCATATTCTTATGTTAAATGTGTAGGCTTCATATGCCTGATTGAAGCAGACACAAAGATGTTTTCAATGTGTGATTCTTTGTTCTTTTATGATTTTGTAGATGGCTCTCTTCCGGTTTTCCATACCTTCCATTATCTTAATGGCTTTTCATACTCATTATTCCCAAGGTAAGTTTTTTTTTACCAAACACATGTATCTGTTATATGACTACATTTTTCAATGAATTGCTTATGTCAACTTGAATATTACATGTCATTGATTCCGTTAAATAGTTCCAAGTCTAATTTCTAACATTGATCGTCCTTTACGATATATAAATGATATTAAGATTAATAACTTCTTGTTACATATATATGTATCTATGAAATGTAATAACCTGATTTTGATAGTCTTTGATTTACATTGGCAGGTGCAGGCCTAGGGATACCCTATCTGAAAGATTATTTTATGACGTTCACAGTTGGAGAGAGGATGGTATTGTCATCTTTTCAATTTCCAAAATGCTGTGAAAAATCCACCCTTTACATATTCAACTGCACTGACTCCTGTGGTTTGAAGATTACTTTCATTGACGTGGATCTTCCTGTGGCAGCCACGATACATGTTAGTGTTATTTATCAAGAAATCCATTTCTATATTGGAATTAATATATATGAATATCTAATTTGTGATATTATCTGTACAGATTTTAGAGACCTAGAGATCTTTAGCTTTCATTTGTCACATACAGTAACTAAGTCCTAATCTTGTAGACTAGCTAACACGGTGACAAGAAAAGAGTATTTGGATTATCTTCTATATCTTAATGAGGAAGACAGATAACCATACACAGATATATATTTGTAACATATATCATAAGAAGGTGTACAGTTAAATATAAATTCTCAACAATATTGTCTTAAGCTAATTGTATCTGTAAAAGTGTCCACCTGCCCATTTGGCCTTAAAAGGCCAAGAATTCTTTTTCAAATGCACACTTTGCTCATGTTTGTGCATAATATTACAGTGGCACAGAGATGGCATTTTCACTTCTCCATGAAAGTCTGTTTTCATTTCCAGTTTATATAATAGTTTTCCTTGTATAAAAAAATGATATTATAGATTGAGCTTCATTACTCCCAACAGGGCAGTGGTTTGAACCTCCACATACTCAGTCCCATTCCATGGCAACACTATGTTTTCCCCATAATTTCTCAGACGTCCCTGGTTGAAGTACAATATCATATTTTGTCAAGAATTAACTGGCAGAAATGCTGACCAAGCATGAGGTTCACTGTGTTTGAGCTAAAGGGCATATTCCACTGGGTAGGCTGAGTCGTGCCATATGGGTACCGTACAGGAGCCACATGGGTGCAACAGGGGTGCTGTGATAACGCCTGGCAGGCAAATATACAGAACTTCTCTGGGGTTATTTGCTCACCACCAGTCACTTTATGGTCATAACCTGCTAAAATCTGATAAAACAGCTTTTGCCTGGAACCTGCTGGTGGCGCCCATACAGCCACTGGATGGGTGCCAGCAGTAGATGGGCCTCTCTATAAGCACGGTTGCATTACAACTGGTGAAGTTGAAATCTGGTGTGTCTGGTGCAACACTCCCTGAAGTTAACAAGGGGGAGGGGACTCCATTCTGGCAAGTACTTATAATGGGGAGGTGGGGTCGCCTATGAACCAAATGTCAAGAGGGAGTCTGATGTACACAAACTCTGACTCCCAGACATGTAGGACAAAATTATACTTACAATGCACATGCAAATTGTGATTGCCACTACTCTGACATTAACAGGATTAAAAAAAGATTCACAGTCATCCATGCCCCTTATTATATTGCATAAATCCTAGAATCTTTTAAAGAGCTTTGATTCTCCTCAGAGAGTGATAAGAGAATGTGTCATCACATGTGCGTTGCTTTAGGAGCCATCTGCAGCTATTAAATTTTGCTCTGTTTTTTATCATGTCCTAGACTATCATCTAGACTAACATCCAGAAGCCCCAAAATCAATGAAATAAATGACCCAGGGTATGGAAAAATAGCATTAACTAATAAACACACATAAAAAGAGATTTAGAGGTCCCCAAACGTACCTGATCAGCCAGATGATAGCGAAACTGCACACAATTTAGAAATATTCAGGCTGAAAGCAACAGAAAGTGTAAACATGACCATTATGACACATGTCAGGGGTCAACAGAGGTCGGATCAGGTCACTTCAACCCCAACCAACCACAGGCCTGAACAGTGTTGTGGCTATGTAACCAGAGACAACCACACACAAGAACCAATAATATTCCGATCTGGATACGGAAGTATGTTTTCCAGCGCGAAATTTGTGTGAAAATGAACTTACCTGGTCAGTTGTGCAGTCGTACCCAGACATAAGCTTCGTCACAGCCACATCATCTCATGAATATACCAAAACCTGCATTTGTCCCTTAAAAATGTCAGAAGTATTCCAGTCTACATGTATAAAGCCAGGGGACTGAAAAAAATACTCAGTTATAGAGGTGTCTCAGTAAGAGAACTATATGGAGGATGCCACCTGGATCCACTGAGTGTTCATATTGCGTAGCCATCTCATAATCATCATGTTTAAATCATTGGAGAACCCTAGTTGGTTAGACACAGGAGGGGTTAGGACTTGTCATATCAAGAAGGTACAATTTAAATTGGCCTGTCAAAAAAACAACAGCAGTTAAAGAGTCTCCATGTTGGAGAGTGGTAATGACTTGGGAAGAGCTCCCAGTGGAGTTACAACATTATGTCAGTGTTATAGAGTTCAAAGCAAAGAATACCTTAGTTCATTACTTACATCTCATCTCATGACATCACCACTCCGTATTACATCCTTATCTTATTCAGACTTGTTTGATACTGTTGATAGTGTTACCGAAAGGTTAACTTCTTTGTCTACCAAACTCGTTTGATACTGTTCCTTACCTGATCACCAGTTGCTCATTGTGATGCTAGAAAAGATTGCTAAGGTGAGAGTTTGGTATAAACAAATACATACAATCTTTCAAGAGTATATGCTCATTGCTACTAACTACCAATCTTTTTGACATTGTAAGAATATTCCCTTCTCTTGTGGTCAGGTGAGTACGGCGGGTGTGGGTAAGCCTAGAGTTCTGGAATCAGCAGTGGTGAGCCCTGATGGGGCCTGCAGCCGACTATCAGTAGTAAACGAGGATCCCCAGACAAGCATCTTGATCAATTTCCAAAACCGTACGTTTTACCCCCAATATGCAGGGGCCACATTTTCAGTGGAAGCCTTCAACTCAAGTAAGTGGACAAGTACAAAAGGGTATGACATACAGGTATTCGAGCTTTTGTAGTAACAGAAACAGTGATTTAAGCAAGTGCTTCATTGACCTGATGGAAATTTGTGTGTGGGCTAAACATGGTTATTGTGTAGAAACTGATAGCCTACTGAGAAAAATAATGCCAACCAACGTCATGCAATTGCCAGTTTCAGGAATCCTACAAAAACTAATTCATTTGATTTTCATTCTTTGGAATTTATTTGTCAGTATTTTTTTTTTCAATTTGAATAATTACTCAACCTAGTTTAACATTCGCCTACCTTTTCGAGTTATGCCAAAACTTTATATATATATGAGAAACAAACTTGGACTATTTTATGCAAAAGGATTGATTCAAAATAGCAGTGCAATTAGAGTGTGTGGTTCAGTTGAACATTAAAACCGTGGCTGACACCAACGTAGGGTGGTCTCTGGCAACCCCCTAAAATGCTACTCCACTGCATCAGGCACACTCACTGATGTCTGATGGTTGCCACCGACGTCATTTGATAAGTGCAGGCTGTCTTTTTGACGCTTGAATCAGCTTTGATAATAATGGAATACTGGCTCTAGGTTTTATTGAAAAAAACATAAACATTTATTGGTCATAATGTATGGTCCACAGCTGAGTCAATTGTATACTTTATTTCAGAGGTCAGGCAAAATTAGTAAATTCCCTGTTAAAGTATTACGAAAAAGTGATTGGCAAAAGACCGAAAGCAACTTTGCCATTCATTATAAATTGTCTCCCTTGCTGACAGATGCTTTATCCTACCCCTAATAAAAAACGCCATAGGCTTAACATGATATTTGTTTATGTCATGGGTAGTGACATAAAGTGTTGTTTATGCCACTACTTTCTGATACTGAAAAAATATGGAAACGGGGTAGGATCAAATCTAGACGCCACTCGTTTGAGTTTGAGTTTATTTATGCCACTCATTTTGTTGGCTCCGTAATGTCACTCGTCTTTGACTCGTGAAATTATGGAGCCAACAAAATGTGTGGCATAAATAAGCTCAGACTCAAACTCGTGACGTCTCTTGATATTACGCCTTATCCAAACATTGATTATGAAAAAAAGAGTATTACTGACCTAGCAACAGAATTAAAAGGGCTTGTGTGTTGATGAAAGTATGTGTCTTATATTTTGAGAGCTGCTTTATAAAAAAGGTCTTATTTGTATTCTTCAGCTAGCTCGCCAGTTGTTGATACGATTCCGGATTATACTTTGCGTGAGTATTGTTTTTAATTCAGTAATTTATTGATGCCATATCTCAGTTGACACAAATATATTCTTTTAGAGTAAATTTCGCATAAATATTTCTACATAATTCTAGCTACTTCTTGCAGTTGATAAAACAATGGCTCCAGTAATTTTTGACAGTTGTATTTTCAAAGTGAACCAGAGTTCAGTAATAAGCTCTCATATATTGTTTCTGTAATAGTGACAGCATTTCAAGACTATTATGATTTTATGGCGATCCTATGGTGATGATTATCATAAATGATGTACATATATTGATTTCACTTGAAAGAAATTTTCTCTGTTGAGGGCATGTTCCACAAGGCTGACTATAACACCGCACAGCCACTGCATGACCACTGCATAGCTGCTGTGTCAAAAGCTTCCTGGTGGATATATAGAACTAGGTGTTGTGGAGCAGGTTACCCGCTCAACAGCATCGGCAGCACTGCAGTGAAATGGGTCATGGTCAATATAACCTAATTAACCCATTCACGCTAGGTGATGCCTCAAGGCATCAGCCAGGGCTAGCCGGGTGATGCCTCAAGGCATCATCCGGGGTTGGCTGGGTGATGCCTCAAGGCATCATCCAGGGATGGTCGGGTGATGCCTTGAGGCATCATTTATAAAATATTCATTTTTTAAGATAAAATTGGAAATAATGGTTCATAAAACTTTCACAGAATGTAGATATAACATCATAGTTGATATTTCAGGTGAAAAAGGAAAATAGTATTAAGTATCACGTGTCATGTCACGTGATACAAAGATAGAAATGTCCAAAATAGGCCTAGGTACCCGGCCTCTAGCCGTATTCCCCGGCCCTAGTACCCGGCTCCACGACCATACCCCTGCCGCGGGTACCCGGCGCGATAGGGTTAAATAGCTTATGCTGGGTACCCTACTGGTGGATGTGCCCTGTCTCCCCATGGATCAGGCCTGTAGGTTTGTACACAACAAGCTTGTTTGGCACATGCCAGGCACCGTAAAAATCATGGTCACCCTCGTGGAACACATCCTTATGTAAGGAAGTCGCTATTATACCTGTACTCAGATTATTGACAAGGTTACTGGAGAAGTCACTGCAATATGAAGTCTCCCCATACTTTAAAGGAGAACTCTCCCCATTTTTGAGAATTTGCACCACAAAGTTGCCCTGTACTTGACTACATTCAAGCATGCATTCCACCAACTAGGCGAAAACGTGGTATACCAAAGATGCACCAACCATAAAGCATTTGCCAGCAGACCTGGGGGCCGTTTCACTAGTAGGGGGGTCAAAGCGAGAGGTAGGACTGCAACAGTGACACCAACAGTGATACCAACAATGTCAAACCCAAATTAGCGTTTCATCAGTGGTCTCACTGTTGAGGTGAGACCAACTCTCACTGTTAACACGAGTTAGGTATACATATAACCTATAATCGTACCAAATATGAAGAAGATCGGATGAGGCAATCTGCCGATATCGGTGTTTGAATTTCGTCATTGCAAACATCTGCTCTGTTGGTCGCTGTTGTTTTTCACTCCCTCCGTAGTGCGGCAGGGTTTCGGCTGTTCTTTTTGTCTCCCCCCGGAGGCCGGCAGGACACTGACCACCAGAGCAGTATTTGCTATAACAAAATTCAAACACCGATATCTTCGGAACGATACTGCCGTTCGTCTCCATATTTGGTACGATTATAGGTTATATGTCTACCTTGCTTGTGTAAAAATTTCATTGCCAAACTCTAATGGAAACTGGGTGAAAACATGCCCTCTTCTGACATAAACAAAACTCTAAACCCAACAGTGACATGGTCTACCCTTTCACTAATAGTGCCTCAACAGTGATAGGTACAGTGAGACCTAATTTCTAGTGAAACGTACTCTCTCACTGTTGGTCTCACTCCTTACCAGACTCGCATTCACGCTTGACTAAACCTTCTCATGAAACGCAAACTATCACTGTGGTCTCACTATGGCAGCTTACCCTCCTAGTGAAACAGCCCCCTGGCCTACATGAGGAATTAGCCTGTTTGGTGGAACAGCTTGCCAGTGGTTCGAGCAGGCACTGGGTCTTGGTTGCTGGGTGAAATCAATCCCTGTTGGAGTTTGTTGGCACCTTGACTCAAGGTTGTTTAGCAATTGCTGAGGTTTCCTGAGCCTCTGAGCCACTGGCCAGCTGAAATAGTTGTTCCACACTGTTCCAGCTAGGTTTTGAGCATGGCATCCCACCCGATCTACATATGCTAGTCAGCCTGGCTGGATTTCTTCTTAACTGGTCTATTAGTTTTTGCTGGCTTGAATTGCGCAGCTGGCTGATGTGTATAATAAAAGCACAGCACCAGCCATGCCAGGACCAGGCACCAGGTAGGAGTTCAGCTGAGATACTGGCTCAACATTGAAAGAAGTTGATAGAACACAAACTTTAGGAATACACTCTATATTACAGATTGAATAACTTTTATAAATTTGTTAGGGTTAGGATAGGGGTTCGGGTTGGGTCCATGCCATGAATGGATACTGTAGCTTCCATCTACTATGTCTAGTAGATCATATTTATCTACATTTGTATAATACTTGAGGTCTGTGCAAGGTGAGTTAATAACGGACTGAGTTCCCAAATAGGGTGAGGAAATCCAGGGGGACTTTGTTTTGGGGTGAGTTCTCCAGTATTCAGTGTACTGCACATTGTTGCTATGATTTTCCTTTGTCTCTATTTCTGAAGCCTTGGGGTGCGGTAGCGTCCATTCAACTCGGAGTTGGAAAGGTGGTGAGGTGAAGGTCAAGCATCCTAGTAGCGTTGGCCCTCCTTACCCGTAAGTTCTTTTAAAAAAGCTTTTAAATATTCATTTAGATGTGAAAGGGTCCATTTGTCAATCTGACCGAGAGTGTCAAGTAGTGCTTGGGAGGGACGGCTTAACAATTCCGTACTGTCCAAGGTTCATTAGGATTCCCCTCCCATACAGCTAAATACTGTAAGTAATTACTTATTCCCAAAATGATTCCCTTGAATGTAGGTTCAACTGAAGCCTGACGGAGTTACGTACCTGGGAGTAGTTGATTTGATGGCAGTTTGAATGTCAGGACAGTTCTAAAATATCAGTCTTGAGAAATTGATAAAGAATCCTAACTCTTATGAATCTGGATATCAAATGGTATCCAGCCACATAATTATCAGAATTCAATGACCTGACAATCATATTATGGTTTAGAGCAGGTATTTGGAGTTCAGAAGAAGTCCTGTCTATGATTATGACTGCCCGTTTTTCATGTTATTTCTCTCTGTAACTATTTACTACTTTCTCCTTCATATAGAATGCTGAACTGTGTCTGGGTACTTAAAAAACCAGAACATGCCTCAGAAAACGTCAATGTATTTTATCGCATCATCCGAGTGAGTAACCTTACTTCAGGTGGGTGTAGATATAATTAGCCAATATATTGTTTGAAAATGTGTTACACCGCTTAAAACTTCCAAACTGCTCTTCATGCTTTAGTGCAAGATGAAGTCAGTATCCTATATACTTCCTCTGATTCAGGCACTTTGCACTTTTATGAGGGACAGAGGCAGTAATCAGGTTGAGAATAGTTGATCTATTATATAAAGCACATTACTGAGGAAATTCCATATCATTTAAATGTAACCATTATATCTTGATTACAATTGAGTCCTCACCTATTACAAAATCCTAATGAAAATGTATGGACTGCAGTAAACCGCAGTTTAGTTTTATTGATAGAGAAAATGGCAGCTAAGTTATATGGAAAATGCACCTATAGCATACACAGTAGAAACGGACCTAGGTAAGATTTAATTTGGATTCATGCAGTTTGTTGCTACTGCTGTAACTACTTTGATAGTTTATGAAAATAAACCATCATTACTGATGAAACTCATGCAAAATGTTAATGTATTTCTATCATTTACTTTGGTAAGATATGCTAAGATAAACTCCGAACAAAGCAACCAGTACAAAATGAGATGGACATCTAATCAACTTTAAAAAATGATGTAGTTCAACTGCTCTTATTCCACGCCATGTACTAATGTAGAGTTAAGCTTCAATTAAACATCTAAAACCAATATGATGACATCAATCCAGAGAATGGTGCCTTGCGATATCAACTGTGGCCAAAGTCGGCTCTTAAATGTAATTAAGCATGAAACTTTAGGAAACCTGTAGTATTTAATGTTGGGTCTAGCTAACGAACACTAGTTTTTCACCTAATAATGCTTATGTGTTTCTTATTCAGGCAGGTTAGCTGTGAGAAACGGGACCACATCTAAGTCGTCCATCCTGTTCCACGCTGACTCAGAGCAAGATTCCTCATTGACCACACCTGATATGGTAAAATTCACCTCCCCAGTTGGCCTGTTCGTAAATCTAAGGAAGCCAATCGAATTGGGGTCACTAGCATTTGTCTATGGTCTTTTTACCCACGATTCGACCGAGTCCAATGATGGTAAGTGTAGGGCGTTAATTATTTAGGGGAATGGGCAATTCTCCTAAGACTTCTCCCTACTTTCCAAAAACATACATAGAATTACTCAACAAGTGTAGACTGGGAAATATGGATAATTTCAGCATAAGGGGGGGGGGGGGGGGGGGTCTCCACCGGGCTCCCGACGCGCCCCGATATTGCCCTCCCAATACAAAATCCATATTGTAGCAAAATCGTAGAGCTTATCAGGGCAGTCAGGTTTCTATGATGATGCTACCAACGCGGCCTGACGTGAACTGATGCGAACCAATAAAAGGGTCTACGACAATCGATCATGTATCGATTGTCGTAGCACGTTGGTGCGTGTCGGTGTGTCTAGATGACACTTTAAATGGGAAATCATATGAAATAATCGATGGAAAATTATGAGATTTTCATAATACCTAGAATATGTAATGGTAATGCAGGTCTGCAAAAATGGTGGAATTTGATAGTATATTAGGGTCTCAAATCGATCATTTTATACTTTAACTTGGAACAGTTTTTTTTCCATTAGATATTATTATGAGATACCGTATAATATCGTTTTGTATTTACAGATAAAATCTCAATCTTAAATATGCATTATTTCTGGAATTATAAAGGAAATTACATTGATTACACTGGTTGCATCGTGAGCTATATTGGGGTGTATTAGGACCATGGGACCTTTTTCTTGCACCCTCCGAGCACATTACGACGCGCACCGACTCAAGCCGAGGCGAACTGATATGCTTCGATATGCCTCCCGACGTGCTACGATATGGTCATTTTGTATTGGCTCGCGTTGGCATTGGTGGGTGCCCAGTCTAAATTTATACATTTTGGATTGGAGAATTCTGGTGTTATTCTAAATTTTGTGTACCTTCATGTATAGAATTGTTTGTATGGTTGACATCTTTAATTAATTATCTTTGATAATTGAAAATCTAGATTATTGTTTGTATTAGATATCCAGAAAGAAAGCAATATAAAGTGAATATGATTTAAAGGATTCCTGACACATAAGCCTAGTTACGTACGGTAGTCCAGTAGTTCGTCTCCCACCACTTTGTACTACAGCCTTCTTTGTTTGCATATTTCAGGAAACTGCCAAATGGATGAAGAACTGATGGGTTTCTTTTGTAACCAGTCTCAATGGTGTATTCCTATCGCTGACCGGTGTGATAATGTCAGTCAGTGTCCAGACGGTGAAGATGAGCTCAACTGCCAAGGTTGGACACTCAAACTTTTTATCACAATCAACTCTTTCAGTAAATTCTACCTTTGACTGGTAGCACTGCACTGATGAGGGATATATTCCTTTATATGTAATTATGTATTGAGGAGTGTTCTGCTTCAATTCAAACTAAAATAATATGTAATGAAATTTAGAATAAAGATTACACATGTACATGTAAAAGATTTAACAAGTTACTTTTCTCATCCTATCACCATTAATATTCTACAGGGTAAAGTGTACCAAAGCTCCTTAGAGATGTGAAAATCTGTTCACATCCGTTCCCTTTAGATCCTTATTTAGAACGTTATTGGTTTCTTTTTTTTGGGGGGGGGGGGGGGGGTAAAAATAGAGTATCCAAATATGTTGCAATGTTGTTTAACCCTTTAAGGACGGCCGCCTATGGCAGACCTATACAATTGGGGACGGCTACTAGTGACTATGTACAGTTCTAGGGGATGGGGGCATTGTCCTCTGAATTCGAAATTCTAAGATTTATCATGTGATATAATCTAATATCCTTAATATATTTATTTCTATTATTTAGAATTCGAAAATATGAGGGTACACCTACATTCTGTACAAATTTCAAGTTTATTGTTAAAATATTTCATTTTCAAAAATATTTCATAAATATCCAGGAAATGATGCCTTAAGGCATCATGCGCCCCTGGCTGGTTGATGCTCTCAGGCATCAAACGCCCCCAGCCGGGTGATGCCTTAAGGTATCATCCGCCCGTTAAGGGTTAATTGACCAGGCTCGTACCATAATATGGCATAATATGGCATATGAAATACTTGGATCCAGGACTTGACTTTTTTCTCTTCTGTAAGAAAGATAAAATCAGCCTTTTTGAAAAGAGATCTCTCTGTTTATAGTTTATAAACATTGTTGAAAACATTAAAAGGAATTGATTAAAAGTATTTTTTAAAAAAGTGAAAAGCTGAACTCTTTGATGGAACCTGAATTCCATCAGGACCCTCTGGAACATTAAACTACAAAGAAACACTGATCTAGGCTGACTTACTTGCAGATTATGTACGACCTACAGACACAATGCCTTCCGTTAAAACAGAACCCACACCAACAACTGCGAAATGTGAGTTCAATTTCATCACCACTCACGATCCTTTCACCCTGCAGACTAACGGCTGTCTCAAGGTAGTATCTTAAAAATGGCTTGATGCTTTTTGAGTAGGTCCAAGAAAATAATGTCCATAGTACTGGTCATTGCTTCCACTTTCATAAAACAATACTCATTTTAGGGTCTTACCTCTGAGGTCTATATCAGATTATCCAAATATGTTGCAATGTTTAACCCTTTAAGGACGGGTGCCTGTGGCTGAGCTACCCCCTTAAGGACGAGTGCTGGCGGCAGTTTATACCTCAAGGGGACAGGCACATAATGGTTAAAACTCATAATTTGAATGTTTAATCGCGTGATACGAAATATAATCCTAAATATTTTATTTCTTCTGAATAGAAATAGAAATTGTATTGTTAGACTTACATTCTGTAAAAATTTGATTAATATTGCTCCATTATTTCCTTGTTTATACCAATTTGTGTGTTTTTGAGAAATGATTCCTCAAGGCATCATTCGCCCTGGGCCGGTTGATGCCTTAAGGCATCATTTCGCCCTGGGCCGGTTGATGCCTCAAGGCATCATTTCGCCCTGGGCTGGATAATGTCTCAAGGCATCATTCGCCCTTAAAGGGTTAATTGACCCGGTGTGTACCATATGAAATACACAGATCCAGGACTCCTAAGAAAGATTTCCTTTTTTTGCTCTTACATAACAAAGATAAAATCAGCCTTTTTTAAAAAGAGATCCATCTGTTTTATGGTTTATAAACTTTGTTGAAAACATTGAAAGGTATTGACTGAATTAAGTCCACAAAAGTGAAAAGCTGAACTCTTTGATGGACCCTGAATTCCCTAAGGGCCCTCTGGGCCATTGAACTACACAGAATCACTGATCTAGGCTGACTTACTTCCAGATAATGTACAGCTTACAGACACCACACCTTCCGCTGAAACAGGACCCACACAGATAACTCCAAAACGTGAGTTATATTTCATCACCACTCATACCACACAATACTCCTCTCCCCATGCAGACTAATAGCAGTCTCACGGTAGTACCTTAAAAACTACTCAATGCATATTGAGTAGATTCAATAAAAAATGTCCATAGTACTGGTCATTACTTCCACTTGTACCAGGCCTCACCGCTCCAAAGTAATTGTCAAAAGTAAAAACCCAAAGTACAGTCACTTTGAGCAGGTCTCATAGTTGTTTCTTCAAACTTTGTAAAACAATACCCATTTTAGAGTCTTACCTCTGAAGGTCTGTAACTTCAACAATGGAATACATTCAGCAGGTTTGCCTTATTACCTGTAGTTGTTATACCCATACACTATCAATGTAATATATATAAAGAAGGTTCTGAGCTATATCTGATATTTTAGAGCCTTTGCTATAAGTCACAAGGACATATCTAACTGAAACAGTAGTTTTAACTCACATGGCACCACTCTTTCCCACCTAAGGCTAGCAGGTGAGGGGTTAGCTCAGTAGTTAAAGCACGATCGAGTCCTACTGCAGCCACCTTTCTCCTTCATCTCCAGCAGTGGCCTTGATAAAGTATTTCACTGTCGATTCCAAGAATATACCTACATGGGACAGTAAGAATTATGGTTCTAAGTGAACTGTTTTTTTTCTGGAGTTATGGCACATTTTGTTTCACTTTTGGTTGGAGCTGCAGTCAAAATTCCCAGATATTTTAGATTCTATCAAGATTTTGAAATTATTCCTATAGCTCAAGGCCCGTGCTATGAGTTAGTCCCAATATATCCTCAGGGTCCTATGGGATGTTAACCCATTCATGGGGGCCATTTTCAGAGCACGCGAAGCCAGCCCGAGTAACAGTTAGATTCTACCGCTTGGCGGCGGGCGTATATACGCTTCCAGCCCTGATCTAGGTCAGCGTCACAATGTCTAGTAAGAAATATTTGTTTTATCGAATTCATGAAGAATAACAATAAAAGTTTTTGACACTCTTGTCTTCCTGTGACTATAGCTGAACTCCTCTGAGAATTTGGTGTGGTATATATAAAGAATGATTGAGAAAGAAAAAAAAGTCTGAATAGATGAATAACATTTAAACAAAAAGAAAATGGCGCCCGCAAGGATATAGACGCTGGCAAGCATCTTATGTCTTTGAAGCTGGATTTATATATTGGATTATTCGAATATCTGCCAGCCGAAGACGAGCAAAATATATATATTCCCTAAATCTGTGGGTGGTTATTAGCAGGTGGACGGTTGGTCTTTAGGTTATGGCTATAGCCTACTGTAGTACAACTGCTTGTAGAGTCACTAAGTGACCTGACCACATTTTTGCCTTTTATAGCTAACTGAGTACAGAAAGGAATATCATTTCTGTTTTGGACAGAAGGCTTTATGGTGGTATAATGCCTTATAGTTTTGATATTTAGTATTTTAGTATGGATTTAAAACCAATAGTGAATTCAGTTTGGGGGGGACTTCTGTAGTCACAGGTCCATTTTTAAGAACTCCTTTATATACATATTTCTACCCCTTAAACTGCATGGATCAATCATGATATAATATGCCTCATTTGAAAGACAATAAAAAACAGTAGGTGCTAGGAAGTGGAATTTCCTAGGTGGATTCTATATTTACTGAGATATTCAAGTATTTGTTCAAAGTGGGGGGGATTTTCAGTGAAATTGGCATACTCAAACACATGTTTACTCAATATTGATTTACATTCAGCATTAGTGTAACATTTACCATCTCCATATGTGGCACTGACAGTTGCTTACACCCTAGAAAGTGTCATTACTAAGGTGAAGTGTATATTTGTTGTGCTATTCATATATTTTTGCCAAATCTCATAATTGGAGGGGGGAGGCAGAAGGTGTATGAGAAGATATTTTATTCATCATATTTACACACAAACAGAAGTCAAAATGGTTCATAACTTTGTTTTAGGAATCAGTCAAGACCCAGTCAAATGATATTGTTTTGTAAAATCATTTGTAATGTCATTTACCACCAGATATTGACTTGACCTACTTTATTGTTGTATATAAGAACAAAGTTTTTGTTGGACCACATGGGCAGGCAGCATTCAGACAGGTCTGTGTGCACTCATCCATGAGGCAAATTGCCAATTGAATCCCCTACAGGTAGCTAAATATATGTGTGCACTGATCCATGAAGTACTGTGTTCACAGAGGAATAGGCCTTTAAATAGCCAATCAATGCAGGTCCTTCCCTATTCATGGATTCCCTCCCTCCCTCCCTCCCTCCCTCCCTCCCTCCCTCCCTCCCATTTTTAGGCACATGGCCAGGGAACATGCAGACAGGTCTCAGATCCTGTGTGCACTCATCCACGCAGGTGCCACCATCAGGCAACTGGCCTATCATTCAGGTTTAGTTAAGGCAATGCTGATTGCAAATTGAAATTATTTACCGGTAGATAAATGTACTCTAGATTTTTAAAAGGTTAGTATATAATTGTATTCCACACACAGAACATTTGGTATGGTAACTGGTCTCTCCTATTGAATGTTAAATATATCAACCTGCTAATTTGTTCTTCTTCTTGGCCACAAAGGTGGAATACCAAGTTTGTTATATGAACGTATCAACTAATGGTATTTCGCAGAAGGGATGCAGATACCCTTCCACATCAACCTGCTATAGTTAAATTCCCTAGCCACTTTCTAACCTGTGACTAGAAGTGCAAATTTGTTAACATGTATCATGTTTTAAACCAGTTTTTCTTTAGCTCCGCATTACCAGTAAAGTCTTTAAAGTATGTTAATATTGACATTGCTAGATATACACCTCTGAACACAGCCGGTGGTACCTCCCCCAAAAAGAATTTATACTGCATTGTGTAATGTACACCTCTTTTTCTTGCATTTTCTAGCGTGCCCACCCAAAATGAGAAGGTGTCCCGATGGATCGTGCATTGCCAAGCATAGCATACATGACATCTGTAGTAAGTAGCGGTCATAGACTCTCATCATCTATCTTGTTGGAGACATGTACATATATTTAACTGTCCTTGTCTGTATTATTCGATTTACCTCAGGACATTGATCCTGGACTTGTTTTATGTTTCATAAGTGTCCATAATCTTTGTTTTAAGTAATAGATATACATGAGCTAAGACAAGAATGTACTATAAAAGAAAGCTCAGTCATTTATAGAATAGTTAATTATTCCATCACATTTTCCCCCTAAAAACAAACTTCAGACCCCAATGGTTATCCTCCTTTAGCCCTGGAAGAAGTCAACAAGATGATTATTCACATCAGCCTTATCTTGTAAAAATCAGATAAATAAAGGACAAATATGCCTTTAATAGACATATTGAATGCAAAACGCTGTTATGAAAGACACATATGAGTCATTCCACGGAAAAACATACAATTGGCAATTTCGCTACCTTTCTAGATTCTGTAGAAGCTCCTAGTATTTGCATTAAGCAAGCAGTCACCAGGTGGCTGACAGAACCTGTATTATGGCTTTTTGTTCTATGAAATGCACCTGGCTTTCAATGTTTTATCATGCGTCCCTTGGTAAAAATGAGTTATATTTCTGTCTGGGTTACAAACTAATCAAGTTCCCACGTTACCAATACTGTGTTACCGTCACGATTCTAACCCCCTTTTAAGCTTTCTATATTGGTTACTTCATTATCTCTAACCGGCGGGTTGGGGGTAATGCGACGTGGACCCAGTCTCGGTCACTAGGGACGCTTCACGGGTCCCACTTCCCAGGCGCACCGGGGAATCACATGACCCTCTGACCGCATCCTGCTCAACCATCATCCTATTCCAGAGTAGGATGACTTTAAGATTAAACCAAGGACATGCTTCTTCTCACATGAAAGCATCCATACACATAACTGAGCAAGGCCAGAGTTGTAACAGTTCCCTTTTATCACTCACATACTTTTGCACCTCCAGTAGTGAAGAACAACTACTTTTTCACCTCCAGCAGTAAAGAACACCTAGTCAGAGGCAAAATTCCAGCACCCAGGAAACATTGCGTAAGCTATACCTCAATACTACCTCAATATAAGGTGGTGCTCCACTGCAGCCGACCCTGTGGCAATTGGGTGGAGACTGTTGGGCGATTACAATTACCGGACCCCGCTAACCAAGAGGAAGGTAATCGAGGATGAAATAAACGACCTATTAACCAAAGGGGTTATTCGGCCGAGCAACAGCCCCTGGGCTTCTCCGATACTTCTCGTCCCCAAGCCGGACGGAACTATGAGGTGCGTGTTTGATTATCGTCGAGTGAACAGCGTAAAGAAGAAGGACGCCCATCCCATCCCGCTGATCCAAGACGTCTTCGACTTATTAGAAGGGGCAACTGTATTCTCAACTTTGGACCTAAAGTCAGCATATTGGCAAATCCCCATGGCCCCGGGCTCGATCGAAAAAACAGCGGTATCAACCCACCTAGGCTTGTTCGAGTTCACCCGGATGCCTATGGGACTGTGTAACAGAGATTCATCAATACCGTGCTGGCCCCATTCATACCCCAGTTCGCATTGGTGTACCTAGATGATATTGTGATATTCTCGAGGTCGCAGGAAGAGCACATCAAACACCTGGACCAAGTGATAAGGGCGATAGCGGGACACGGACTAGCCCTCAATCCTAAGAAATGTGTGTTCCGAGAGAGCTCAGTGAAACTTCTGGGGTACATCGTGAGCGAGGAGGGCATAGCTCCCGATCCAGAGAAGGTGGAAGCGATCAAGGAGATGCCTCCCCCGATGTCGGTCAAAGAAACCAGGCGGTTCCTAGGGATGGCCAACTATTATAGACAATGCATCCCCCGTTTCACTGAGCTAGCAGCTCCTCTGATAGACCTTACGAGGAAAACATAGTGAAACCAGTAAACAGCATGGGAATAATCGCCCTTATCGGGGGATTGTTAGCAGCAGCAGGAGGGGGAGGATATAAGGCATACAACAAGTATAAAAACAACAAAAATGAAAGGGGAGGAAAGACCGGAAACGAGGAAGGTCCCACCATGATCCTGAAGAACGTAGTCAAGGTGGAAAGCAAACCTAAAGAAGAAGCCACCGTGGACGACCACCTATTCCCTAGTCTAACTTCAAACGACTCAGTGAATTAAGCAGAAAATCCAGTTGAGTAGCAGTACGAGACTTTAAGTTGTTTTCAAATAATTGAAAATTCTATATCAGGGAGCATTGTAGAAAGGGAGCTTATCCCAAACAAGGACAGTTCGTTTAGGGGTTACACTGAAACAATGTGTCAATACGGCCGCCGCCTATGCGGGCACATCACAGGACTACCGAGGTACCCAGCAAACATTGGGGAAGCAACGAACAATGGTCATTAGGCGGTTGGCAGGTAATGATGGGGGTTCAAAGACTGGCTAGACTGCAGACCAGCATAATTGCGCCTTGTATATGTAATAAGCCTGTCTAGGCATCCAGATTTGTGGTTTTTGTATTATGTACCCTTTGTAACCAGCGGGGCCGGCTGCCGCCACCCGGACACCTGGTGGTCCTTTGTTCTATGTGTATATAACCTGATGCAATTCCCTGATTAAACTAGTAAGTTCCTAGCCAGCGTTGTGTTCCGACTTCCTCTGTACTGGGTAGTATACGGGAGGAAATCCTTGTTTTACAACACGCCGTCTGGTGAATGGTGGCCGCACTACAGGCTACAGTGAGATAGGGCCAGAAGGCCGCGAGGATGGGGGCAAGCATGGCCGGTGGCCGGGGGACTATGGCCCCTGCTGGTGGTCAAGCATGGCGGGGGAGCCCGCCGGGGGACGGCGGCGTGTGGAGAGTAGAGCGGCGGCAGTTAGGTTGGCCGTTGGCTGGTACCCGCCTGTGTTTTACGACTTTCCGCCGAGCCCCCTAGCGGATGACTTTCCGCCGAGCCCCCTAGCAGATGAACGGGGAACCAACGTAGGTTGGCCGTTACAGATGTGAGGCGGTACGTTAGCTCTGGTCACGTTAAATTGAGAGGGGCCTTGACCTGGCGTGGTAGCGGGTATCTCATGCCATTGCAGTGGGTAAGAGAGGTTTGTTAGGGGTTGGTATCTATTTTTACTCTGTGTATCTATTTTTACTGTGTGGTCCGACCACTCTCTGGCCATGCCCCCTTGACCCGGCCATGACCCACATTCTTACCCTGGAAGCCACTTTTCCATGTTCTCATCTTATTTTAATGTGTATTTTTAATAAAATGGCCACAGAGATAAGGTTCTTTATCAATTTATTAATATGTGGAGATTTCTTTGCAAGTATTTGGGATATCAGAATCCATGTAGAACATACTTATTTGGTTCGAGAGTGAGAATCCGTGGACATGCCCAGGGTTTAATGTTACCAACCTCTTAGTTGGAACATAGTGTAGACAGAGGTGGTGGCCAATCTAGTGAGGCGGCGGCCTGAGCAGCGTGGGCGGGGGCCGCCCCCAGGGTGTAGCAAGGAGTGGCGGTGCGCGGAGGCGTGTGTTGGGGGCTCGGGGGGCGGGGGGGCAGATTGCAACAACCCTGGGAGGGACACAAACTCCTTGTGCCCGGGAATTTGTTGCCCCCTGAGCCCGGTTTTACCTGGCCTCCTGCTAAAAGGTGGCGGCCTCGGCAGTGGATCGGGCCTTAATGCGGCAGTCAGCCTCGCAGTGGTGGTGAACTAGCCCAAGGGTGCGGCAATACAGGTGTTGCCGTTCAGCGCCGCCTAACGGCCCACTGCCTAGTTACGCGGCCGCTCGGACAAGCACCGCTAGGTCTGGCCATATGTGTATAGGGAACACAGCAATCACACCTAAAGTGTGAACAGTGGGTGTGATTACAGAAGTGTTGTTTTTAAACAGATTAGATTGTTGGAGTAAACTTGGGCATTGTATTAACGAGTCTGGGCTGTCTAAACTTTATAGTTGATAATCATCTTGGTTTGTATTAGTGTGTATGCAGTTTTGGTGTCCCTGTGTTATCTAAGGTATATCTAAAGTATCATTGAGGTGATATGCATGTGTGATACATCAAATTGTAGCTGGAATACCATAGAATACGATGAAATCATTGTTATTTCTCTGAAAATGAGATACATGGGTCTTATGAACGTATTACGCTCATATACTGATAGATCCAATGCCAAAGAATACGTTGCCAAGTGAATGTTTGGCTACAGCCGTGGTGTAGCTAGGGAGATAAGGTGCGACACCCGCCAACGGAAAAAGGCCTACCGGTATTTGCCGAGTCATCTGGCAACTTCCGGTTTGAAATACCCTCCGAGTTCCCTTAACAACGGAGATTTCCGCCATCTTGCTGGTGAATACAAACCGCTGTCAGAGTGTAAAATAGCGGAAAACTTTAATATTCTACTTTATAATGTCTAATTTACACATGCATTATTTGAAATAAGGTTATTTACATCTTCCTGACATGATTTAAATGTGCCAACTCAAAGAAAATCGGTGTTTCGACGATTTGTTGACATCGCGTTCGGGGGCTAAACTGAGGCCATCACATAATCATTTGATCTGAAATTGCCAGGGTGATCTTGTTTTGTCAAAAGATTGACTTGAGAGCTACGTAACACGACCCCACATATTAAATAATATCAGAAATGAATGTTTCACTTCTCCATAGGCCTTACACTGCATAGATGGCCGCGGAGGGGGTTCGAAGCGCCACCTACTTCCAGGTTGACTCGGCGAATGAGAACAGTAGTGCCCGACCAGCCTACCCACCATGGCGTGGCTGTCCACCTTCGTGCAGCCTGCCGCGGAGTTGTAGGCTGGGCAGGCGGTGTCTTGGGTCTCGGGCTGAGGTGGGGCTGAGGTGAGGTCAGTTCTTGACTGTCTGACGAGTTGAGGGAGAGTGAGGGCAAGCACTCAGGATGATGGTTGAGCAGGATGCGGTCAGAGGGTCATGTGATTCCCCGGTGCGCCTGGGAAGTGGGACCCGTGAAGCGTCCCTAGCGACCGAGACTGAGTCCACGTCGCGTTACCCCCAACCCGCCGGTTAGAGATAATGAAGTAACCAATATAGAAAGCTTAAAAGGGGGTTAGAATCGTGACGGTAACACAGTATTGGTAACGTGGGAACTTGGTTAGTTTGTAACCCAGACAGAAATATAACTCATTTTTAAGTAACAGTAATGGTATCACGGTAACGGTTTGGCAGTAAAGGAGTGACAGCATTAAGATGTTAGCATGTAATGCTAACGTATTTAGGGTGTAACGCAATTAGAATGGTAATGCGGTATTACAGTAAAGAAGTAACGGGGTTAGAATAGTAACGCTGTAACATAGTTAGAAATGGTAACGGCTTTAGAATCGTAATGCGGTAATGGATTTAGAATTTAGGGTTAGAATGATAAAACAGTTAGAAATGCTACCACGGTAACAGGGTTAGAGGGGCAGTATGGTGGAGGGGCAGTGTGGTGGAGGGGTAGTATAGTAGAGGGGTAGTATGGTAGAGGGGCAGTATGGTGGCGTGGCAGTATGGTAGAGGGGCAGTATGGTAGAAGGGCAGTATGGGAGAGGGGCAGTATGGTAGAGGGGCAGTATGGTGGAGGGGCAGTACGGTGGAGGGGCAGTACGGTGGAGGGGCAGTACGGTGGAGGGGCAGTACGGTGGAGGGGCAGTACGGTGGAGGCGTAGTATGGTAGAGGGGCAGTACGGTGGAGGGGCAGTACAATGGAGGGGCAGTATGGTGGAGGGGCAGTATGGTGGAGGGGCAATATGGTGAAGGGGCACACATTTGTTCCGTTTATTTTGCGTTTTCACAGTTATGGGGCAAAAGAAAAATATGATAAGAGGGACCTACGACACCTCTGGAGCTGTCATAGATTTTGGGGTCTTACGTGCACCATACGTGCCAATTACCACATGTGTATGATGCACTTACAATGTTGTGCAATATAAAGGCACGTTAAACAGGCCTCCCAGAACACGTAGGAACGTCCTATGTGGATGTCCAATACAGTGTTATGTACATGAGTACGCAAGTGTCCTACATAACTTACGTTGGTTGTGCAATCACTTTTGAATCACCACATTAGGAGCTTACATACATAAGGGAGTGTTCATTATTTATGGCCGGGGGGGGGGGGGGGTGAGCTATTAGGGGGGGGGCAATTTATATGAGGGTTTTTGCGTGGGGGGGGGGCAATTTATTTTGGGGTATTTGCATGGGGGGGGGGGGGCAATTTATTTTGGGGTATTTGCATGGGGGGGCATTTTATTTAGGGGTATTTGCATGGGGGGGCATTTTATTTGGGGGTATTTGCGTGGGGGGGAGGGGGCGCATCAAATTCTAGCATTTGCGTGTATCCATGGTTTTTTTTAAAATATTGACTAATGACTAACAATCATCTAGGGAACCATCCTTTTCATGTGAGTGCTAATGATTTTGGATAAATTGTAGTGTATCTCGATGATTGTAGAGTTTCAGGGTTAATGAGATTCATTATCTATCAATAAAATGGAGGACAGGCAGATGACACTGAGAGGAGTAATCAATAAGTAGAGCATGTGTACTGCTAAGTATGAAATACTAGATTGATAACCAAACATTCCCATTCACCATGGGCCAATCATTACAGAGAGATACTTAAAGCAATTCTAACACGTGATTTTTAATATCAAATTGAATAATAACATATGAACAAAGGTTTTTAAACGGTTAAACTTTTATTGTTGTTTATCAAATATGAGCTCATATGTTCAGCAAGATGAGATCAACAACCAATATTAAAATAGCGGGTATCAATGTGTACTCTGATAAATATGGCTTAACTCAGATCACATTATAGTAATAAGATTAACTGACTAGCACTCTTGGATATATAACTCTTAACTATAAGGAATCACAAATTGTGTGCATTACACACAAAAAAACAACAGATAATCACAGTGAACATCAGTGTTAGATGAGAGATACATCAATCCTGAGTCAAATGCAACGCAATAAACAAACCATGAAGTTTGAAATGAAAGTGAAGACACCTGTGTCAGTAATTACTGGAAAATAAGCCTTATGACTAGCTTATAAATGTAGCTGTCTTGGCATAAGCACTGTCTTCAATTTTGGCATAGCAAAATATGACAGCTGTTATCCTATAAACACAGAATGTGCATGTTATGTGGTTATACTTTCTGTCTCAGATAATTCCTAAGAAGTGTGTCTGCCCCAAAAGAAAGAAGGTTTAGATTACACAGATAGTCCACTCCAATTTGGAGCCTGACCCTGGACATCTTCTTCAGGTGAAACTCGATGCCACACAGATCTGTGTCACATATCATGTCTGTGTCTTCATTCAGGGGCTTTCCTGTCATATAAAACACAATCCTGCTTGCTGGATGTACAACCCTACTTTCAGGAATCACACCTTTCTTTGCTTCCTGCTGCCTATCCTTCCGCCTATTTTCCTTTGCTCTCCGTGACCTTCGTGATTGCTGCCTGGTATCTGGTAGACCCTGGAGAATCATTGTCAGGCGTTCCAAGCAGTAACGGAATAACAAGTCCCAGGAGCATACTACTTCTTGAAGATTTTTGACTTCATTGATGGTCATTATGAAAAAGGTTTACTGTATATGGAATACCTAAAGGGTTACTGCATTCAGTCCAATGACTCTCTGTGTGCCTTCTGCTCTGAAAATGACTGGAGTGGGCCTGAATGCAGAGAATACCAAGGCCTATGCCAGATTACACACAGTTGCCACTGTACCACTACAAGGATGTTCATCTGACCTCTCTAACTGGTGAACATGAGCAGGCCAGGCAGCCTGATGACTTCAACCCTAGAGTACAAATTACACGGCTAGTTGAGTCAGGACAGCTTAGTCTAGATGATCCTGAATCAATAAGTGCCTTCAGTAAGCACTACATTGTAAAGCCTTCCCTTGTGAGAGACTATGTCACACATCTCTATCACAAACAGCTGGCACAAAAAAGAAGAATGAAAACCAGGAAAGCAGATTTGATCCAGAAACAGCAGAAGGATGTCCGAGAATATGACTGGGAAGTTCTGGTCTCTAGTGGAACTATTGGTAAACTCTCAGTGTTGGAGCTCAACAAGTACTTGACCCATCACCAGCTGAGACTCTTGGGCAAAAAGAAAGACAAAATGAGAACAATAATAGCTCATGTCTCTGGTGGGCTCGTTGGAAACTCTAACATAACAGTAGAACAAAATTCTGACACTTCTGATGCCAACTCTGATGATGAAGACATTGTTCTTGATGAAATTGTGTCAGATTCTGAGAGTGATGCAGACAATTATATATTTGATGCCATATCAACTTTATGGAATGATGAATGTTCTGACAATAACACAGACAATCATGTTGGTGAGGGGAATCTTCCAGTAACTACTAGATCAGGACGGACAGTGAAAAAACGGAAGTTTAATGACTATATTAGACTTTAACATTGTGATTAGTCACAAGGAGTATCATTCAGAGAGCATATTAAGTTACATCACTTCAATTCTTTAACAGAGATACCTCATGTTTATTTCAAATTGAAACCTTATGCCACTTTATCTGGGATTTTGTTTTCTTTGGCCCACAGCCTTCCATACATTGAAGGTGTATATTCAAAGTCATTGTGTATTAACCAGTGTCTTTATTGACTGAATCTTGGAAATAAATCTTGTGTGACTAGTACACTGTAATATGGATCATTATCTACATTCTTTACAAAGAAAAATCCATCTTTGTCTAGTGCGTGTAGGTCGGGGGGGGGGGGGCAAATTATATCAGGGTATTTGCCTGGGGGGGGGGCAATTTTTTTTAGGGTATTTGCCTGGGGGGGGGGGGGGCAATTTTTTTCAAGGTATTTGTCTGGGGGGGGGGGGGCAATTTATTTCAAGGTATTTGTCGGGGGGGGGGGGGCATTTTATTTTGGGTTATTTCCAGGGGGGGGGGCATTTTATTTTGAATGGTTTACCGACGAAAACCCACCCCCCCCTGCCATAAATGATGAACGCTCCCTAAGAAGCTCCTAAGATATCCCACACAACTTACGTGACCTGGTTCTGCAATTGTCTTCTACGTAAGAGAGGTTTACATGCTTACTTACTGGTTGTGCAACCCCCCCCCCCCCCCCCCAGCTGCTGGGTAAGATCAACTAGGTGGAGAACAGGTGGAGAATGGGTGGAGAACAAGAATCAGCACAGTGGAGCACCACCTTTAGTTCCAAGTTGACAATCCGATTATATCCTATTTGCATTTAGTCATGTGATGTATCTTCCTAACTTCCCCCTGGACAGATTACTTAGATTGTTACTTAGGTATTGTAGAACAAGCAGGAAATACAAATATTATTTTATATTATAATTATTATATTAACATTAATTTTAATTTCCTTTGCCCTGAGACTTATACATTTTGACTTGGTTTCATCATTACCAGGATAATTACTGTGTCATCGATTTTATCGCTAAAGGTCATTCTCCATTACAGCGAATGAGAACTGCAACCATATAGTTCCCAACCGCTGTGGAAACCAGTGTTATTCAAATGCTACACGATGTAATGGTTATGCCAGCTGTGAGAATGGGGAGGATGAAGAAGGTTGCTGTGAGTAGTCTTAACTTCCACATTCATGCATTGAATAATATACACAAGGTTTTTATGTACCTCCTCTCATAGTTTCAGAGATGACAGTTATCCACTTTTCCAGAGAAATCCACTTTTCCATTTTCAACAAATAAATTTGTTTGTGTTTTTGTAAAGCCAGAAATATTTGGAATGTGCCTCATTCTTTTCTATAAAACATTTGTTTGAACGTACCCACATACTCTCAGCCCCTCGCTCGGACTGGCACTGGTATGTTTTCTCGGGCTCTCTAAGACAGAAAATGACAAATATTTCCACTTTTTTTGTCACCCCAAGTGACTTCCCTATAATTTCCATTTCAGATATCTCAGAAACACAAACTAGATGATGTGAGATTTGTAACTGATTATATCCAATTAAAATGAATAAAACTATGCTTGTATCTTTCACCTACCTTCAACTCCTTCAACATAGCTACCTATGTTTACTCACTCATCTGCCTTTCTGAGTGCTACATAATAAGTTATTTCTCTTCCACACATTCACTCTAAAATGCATACCACAGTCTCGGATCCACTGCTGTAACTTGGTCTTTATTATCTTGATATGAAAAAAAAACATATTACAAATAATTGTCTCTAAACTCTTCATAGATATATCGGCAAAAATGGTCACCGCTTAATTATAAAATTCTTCTTGTTCAATTCTACAGCACTGGAATATTTATTAACCTTTTCACTGTTTGATAACAATTACTTTTATCTTTATAGTGGTTGAGACTGTTGAGGCCATGCCTTGGTGGATTATCCGGGTCGTTTTAACAGTCATTATAGTCATAATCTGCATAATAGTCGCCGGTGTATGTTGGTACCGACATAGAGCACATAGAGCAGCCCGCCGATTGTATCTACAGGGTAAGTTGTAAACAATCTAATCGATAAAGCTGTGTTTTGCTGATGGACTTTGTGTAAGAAGCTGTAGTGGTTAGTGTAGTGTTTTGGACGATTCAGGTGGAAATCTAATGCAAAGGTTATCAGGGTGTTCCAGAATATTTTGCTATTTATTTTGCTATCATTTCATGATAGTATTGACAGATAACGTGCTACAACTCTCACCACTCAGATACCGAAGTTAGGTTTTCCCTCATGATAGTTGATTTTAGGATTTTCAAGTAGAACTCCAGGGGTCATTGTGATTGCAAAGATATTTTTCAAGTCCTCTAATTTCATTTCATATTACGTTTAAAGCTAAAATCCCCTTAAGCATGTGTTCCACTAACCAGACAAAGACGTTGTGCACCAACCACACAGCATTTGCCATCATATCTCGCTTAGATCAGATGAGGAACTGCTTGGTGGAACAGCTTGCCATCGTTCCAGCAAGCCGGAGCTTGGTTGCTGGGTGAAATCAGTACCTGTTGGTGTTTGTTGGAGTGTCACCACAAGGTTGCTGAGCATTTGCTGGTATTTGCTGGGGCACTGGGTCATCTGGCGGCTGAAAAAGCTGTTCCTCCAGATTTTGCCTCTTGGAACTCCGTGGCTGGCCGCCGGGTTTGAGAAAAGCAAGACACCTGCCACAAGTTTTGCCGGGACCCGCATTGAGGGTGTGCCGTCAACATGAATGGCCAATACTCACGATGCGCTGACCCGCACACTGAGACCAACAATTCCGACAGTTTGCGTACTCTGGGCAGAATTTTAGCGTTGGCTCTACACATTCATAAGATCAAGGCTTGTCTTTATTTACCTTTAGAGGGCACATTCTGCATGCCCTCTATCGGACAAACGGAGAACTAGACTTGCGCGTCAGTGTGGCCAATGTCCACTAGACAGCGCCACTGTCCGCTCACCACTGCTCCCTGTGGAGCGTCAGGTGGGGCGCCGGCTGTGGATTTGCTGGTACGCCAGCCTGCTGCCGCTGAGATCAGCCCGGTGGAACTGCTCACTAGACCACTGTACACCAACCATACACCAACTGGCCAGCTGGAATTGGGGGATGCAATGGAACAGCTCTGCACTGAGAGACCGTTTTGGCAGGCCAGCCATTCGGCATAGGCCAGATGCCTCAGCTGAGAGGTCAACCGTGCATTGAAAGTCCATCTGGTTGGTGGAATATGTGCTTTAGTATTATCACGGACATGGATGAATTGATGGACAAATCTGGGCCAATCAAACATTAGTAATACAATACTTCCTATATTTTCTAATCAAATAATGCTGTGGAATTTACAGACCCCATTCCGATATCAGAATCAGGCGTGCCTGTAGCTAATAATCCGCCCATCTAAAGCCAAGCATAAAGTACCTAAGGCAGATCAGGTAAGACCTTTCTATGTATATCTTTATTCTGGAGTTTTCTCAACTCGGATAATAACTACCCTATTTTCAGTAGGCCTCAAAGGGTCAATGCAGTTTACTGTCTTTTATATTACCTGTATATACATATGATAAAACTATCTTGTTTGTTCTAATCTTATATTGCTAGCATCTAGTAGTTATCTAGATAAATGGCCTTTACAGAGAAAAGTCTATATATTTATCTTTTTAAATGTTTGGTATTTTTTCTTGGTGTAATTGCACCTTGGTATCATGGATCTCTCGGTGTAAATATCAAGAAGTGAATATCTTGTGTCAAGAAAAAAATTGTCTTTTGTCATACAAAAAACAGATGCAGTGAATAATGTTGTGGAGGTTATTGTTCAACTAAAGTGTAAAATGAGTTGGTAATTGTTTTGCTTATATTTGAGAACCCTCTTCAGGCGTTCTATTTATTTAATCAAAAACAGGAAGCCGTGCCTCCATGAATACATGCTAAAAGAAAGGATTATTTACTCCCCATTACTTCCTAGCAATGTCCACAAAAGTTAAGAATATTAAAGAAAAAAAAAACCTTTTAACATTAAATGGGTATTTTATTGGAGTACCTATTTATAGATTCTGTATACCAGCAGGTATTGTGAGCATATTATAGACCATTATCATTCAAAATTGTATCTGATGATACGAAGGTCTTATCCAAGATAGACATATTCTCATCTGGGCATACATGATTAGATTTAAAAAATGGGAACACTAATTCATTTCCGACATAATCGCACCTGGAAAGGAGATTGTGAAGATGTGGCACTAACACCTCTCTGGCAGTCTGATGCAGAAAAAAAACACAACTAATGATAATTCTAGAAAAAAATCACATCTAGAAAGAAAACCAGGGTCCTGTTTTTCAGACAGCGACGTCTTTATTAGTTGTGATAACAAACAGTTTGGGAGACCAAAACACTGACCATGACTGAAAAGTGTTCGTCAGAGCCGATCGCTGTTGGGCTGTTTTGATCACTGTTGGTCCAAGGCCCATTCAAACACAAAAACTTGTCTCACATGTATATTACTTGACAGAAAATTATGAAATTTGGGAATTAGATTTGACAGGCATGGATGATTCACTGCAGTTAATATTGTTTCATGTGATGAAGTGGAAGTGTATGAAATGAAATATTCCCATTAGAAGTATGAAACTATCACACCAACTTAGGGTTGAGTATTGCAGTAGGATATAAACAAGGTAGTCAAGCAGTGCAGTGTCAGCAGTTGTCACTGGCTTTGGTGAAGCAATTCCTATGAATAAAATAATCATTGGGAAATTATGTAATTTTGGATTAAGATATGACATCCATATAGAATCCTCCTCTGCAAATATCTTTTAATTTTTATAAGTTTTAGTATGAATATCATACATGTATGACATGTCTAACCCTGTCACTGTTTTTGGAGACCATTTGGGCAAAAAAGGTCACGAAATGGTCACAACTCTGGGCCCTGTTTTTCAGTCATGACATAATCGGCCAACGATAGCCTGAGACATCTCTGCGATTGGAAGACAATTTGCAAGACACAAAATGGCGGGTGTACTATAGACAGTGTCTCAGCCCTGCGCGCTCGATCGCCGCTAAAAGTGTCCCTGTCTAAGACAAGTATAGAATTGTCTCAGGTTCTATCACAGAACAAGGAAACCGTATCGGTAATATCGGCGGATTGTTAAGGCCGATCTTCTTCATATTTGACACGTTTATAGGTTATATATCTCCCAATTGAAAACCCATTGCCAGCTATCTCTCTGCTCTGTGCTCCAATCTAACTGACTGCGGTTTATACTGCTCCGCTCGATCTACCTACGGGAAACTTTTGTGGAGCGGTGCGGTGTATCGCCGCTGTTGACACTTGAACTCTGGTACACTGGCCACCAGAGCAGACATTTGCTATGATGAAATTCAAACGCGAATATATATTTGATACGATTATAGGTTATTTGTATCCCTTGCTGGTGTTAAAATTTCATTGCCTAATTCCTACGGGAAGTGAAGTTGCGCATTCGGTACGGCATGTCCATAGATGTCTTAGGTCTAAGACACTTTGTAAGACATTTTTAACCACGTGACCCTAAAGGTGTCGTCACTATAGCACACCTGGCTTCAGCCTAAGTGTCGTTCAAGGACAATCGTTGGCTGATCCCCAAAGATGTCTTCTCTATAGTACACTGACAGCTGTAAGATGTCTTAAATATAGGATGTCGTGACTAAAAAACAGTGCCCTGGAACAGAAAACAGTGACCAAGACCTTTCACCCCTCAAAATGGTCACAAATGTTATGACCATTTGTCTCTGGAACCCAATGGTCTCTAAACGGTCACTAACTGGTCACTCTCACAAATGATCACGACTGAAAAACAGGCCCCAGAACAACACTTGTCTTACCTATTCCTGCCGATCGCCTACATTTCAAAATTAATATTCAGAAATAACTTGGCCAGCTCTTTAAGGGTTTTGTTAGGGCTTGATGGATGGAAGAAAGATTTACACTGGGTATAGTGGTGTGTTTTCTTAAGGAGGACAGCGAGGTCACCATAAGAATGTTAAAGACTTCTAAAGTGATTCACGATCACTGAATTAGTCTTCAATTAACCAGCCATCCTGGTTAAAAACATTGTCACCAGAAAGGTTTCAAATTTAATCAAATTATCAATTACTCAGACTGTGACCTCCGGCAAAAGATGATTTGGATGCCATAAATGAAGAAATGAAAAATCGCCCAACACCCGTCTAACGGAGGGAGGAGAGAAGCCAACGCCCTGCCCGCGAATGAAAGCCTAAACAAGCTACTGTTGATGGTATTTGCTTGAGCACCATGTACACCAGCACTTCACCATGTATGGCATCGCCATGCTGTATTTGGAAGCATGTCCACTCCAAATTGCAGTTGATTGTGCAGTAGTGCATCCGGTAAGACTCTGCACGCTATAGGCTAATAGAGAGGTTGGCTTATGATTTATTTGAGACAGGACAAAGACCTAATTACATGTAATTTCACTTCACTTTTACTGAGACATTTAACTCTTTATGTATAGCAGTGTTCAAGACATAAGCATGGTTTAATCACTGAAAAGTAAAAGAATATATAATATGTTATCATACATAGGTTAAAGTGGCAATATGATATAAAAGTATAATTTTAGACATGTTTACCTGATGATGCTGAATTTCTCCTTTTCGTTGTGGAAAGCAAGATGCAGAACTTGTCCTTTATTCCCAATGTATTGTCAATACTCTAGCCCTGCGCCTGCTAAGTTGACCATCAAACCAAACAAAAGAGGGTAGAATTAAACTTTAGTTCTACCCTCTTTGACCAAGCACACTGCTGATCTTAGTTCAATGAGACTGCATTCAACATATAGAGTAAATACACTTTGATGTCCCCAGTTGCAATCCTGTATTTGTTTTGTCGCTTGAATGTCTATGTAAACGATGTTGAAATACTCATTTTGAATCTCCCTGTTACCTAGATTTGGGATGTGGCTTGGTTTGGTTACAATCAGTATATTTATGTTAGTTTGATAAACAGGTCTTTTAGAGAGTGGAAATTAGAGGCAGTAATTTCTATGACAGAGATCTGCATACAACACCTGGCCTTGTTATACACATGCCTATGGTCTCAATCACTGCGGCTAATTGATGCCAGGCTCATAATAATGTGAAAATCTTTATATTAATGAAAAGATTGAAACTGCAGCAGTACCGGAGTACGGGACTCTCCTAACCACCTACTACCAAATGAGGATCCAAGGATTCTCTCTTCTCAGAGACAGAATGCACACGAATGCTTGTCGACCCACTGCGAACCCGGCCTATATATATATGCCAAGTTACGTAATCCCAGGTTCTGCCGTGCCACTCTCGTGTGTGGCATTACCTGGAACACTACTCCCTGTGCCCTCTCCCGAAGAGAGAAAGAACCACCGCTAGATTAACCCGACCCCTACTAAACTGTTTAATCAGTTGTTCATCCACAATCTACAGCACAACTTTTGGTCATTGGTTCGTCCACAGATATCAGTGTAAATTAGTGAAAATGCTCATTTGTATCGAGATATACTTTGAAAAATAATGGTGATATGCAATTCACTTTCAGAATGTACTGTTATGTCCAAGTCCTATATTTGACCAGTATTGTTATTTCCACAGAAATGTTCAGTCTTTTTTTCGTTGTGTAGGGATGATGTCATATGATGTGATTGTTTCTTTTATAAATTGTGTCTTGTTTGGGGAAAAAATCCAATCTGGTTATTGATAATCTGTTCCTTATCATACTTTACTCAAGATTGGAATCATAACTCTATTCTGGTTTTGCATACATACTTTTGTGTTTTATATATGTTTCCAACTAAAAAGAAAGGTGTTCCTGTTTGATTATAAAGTGAGTGTTCCACTAACCATGATTTAACATGTCACTGGTGAAGATCTGCTAAGTGAATGAGCATTGAAGGCCAACCGGCACCAGGCCGGTGGTGGGCTGAGGAGTGCCAGCCTGCCCTAATGCCCAAAAAACCCTCTCCTCCACCGAACTGGGCGGCCGGACAGCCTAAAGTTATAATCCCCTGTCTACACTAAGTAAATGCTGCCTGCAAAGCAACGACAGCCATCACTGACCAAAAGCTGTTTCAATAGCTTTTTACGCCCTAGCTGGGTAGGTACCAAAGTGTGCTATACACATTCATAACATTAAGACTTATCTTTATTTACCTTCATTATTCAGTGAAAGGCAGTATTCAGCAGATATTTGACAAGCTCTTGTCCCCATACAATTCCAACATGGCGGCACACTTTCTTGCTCGCGCACCAGGTTTTGCACACCTGGAGCCGTGCAGTGTCAGAACTGCATTTGACATGCCCCTATAGAAAAAAACAGGGGACTCGCTTAGCATGTTAATGCCGCCATGGTACAGCAGATGGAGTGGCTATACCACCAGCCCTGCCGGTGCCAGTTGACTGCCGGATCAGTGGAAGTGGTCACTGGATACCCACCAAGTGTGGTTGTTGTCTGGCTAGAATGAGGTGGGTTGATGGAAGAGCTCAAATAATTTGAACATTTCCAGCAGGCCCACTGCCCAGGCCTGGCAGTGACCACTGATAGGAGAGGTACTTAGACGCCTGCAGAATGCCTAGCTGGTGGAACACTCCCTTTATACGACCTTTGATAGATTATTTACAAAATAAGTTTGAGATTGTGTCTGATTCTTCTTAGTTATACTCATTTTAAAGGAACTATGTGTGATGTATCTATTTTTGTTTTTTTCACTTCTACAATGTTTCCGAACATATACTTTTAGATCTGTGAATTTGCAGAATTTTAGAAGCTGTCCTATGATAAGCATAGATACATATTATCTGTTTTTTGTTTATGTTTATCTTCCAGTGAAGAGAACATAAAACTATGTAAATTTTGTGTATGTATTCTTGTATATGAACTAGAACATATCCACTGTGTCTTATGGACATATCGAGGGCTCATATTTCAGTGCACTGTGCGCAGTTTTGTGATTGTATTAATCAGAAATGAGAATTTCCAAAAAGAAAACCAGGAATATCAGTAAGTGGCCACTGTAATTTGAGCTGTTCCTGGTGCTTTTGATGACATTTCTAAGTGTTAATTTAGCAAATTTCAATGGTATTAATCTCCCCAACCGAGGAAATGAACAAATTCTCAGATACACGGATCTCAAAAATAGCCATGGCGGCCGGGAGGAAAAGGTGGAAATCCGCTTCTCAGTTGAAACTTCTCATACCTGATTAAGTGATATTATGATATGCAATTTGACTTGAAAGTCCCTAATACTTGAAGATACATCTAGTCTGTCACTATTTGGAAGCTTGCTGTAGTGATAGTAGGCTTAGATGGTAAGCTTAGATTTGTACCATCTATAACAAGTTATAGCATCCTGCATTTTTATTGCAGACTTGATACTTAGTTTTATCTAAGACTACCACAGTGCCTTCAAATATTGATTGTTTCGGACATTACTCACTTATCATCTATGGTCTATTCCTGTGCTGTAGCAGGATTCGATAAAATTTAGAAGTTGAATCGCTTGGAATGTAAGATGATTTAGAAATTACATTGCTTAAATTACCTTGGTGCTTAGAGGTTTTTATTTTAGGATGTCTTGACTTTCTTTTTAATGGTCACCACATGCTTGTTCTATCTGTGAGATGTGGTGTGATCGCGATGAGATCATATTTATACTAATTCATCTCAATGATAACACCTGAATGTATAAGATATTGATTTGATATATGTATACTGATACCCAGCTTGGTATGCAGTAAAACTTTGTTATAACAAAGCTCTAAGGACCGAAGAGAAACCTGGAGTATTATAGAAAATCAAAATGAAGTTCTGGGGGGTGTTTTTCAGTCATGACCATCGTTTAGCACCGATAGCCTAAGATCGTCCAGCAACAGTTTCAATGACAAAAGATGGCCAGTGTCCTATAGACACGATCGTAGCGCACCACAGACGATTGCCCCGAAAATGTTGGCCGTTACGACAAGCATAGATTTGCCGTAGGTTCTATACTCCTCATGCTGCTGCAAACAAGCTTGGACATAGAAAGTGGAGAACAACACCCATTATTGCTCAACCACACTTCTCTGTTCAAGTAACTATTGACAGACATCACAACCGCTCATTATGCTTCATCGGTGAAATAAATGAGAGAAGACAGGCTTGGGAAAATACAATTTTATCGAATATTGAATGATACAATTTTAGAGATGAAAATTAATTGATATACAGTAGAACCCCGCGTAAGTGATACCCTTCGTTCCGGGCAAAAGTGTCTGCTAACGCGGGGTTTCCGCTTATGCGAGGTTAAAATAAACCTCTAATAGAGGGGACCGTTCCAAGCAAAGATGTCTGTTAACGTGTGGTGACCACTTACGCGGGATGTCCGGGGTTCTACTGTATTCATAGAGAAAATTCATTAATTTATATATATATATATATATATATATATATATATATATATATATATATATATATATATATATATATATATATATATATATATATATAATAAGGGTTGATGAAAGGGTGAAGTGGAGAAAGTTTAAGATGGGTGGGTGGAAAGTTTGTGGTTGGTTGCGGTAGTGTGTGTTCTTGGTTGGAGGTCATGGAGAGGAAGGGGGAAGTACATTAGAACCTCGCCTAACGGACATCCCGCGTAAGTAGGCACCCCGCGTTAACGGACACCTTTGCTCAGAACGGTTTTATCTATTAGATGTCTATTTTAGCACCTAGAGGAAGCGCACACGTTGACCCGGAACAGAGGGTGACCGCTTAAGCGGGGTTCTACTGTAGATGAATTGAAAGCGTTTGATAATAGGTGGGGTTGGAGATTGTTGTGGGGGTTGGAGAAAAGACTAACAGTCATGAGCAGACAAATATGAGTGATGACAAAATTTGGAAATATCATAAATTAATTTATTTCATAAAAGATATAGCTGCAAACAAAGACTTACCCTCTTAACTCTTTCAGTTTGTTCTCCCAATGTGTTAACATTTGAGGTTCGCCATCGGAAGCTGTCTGTCTTGCTGTTAGACGGCTGTGAGACATGTCCATAGATGTCTTAGGGCTACTACAATATGGGCAACAAATTTTCCCACGTGACCCTACGAATTTCGTGACTATAGCACACCTGACAGCACCCTAAGTGTCGTAGGCCTAAGATCATTAGCAGATCCTCTAAGATCTCACGACTATAGGAAACTGACGGCTGAAACATGTCGTTATGAACGATTGCTGTGACTGAAAAAGAGGGCCCTCGGTTTCACATCCATAATTATTGCTAGGTATTTTGAAACCTTATTGAGCAAACATGTCTCATCACTAAGCAAGAATTACTTTGTTATAACCGAATTTTACTAGAAATATTTTGTTATAACCGAGCTTTTGTATTAGTAAAAAAAGAAGAAATTAACGGGACCGGGCAAATTGCTTTGATATAACTGAGTTTTTATTATAAGTTTATACTATACATGTATATCCTGTTTAAATGACAAAGTACCATCATATGGTACCATAAACCTGAAGTTGTAGCTGTTGGCCTATTTCGCGCACGCGCCATCATATAATGGTGTCCAATAGATAACACCAGTGTGATGGTTTCACATTACAGCGGGTGCCTGATGCAATATAAAAAAAAATCTTTCTTAAATTAGACCATAATATATACGTAGCTACAGATCAGATGAATAGAGTAGTGTCTTCTCAGAAAATTGATTATTTCTAGGGTGCTGTATCTGTATTGTAATTCAAAACGACTCTTTTTGAAGCGGAGTTATATTAGTTTCAATATTGGTTATCAAATAATCTTTTATCTAACACTATCTTTTTCATATTCTATTGTAGATTTCCTATGCTTAAGAAACAATATATATGAATTATTCAGTACTGGTACATTGACAATAAAATTATGGAGTGTAACCAGTGCATTGCAGTACTATATAAATGGCAGAATGTTGTTTGGCAAAAGAATCAGAAATATATTCCGTTCATAAAAGTCATTACTGAATTCTCATGTTATTCTTTCTATAAGATATAACCTCTTTGTGCACTAAGCATCAAGAGTAAAACGGTATAGATGATCAGCGGAAAGTACTCTGATCGTCGCAGCCTGTAATGAACTAAAGAATAAAATCTAATGAAATCATATTTTGTCGCTATGGAAATTGAAATTTGGTTGTTATGACAAAGTGTTCCCAAGAATTTGGGGGAAGTTGTGACAACCATTAGTACTCATCAAGACAGTCCTTTTGATGTGTCACACGCCTAAATTCATAGCAAAGAACAAATATAGAGAGTAACATTCCTATTTAAAGATTACTCATTGACCCCTGCACTATAATATGGTTACCATAGCAACCAGTTTCAAGACTATAAGATAAGAATATAAGTGATGTGAACAAGTAAACTTGACCAAGATAATCATTCCTATTCACAATGAAATTGAACAAAGGCCAATGATATTATATTTTGTATCTATGGAAACTGAAGCTGTTCAATCAAATATTTGGCGGAAATAAGGATAAAGGTCAGCCGTATCCTCCCATAAGAAGGGAATTAATTGTATCCTTGAAGAATTCTTGTACTTGTAACTTTAGGAAACATTGACCTTTCTCTTGTCCATATAGATTATCTGTGTTCCATTGAGCATCTGCGAACTGCCTGGCTCAAATGCGTAATATCCATCAACAAATATTGATCAGTCTCACACATTTCTTGGTAAATTTGGTTAAAGAATAAAAGATAGGGATACAATGAAATTCGCAAAATGTATCACAAGATTTTAAGATCGAGTCGTCCGTTTCTCATTGACAAATCATGAGTGAATATAAATTCTTAGCACATATTATAATTTTTTAACCAGGCCACGGGCAGGAATAGCAGCGTCTTCTATCGTTCGGTGAGAACCCACTGAGCGATAGATTAGATTTGGATCCTAATATAATGTCTATTATAGAATTTTATTTTCAAGCGACACTGAAAAGGGTCATTGGTATTCCATCTTTTAAAAATAGTGCCAGATTCTAAACTTTTAGGACATCTCTTTCTACTGAATGTGCCATGTGTACCATATGTACATGCATAATATATATGACCATGGTCAAACATAGTTATTAGCAGGTGGACGGTTGCTCTTCTAGGTTATATATGGGTCATATCATACTAAATGGTACACCTCACCAGTGTAAGAATGTGCGACATATTAAGAATACTCCCAATAAAAGTTTCCACAGACTTCCCACCATAATGTGTACAAACGAAGTATTGTAACATCTGAATAGTCGACATATAAGTGAATTATTGTGTGCAATATCTGAGTCATATATATTTTAGAGATCTATGTGAACATTCAAAGTTTATGAAAAATTTCACACCTTAGACAAAAATTAACCAGGAACAAAGCAAGATATTCCAAATACTGTCATTATTCTTAAATTAGAGGATATGCAATGCAATTGGCTCAGCTATCTATATTTCTTAAAATGATGATCACTTATGTCTCTCAGGCCTCCAGCTATTTGGTTGTTTTAGTTAAAGTTGGCACCTACATATATCACAAGTTCCCTATATTTGGTAAATCATGTGTACATAACAGAAGACTCCGCAGAATAGATAGATGCTTGTAAAGTAAGTAGAGATACATCTTTTATTTGCTGGAATAGTAATATTTTCTGAAAAAGCAAATTATGTAATAATAGCCATGATATTGTACATTCAATCTAGCCTGAAAGTGAAAAATTCTGTCATATTTTACAGATTTTTCATCATGATGAAAGAAACTACCTATTTCAATAAACAAATTCTTTGCCCAAGAAGTGTTCTTTTGCATCTCTGACTTGTTTTAGATCACAGGAAAGCACCCACTTCCATCTTAAACTTTGAAGAAATACCACTCTGTAACTACAAAATGGAGAAAATTGCAAATATTCTCTGGGTTTTTGTGTGTTTGAACTACACAAAAACCTTTTTCTTTGACAACAATACACTTCTGAAGCAATTCTTTTACATGTCTGACTTGTTTTCTTTAAGAATAAACAATTATGGACATTTTCAGGTCACAATTACATATTGAATAGTTCAATTTTGAAAATTCGGAAGAAACAACATTTTCATGTCACACATTCCCTATATACCATGCCTCTAAGGAAAACTGGAAAACGCACCACAACACCCACAACACTTAGTACCATGCTCAAGAAGTGTAAGATCACAAGAAAGCACCCACTTCCATCTTAAACTTGAAAATGGAAAAAATTGCAAATATATTCGTTTTTTGTGTGTTTGAATTACACAAAATCTTTTTCTTTGACAATAATACAATTCTGAAGCAGTTTTATTATATCTCTGACTTCTTTTCTTTAGGAATAAACAATCATGGACATTCTCAGGTCACAAATACAAGGGAAGAGTAGTATTCATAGCCATATAGACTGAAAAAACCGTTCATGCGTGGTGCTCTACACATTGTTCTTTTGTATGTTTATTACCCAATCTATTGTTTTCCAGCTCTAATCGTTCACACAGCCGGCTCTGTAACGCTTAAAGTCTTGGCGAGGCTATTGTTCTCCGAACCCAGGGATTACTGCATCACATCTGGCAAACATTTGCGGTACACATTCCCGGGCGTGCTCGTGTGTACCTAGATTGGCCACCACCTCTGTTTACACTGTGTTCCAACTAAGAGGTTGGTAACGTTAAACCCTGGTCGTGTCCACGGATTCTCACTCTCAGACCAAGAAGCTTTCTTTATTTTTGGAATTTTAGAGCTAAGATCCTCATTATGAAATATTCATAGCTGACAAAATTGATAATACAGTCTACCTTTATGTTTATTTGATTAAAAATACACACAAAGGGAAATATAAACATGGAAAAATGGTTTCAAGAGTGAGAATTGAATACATTCTCCAATCATAGGTCCAGGTCACATAAAGGATCTGCTGGGAGAGTAAGAGACACATACAGGGGTGGATCAAGGCAGTTAGACCACAGAGTAAAAATAGATACAGAGTAAAAATAGATACACAGAGTAAAAATAGATACCAACCCCTAACTCCCATCCGAAAAATAACTAAAGTGAAGTTCCTTTACCCACTCCAATGGGATGAGATACCCGCTACCACGCCATGTCAAGGCCCCTGTCAATTTAACGTGACCAGAGCTAACGTAGTGTAGTGTGTACCGACCAGGGCGACCTTGCGTACTCGATCGCCCGATGCCAGGTAGTAAATACGGTGTGTACCTTTATGAAGAGAGTACCGACAAGCCTGAGGATGTGTGTACATTGAGCGGGCGCTCGTGTGTATTGGTATTACCTACGTATACACTTTGCGTGCCTGTATTCTGTAAACCTAACTTCCTGGGAACGGTATACAACAGCGGGAGCATCCACTAGCGCGCACATAGAGCGGACGTTTGTGTATCGGTATTACCCACATATACGCATTAAACCCTGTAAACATAGCTTCCCGGATGCACTCTTATGCATTGATGTTATCCACGCATATATGTTACACCACTGCTGTGTAAACATAGTTTGATAATCTACCTAGAAGTATGTATATGCTTTACCTACGTACACGCTGCATTCATATCAGCTCCAACCTTGATACTTTATTACCGTTATACTATCTTCATTTTACATGTAGTAAAGTATATAACTTTATCCTACCCCTAATAAAGAACTCCATAGTCTTAACATTAGCGGACTGTATTTGGTCTACGGTGCAGGAAAATTAAATTTATTGCTCTAGTAGGATACAGTTGTCAAATGACATCATTTAAAAAAGCGACCAATGATTATCACTGATTATCGATGAGTTTTATGTTATTTCTTAATTTGCTGAAGTAATTTAGACAGGGTAGGATAAATTCTAAACCAAACTCAAGTCAGTCGTGTTGTTTATTGCACGACGGCAATGCCGCGTTTACTGCACGAGGCGAAGCCGAGTGCAGTGATACGCGACATTGCTGGAGTGCAATAAACAACAACACGACTAACTCTCGTTTGGTTTCTCCTAAGTATCTCCCAGCCGCAGCTTTGGCTGGGTTCCGCCTGTGTTCGCCACTAGCTGCCCCCTAGCGGATACCCCGGGAACCAGCATAGGCCACAGCTATACTTAGAAAGGCATAGTAGACATGCCAGAGTCTTAGTAGACCTGCACGGGTCCCCTACATTGTAGTTCTACTTATGTTGCTTAGATTTGTCAGGACTAGTTCTAAGAATAAGAACCTGTGTGAACGATAATTGAAGCACATCGATCTGTTTATTCAGGTCTAACAACACCGAATACGTTATCTGTTACATCTCCCTTCTTTAGGAAGCGTTGCCTTATGAGGTAGTGGGTCTTTGATATGCAGTCTCACAGGAATATCAAGATAGGTCTTTCGGTTGATACAAACAGATATCAATTATGTTAGATGGTGAATGCTTCAATAAGGCCTTTGTTTAAAAGTCACTACTATACTGGTGATAAACACTAACTCTACACAACTGAAATGCAATGCTATAAAATTCAGCACCGATAATTAAGACTAGATTTAGTCAATAAAAACGGCTCGGTTTCTTCATGGGACGGTCACTTTGCATCCCACACAAATCAATACTAGACATAGTCATCAAAATGGCTCGGTTTCTTCACAGGACGCCCACTTCACGTCCTCTGGGTAGAGTCTGTTAGTACAGGCTCTGAGGAAGCCACCAACTCAGACGGTTCTACCTCCGCAGGTGGAGGTTCAGTAGAGCTCACATCTGCGTGTCGTTGGGGCTTCACTTCCACCATGGCGTAGTCATCTGACGGTGGGATGAGCAGGGGTGGGCACTCAGCAGACTTCCTCAAGTGTCTGCGGTTACGACGGAGCAACCCCTGCTCAGTCTGGATGGTGTATGACCTGGGCTGGTCACACTTGTCAGCCACCTGTCAGTGGTGTATTCCGGTATTCCAGCAGTGCTAAATATGGGTCAAGGCCATCCTAGTCTGCTTTCTTGAACAGGTTTTTAAGTGTCTGTACAAATCTCTCTGCCTGCCCGTTTGACTGGGCATATCCTGGGCTTGAGGTGGTAACATTGATGCCCCACTCACTTGCAAAATTCCGGAACTCGCGGCTACCAAAGGGCATGTTGTCACTCACCACTTCCTCTGGTATTCCGAAACGGGCGCACACGCTCTTGGTATGTGTCACAATTGTTTTTGCTGTCTTATCTGGGAGCTGTGAGAATTCGGGGTACTTTGAGAAATAGTCAATGATAACAAGGAAATCCTGGCCATGGAATGTCATAATATCCATAGCGATTTTGCGCCATACACCATTACACATTATCTTGTGCGGGATCATTGGCTCCTTTTGCTGACTTCGCTGGTATTTCATGCAAACTGAGCATCTTTGCACCACCTGCTCAATGTCACTGCCCATGCCGGGCCAATATAAAACAGTTCTTGCACGGGCCTTACATTTCTCTGTTCCGAGGTGGCTTTCATGGATAAGGGGGAGCATCTGTTGACGCAGCTGCATGGGAACTACCATGTGCTCCCTCAGAAAGATGATGTCCTCAGCTACATGCAGCTCATCCCTGATATTCCAATAAGTGCGGACTTCAACTGGAATGCTCTTGATTGATTTCGGCCACCCCTCCAATATAAGGCACTTAACCTGATGGAGAGTTGGGTCCTTGTCTGTGGCCTCACGGATTGCTGCACTCACAGTGGTATTCTCGATGAGGCTATGTACCACTCTAGTCATTTCGTCGTCTATGGACAAATCAGGCTGTCCTTTGATGTATGCACGAGACAGTGTGTCGGCCAGGTACATGTACTTCCCGGGCACATATGAGACAACCAGATCATATGGCTGGATAGTTAACATGAGTCTCTGTAGTCTTGGTGGAGCCTTGCACATGGGTTTCTTGAGAATGCTCTCAAGGGGCTTGTGATCGGTCTGCACACGTATGTCTGGTTTACCATAAATGTATTGGTGAAACTTCTTGGTAGCAAAGGAGATTGCCAGCATCTCCTTCTCTATTTGTAGTTTTCTTCTGCTGAAGTCATGGAGCGAGATGCATAGGCCACTGGATTACCATCCTGTAGGAGGCATGCTCCTAGGCCAGATTGTGATGCATCGGCCTGAATAGTCACTGGCTTTGTCACGTCATAGAATGCCAGAACTGGCTCACTTGTAAGAATGTCTTGTAGCTTACGCATTGCAGCAGAATGCTCATAGGTCCAGTTCCATTCAGTGTCCTGCTTGAGTAGAGCTCGGACTTGGATGGTGGATTCGTTTGGAATATACTGAGCCAGGTACTTGACCATGCCCAGTAGGCGTTGAAGAGAGGGCATGTCTGTCGGTGTAGGCATGCCAACAATTGCCTCAATTTTCTTCGGGTCTGGCTTAAGTCCTTGCGATGAGACCAGGTTGCCCATGTACTCAACCTCATTGACTTTGAACTGGACTTTTGAGCAGTTGAATTTCACACTTTTGTCCCTTGCTCGCTCAAAGACCTTGTGCAAAATCAAGTCATGCTTCTGCTCGGAAGCTGCTGCAATGATAAGGTCATCAGCTATGACATGAACTCCACTGATGTCACCAAATGTCTCTTCATTGCGTTTTTGCATAATTTCGCTTGCTGAAGAGATGCCGAAAGGCATGCGCAAGAACCCCCATGGAGTGTTGAATGTGCAATAGGATGATGCCTAGTCGCGTTTTTGCATAATTTCGCTTGCTGAAGAGATGCCGAAAGGCATGCGCAAGAACCCCCATGGAGTGTTGAATGTGCAATAGGATGATGCCTTGTCGCTGAGTCTAACATGCCAATAACCATCTTTCATGTCTACTACTGTGAAGATAGTCTTGCCTGCTAAATGGGCCTGTACATCTGCGGGAGTCGGGATATTATATCTTTCACGTTTGATTGCCTCGTTTAATCGCCTTGGATCGAGACACACCCGCAGCGAGCCATTCTTTTTTTCAACGATCACTAGATTACTGACCCACTCTGTGGGCCTGTCCACATCTGCAATGATGCCTCGCTGCGTTAAATCTGCAGGTGTCTTTTTAAGCTTTGGTTGCATTGCATAGGGAATTCTGTGTGGCTGCTGGATTGTGCCCTGTGCTTTTTCATTTAGCTGCATATCATACTCTTTGTCATACTGACCTACTCCCCTAAAGACATCTGCATACTCTTTTTCTACATGGTCTTTTGTTAAGTTGAAATGCTTTGGCTCACATGTACGAATATTCACACGCTTTACAAGATGCAGCTGCTCACATGCTTCATGTCCCAGAATTGGCGTGTCTGCTTTGTCAGTAACATAGAATTTGAAATTGCCACTCTGACCTGTATGTGCTGATGATTTAAGCACCACTGTTCCTCTCGGGTATATTTGATAGTTGCCGACTGCGTTCAAAATGGTCTTGGTGCTTTTTATATTTACGTTCTGCATTTTGCGTACAACTGATTCGGTCAATACATTTGCTTCTGCTCCAGTGTCCAGTTTGCAGCATACCAGTTCACCTCCAATAGTTACAGTCTCATACCACTTATTAGCATCACTGTCACGCTTTTGCTCGGCTACTGCACCCACATATAATGAACCAACAAAAAGATAGTCACTATCTTCATACCCAGTGCCCTCGGATTCTTCCTGTTCCTCCTGCTCGAGGACATGCACCTTCTTTCTGACAAAGCTAACATCACGGCATACACTGTCGAAGTGGTTGAGGCGATTGCATTTGTTACAGGTATTACCATATGCTGGGCATTTACGTGGGGGATGCCTACCACCACAATACTCACAATCTTTGCCTTGAGTCCTGTGCGCTTTACCATCCTTATGCTGAGGCTGGAACCTATAGCTTCTGTCCCCTGAACCTTGCTGCTTGAAGTTTGATGGTTTGCCTTTAAAATTTTGCCTACTCCTGCCTATGGTGTGCACATCATGGCTTTTCTGCATCTCACCTGTCATAGTTTTTAACTGGACTTTGCTTGCCTCTGCTGCATGACAAATATCTAATGCCTTGCTTAATGTCAGATCTGCCTCACGAAGTAGCCTTTCCTTGACACGTGTGTCAGCTACCCCAAACACAATCCTATCTCTGAGATTTTTGTCCTTTTGATCCCCATACTCACAGCTTCCCAGCAATATTCTGAGATCATTTACCCATTGGTCAATTGATTCACCCTCACGTTGATTGCGTTGCCAGAATTTATATCTCTCAAACACCTCATTTTTCCTTGGTTCACAATACTCTCTGAACTTCTTTAGCACTGCCTTGTAGTCATCTGCCTTATCCCCTTTATTGTCGTCACTAAACACAAAGTTACTGTGAATATCCTGTGCCTCTGGACCAGCACAGTGTAGCAAAATAGCTACCCTAGTCTTTGCTCCCTTTTTCACCAACTCAGCTGCTTCATAATACACATTGAACTGTTGTTCCCACCTTCTCCACTGTTCAGCTACATTGCCTGAAGTAAAGCTGACATTGGGTGGGGGCTTGAAAACTTCCATGTTCACTGCTTACCACTGGCCTGGTTTCACTGACAGACTGCTGCTGGCATCAATGCTGCTTTGCACCTTAGTTTTTACTTCTGACAGTAAGTATCTCCCGGCCGCAGCTTTGGCTGGGTTCCGCCTGTGTTCGCCGCTAGCTGCCCCCTAGTGGATACCCCGGGAACCAGCGTAGGCCGCAGCTATACTTAGAAAGGCGTAGTAGACGTGCCAGAGTCTTAGTAGACCTGCACGGGTCCCCTACATTGTAGTTCTACTTATGTTGCTTAGATTTGTCAGGACTAGTTCTAAGAATAAGAACCTGTGTGAACGATAATTGAAGCACATCGATCTGTTTATTCAGGTCTTACAACACAGAATATGTTATCTGTTACATACATAACTATACTGGATATAGATTCATTATCATATTATTAACAGATACATATAATAGAACACCCAAGTTAAAGTATTGATACTTTATTACCATCTGAAGCTAACACTGTTCGCATAACGAATTATATCACTCATCCAAATCACTATCTTCATAGAAGTGGTCAAGGTGTGACACTTTATCACTAAGTGTCATACCTGTGGGTTCATTATGACATCTTTTGAATCCACTACACTTGACAACACCTTTCACCACGCCAACATTATGCGAGTTCTCAACGCTTGAAGATGACCCGGTCATATGATAATAATATTAATAATAATCCTTCACCTCAATTCCATCGGTTCGTCACACCGGACATCTCCGTTTTCATCCCTCGTGTCAGTATCGACCTTCTCTGTAGTATCTGTACCGTCAAGGTGACGGAACTCACAGGCTTCTGAAGACGGTGCTCACTCTGCTCTGACAAGGTTCCCAGTATTCTGAGTTAGTAGGGACAATGTCATCTTTCTTATAACAACAAAAAAGGAAAGGGGTGTCACGAGAGATGGTGTCAATGAGTTGACACTATCCGGTGACATCCTTATAAGATCGCCTTTCAGCAACACATACGTAAATTTTTTCCATTTAAAGTTTGGGAAACAGTGCCTCCAGACTCACCACCCCCATCAGGGAACAGAGTTGGAACACTCCAGACAGATACGGGAAAAAGTTTTTTCACAACATACGTATATGACTGCTCGAGGAAGCTGCCTGTAATATACACTCATTCATTGTATCAGGCAGCCACTGATTTTTATCACTAATCTTGAAACGCCATAATGACATTGACACTGGCATTTAGCACGCTTCCCCTCCCCCCCCCCCCCCCAATGTCATTGATGTAAGAATTTGAAGTTCTATGAAATTTCGTAAAACTACTCATTAAATGTATATTCATTTTTATTTCATGATTAAGATTCTAAACTATCCGGTAAGTCATCTCATTAACTGTGCTGTTCACCTTGCTAAAAGTAATTATCCTTAACATAGTCAAGATGGTATTATTGGAATGTACACATTACCTTCTTAAGGTAAACACCTCTAACACAGCTTTAAATTAAGGAGGTGCATATGTAAACAGTAGCGCAATCGGGATAGATAAATACAAACTCATACACGCGTCCGGTAATTTTACCCTCCGGAAGGTCAGCGCAAGTGTTTTTTTCTGGCAAGGTGCTTTGTAATTGTAATAGTAACAGAGGGAGATTTTTCCCATTTTCATTTTCATAAAGGTAAAAAATACCCGACATGGTAACAAGGAACCCAAAAAATTCCTCAGGCTTCGCAGATAGGGGCCATCCATAACGTATGTACGCAGTAAGGGGGGGGGGGGGGTTAGACCAAATGCTTACAAAAGTGTACAGGCGGGAGGGAGGGTTGAAGGCTTGATATTCCATATGCATGCATACGCAATTTCAAGGAAAATGTCTTGTATAAGTGTGTGTATCTGTGGGGGGGGGGGGGGGGGGGGGGGGGGCAGGTTGCTAAGTAGGTTTGTGGATAGGCACATTGAATCATATTACCCCTCGCCATACTGCCTCTCACCATATTGGCTCTCATTTTACTATCCCTAAAAGACCCTGACCCTCAGCTTTACTTCTCCTCCATAATACTGCCCCTGAATCAAATTGTATCAAACTATACTGCCCCTCACTATACTGTCCCGCAGCTATACTGCCCCTGAACCATACTGCCCCATAAACATTCTGTCATTCAACCATACTGCTCCTAACTATACTGCCTCTCACCAATACCACCCCTTGACCATGCTGCACCTCACCATACTGTCCCCTAACCATACTGCCCCTCACAAAAAATGCTCTTGAATCATTTTTTTTTTTTTTTTATAAAGCAGCTTTTATTTCTATATAGTTCAACAATACATACGCCAGAGGTTTACAACTAGAGTGCCTTGCCAAAAACACTAGCAACTATTACAGAGACAGTCAAGAAATTTTCTGTAAGTTAATTTTCAAACATTCGGAAGTGTTTGTGTTTGTGTTTTTTTGGTGAAAGATAATTCCCTTCTTGGTGTGAAATAAAGAAAAAGAGGTTACTCCCCCTCCTATAGTTCAGCTCTTGTTAGTACCTTAAGATCAAGGACCATGATTTGAATGCTCTAGTCCATATTATATGAAAAAGTTCACATCCTAAGAGGAGGCCCCAACAGAAAGACTGGTACCATTAGAGACAAGACTATAGGCTATAGACATCCACAGGATCTCCTGGATATAACCTACACGTACACATTTCTCATGTAGACAACATGTGTAGACACACAATACAGACAATACAGACACATCATCAACAAATCTAACATTACAAACATGACATTACAAAACCTAACACTGTACTCACAATAAACAAGGTTGGCTGAGTATAGAAAAACAAACCAAAAGTTTTTTCCTTTCCCTTTTTTTCCTCCCCTTTTTTTTCCTCCCCTTTCTTTTCCGCCCCTTTTTCCCTCCCCCTTCCCCCCCCCTTTTTTTCCACCCTCTATTCCCTGTAACCCTACTCCATCCTACATGTGTCCTCATCAAGTCAAGGAAAATAGTTGGAATCCGGCCAGCTTGCCTATCCAGGATGCCCTTACAAGGTTGTACACGGTGCACTTTACATCAAATCCTCCAAGAATTCATACCATTTCACAAAATGTTCTTTCTTACCTAACAAATCACAGATATATTTCTCTATACATAAGCTGTTACGGGGTTCTCTGCTCCAGTCATAGACAGACAATTGGCAATCGTGGAACAGTTTCTGTCGATAAATATAAAATTTTGCATGAAGACAAATATAGTGAAGCGTTTCTGCATGATTACCTTTGTTCTTGGTACCAATAATTATGTCTATTAGCCCAAGATTTAGTTCAAAACTGGTACAGGCTTCTAGCCATCGTCGCACCTGCTTCCAAAAAACCATCACTTTAGGACATTTGGTAAAAAAATGGGTTATAGAATCAGTGTCTTCGCAGTATGAGCACTTGGGAGAGGACAATACCCTTATTTTGGATAAGAATAAATTAGTTGGAATCACATTATTAACAATTCTAAAATAAAAAGACTGCAATTTTGTTTCCCTTGTAGACCAATAGGTGTTCTTGTATAAAACTGCCCAATCCTCATCCGAGTACTGTTTTAATTTAGTTTTTTCTTTCCAAAAATTCATGCCTGGTGAAGCCGTTTTTTCCTTCATTAACAGGAAATTATATACCTTTTTGTTGTTACAGGACAGTGCATTGAAAGAACCTCCCCCATTATCTCCAATCAAGAGACACATAGAATCCGTTTTGTAATTCTCAAAGGACATGCAAGTCACCCAAGGGATACTATTATAAAGTTTAACCCAAATAGAATTGTCACATCTGACCTTGTATTCCTCTTCAATTTCATTTGTAGACATAAAGTGCTTATCCCGTATCAGATCCCGGACCTGTACTATACCCGCCCCCCTCCAGCTACGGATCAGCAAAATGTCCACTTCCCAATCCAGATGGATAAATTTGTTATTTACAAGAGGGTCGTTCTGTTTCTCTCTCTCGCTCTTGGGGGGCTTATTATACAAAAGTTTCCATTGCCTAATGATTTGTTTGTAGAATTTTGGTATATTCGGGGGGGCCCTGAACTCCTCTTTCTCCAAAAAGAAATCCCAAATGAAGTTTTTCACTTCAAGGAAGGTTCTAAAGTAGAGCGTCCAGGATACGAAATCCTCTTTACACAATCGTGATACCCATCTCAACCTGGATACCTCATACATGATTTTAATATCTAGTAATTTCAAACCCCCATGCTCTATACTGCCCCTCCACCATACTGCCCCTCTACCATACTGTCCCTCTACCATACTGCCCCTCCACCTTACTGCCCCTCTATCACACTGCCCCTCACCATAGTACCCCCCAATAATACCCCTCCACCATACTGCCCCTCACCCATCCTGCCCCTTAATCATATCTCCCCTACACCATACTGCCCCTCACCAATACATTCTCACAACCACCATATTGTCTTTAAACCATACTGCTCCTCTACCATACTGCCTCTCAACCATAATGCTCCTCAACCGTACCGCCCCTCACCCATACTGCCCCTCACCCATATTGCCCCTCAACCATACTTCCATGCAACTGTAACGCCCTTACTTTACCACCATACTTCAGCTATACTGCCTCTCAACCTTACTGCCCTCAATCCATACTGCTCAATTACTATACTGCCTCTCAATCATACTGCCCTTAAACCACAACTCACTCATACTTTCCCCCCAACCACCATACTGTCCCTCAGCAAAACTGGCTCTCAACCATACTGCCCTTAAACCATACTGCCCTTAAACCTTACCGCCCCTCAACCTTATTGCCCTGAACCATACTGGCCCTAAACCATACTGGCCCTCACGCTACTGCCCCTCAACTACACTGACCCAAACCATACTGACCCTCATATAGGTACTATGGTGAGGGACTGATTTAGGGACAGTATGGTTGTGGGGCAGTATGGTGGAAGGGTACTATGGTGAGGAGCAGTTTGGTTTTAGGGCAGTATGGTGGAAGGGCAGTATTGTTAAAGAACAGTATCATTTAGGGGCAGTATGGTGGAGAGGCAGTATGGTTGAGGGATAGTATGGTGGAGGGCAGTATGGTAGAGGGACAGTATAGATGGCGGGGTAGTATTGTTGAGGGGCAGTATGGTGGGGGGCAGTATAGATGGTGGGGCAGTATAGATGGCGGGGTAGTATGATGGAGGGGCAGTATGGTTGAGGGACGGTATAGAGGGCAGTATGGTTGAGGGACAGTATAGATAGCGGGGTAGTATGAGAAAACGTGGTTACTGAGCCCGTACGGGTGAACGTTCGAGGTCATTTGATGAAAAAATACGGCCCGACGCCGTAGGCGAGAGGGCCGTATTTTTTCATCAAATGACCAAGAACGGCACCCGTACGGGCTCAGTCACTACGTTTTCTTATTACTATACACCTCCTACTTATTTATAATGCTATTTTATTAACTTTCCTGGTCAGTGATCCACCCCACATTCCCGTACAAAACCACTGCCATTCACTACGGCCCGCTGTCTCCCACCAACCTGTCATCCCTTTCTTTTACGGCACTTGGACTGTTCTTATGCGGCCACCCCTCAAAGTAGAGTTTCGCTGTATAATGGACTATTCCAAACTGCTCGTTGGCAACGCAGACCACCAGTTCGGGGGTTCTTAAGTGATATATGGGTCAGATTTTCTCAGAATGTACAATCCCATGAATTTAGGTCATTTTGTACATAATCATCCGTGAAAGCTTTAATAATTAATATATTTAAAAACGGTTTTCTGGGTGTTATGTAGGATATTCCCAGCTTTAAATTGATATAAAGTTTGACTTTGTATGACAACTCCTTCATTATGCAATAAATCATGAAAGTCTGAAAATGGGTAAAAATGGTCAAAAAGACCAAAAAACAACAATACCATAAGCGTCATAATATTAAATATTACATTTTCAGCATATGGAAAGCAACTTTTCCTGTGAGCTGTATCTGTTTTCTATGCCATACAAAATATTGGTGGGTATCTGGGTATTTTTTCCTGGATTTTTCACAGGTCTGACAAAAAATGGGTTTGTCACTTTTTCGCGCGGAACGTCTGAAACGCCATTTTCGTACTTATAAAATGGTATCTAATTTCACGCCTATTACACAATTAACACATCCTATATACTCCCTAAGATGTTGTGCAATGATAAGTGAAGTTATAGCCTTATCCATCCAGTATTAAGTGAGTGAGCACAGATTGAAAACCACTTACCTGTTTTTATACTGAACCACCTTTCGCCCGTGACACCGGATGTTTTTGTCAATATTTCTGGAATGCACTAATATTCACTTCTGTGGTTTTCTACACTTGAAGTATATGTTATTGTGCATATGTTGCCTAAAAATCATAAAGATTCAATCTCTTGGGGACTTGTGAGGAAGGAATTTGTAAATTTTCAGAAAATATGGAACGACCGAAACTTTTTTGGGGGAAACCATTCCTTCCGCCATAACTTTCGAATTGGCACGTAAAACCGTTACACCAGCCTCTTGCATCATCCAGCGCCACATGAGGTAAGGCAGACATTTTTTTCTCTCCGAAATATTGACTATTTTTTGCTTTATCTGTGTGTTTTAAATTCTGAAATTCGTCCGAAACTTGGTGTATGTACCCTAGAAAGTGGTGAAGTATGTATTTAGTGAATGTTTCCTTGCTTTTTTTGGTATTTCGGCATTTTTCAACTTGTGCCCGTTCCTCGCACGTGGTGGTTGGGCGACAAACGGGAGTTTTTCTTTGTCTTTGGGTCGATAGCTTTGAACCTTACCCAAGAAATGGAACGGGCGAAACAATGTCAATGGTTTTATCAAATGTGCTTTTCTTCCTTCCCTGTGCACAGTGTGAAACATGCAGAGGTTTAATAGTGTAAAAAACATGTTGCTTTTCACATTTAGATAGCTATTTGGTCGTTTGCGGAGATAGGGTTCTGGCCACACGGGTTTGACAAGGTTTCGCCCGTTCCTTTTTTTCAAATTTGACTTTTCAACTGAGCCTTTCACAAATATTTGTCTCTGCATTTATCAAACTTTGCAACCCACATGTACTTCTTAACATGTTCTATGCGGGAAATAGTTAGATTATAAGTATTAAAAGGTTTAGAGTGTAGTTAACTCTGATATGTGTTAGACTTACGCCCGTTCCGGCGAAACATTTCGGACGTTCCAGCCAAATTCATATCGCCTGCTACAACCTTGCATTTTAACCTATTCTCTCATGCTTAGTATCATTTTGTAGGTAAAACAATGTAGAATATTTGTCTTGTACTTATGTTTGTGAATTTATTGAATTTTCGCACGTTTTGGGTTGTTTTGTAAAGTTTTGGACGTTCCCTTTTGTACAATATGTTCAATATAGCACTGTTACTATGGCATTACGAAGACCAAAATAAGTGTGGAGGTGGGCATTATTATACTACACAATAATATAGCACAGTTTTTAAATTATAATTTTTCTCACCTTTTTTAGGCTTGTTCTATTTCACATTATTTCTCATTTTTTCATGCTCAGACTTAGTTTTTCCATTTCTTTTTTTTTTTCAGATTCAGCACTATACATCCCCGCCCTCCAAACCTCTACTCAAGACCCCCCCCCACCTGACCCCAGCAGGATGAGGCCCCTCAAACCCAACAAGGAGTCTGTGCGACAGTGGAGGCAGCGTAAGCGTTTAGACCCTGCTTGGCTTCAGAAAGAGCGGACGAGGAAGAGGGAATGCCGGGCTCGACTGAAAGCCTCCCAAGATGTGGCTGCGCAGGAGCTGCAGCGGGTTAAGGCCAACGAGCGTAAAGAGAGGTACCGCTCCCGCAGGCGGGAGCAGGCTGCTGCCACTGCAGCTGCTGCGACAGCCACATCCACGGAGGACCCAGTCGACCCCGTGGAGCAGCCTGCTGTTAATCCCCCCGAGTCCCACTCGGAAGAGAGTGTAAGGAATGTTGGCCTCTTACGAGTGGGATTCGGAGACGGTTACAGCAGGCTCCTCAAATCCCCTCTTCCTCCTCCGCCAACCCTGCCTCCACTCTCCCACAGGCTCATCTCCAACCCACCCCCTTCACCTCCACCACACCCACACCCAGAAGAAGACGCCCCCCCAAAGTTCGATCCCCATCCCCCGCTACCCCCACCTGCTCTGCCATGATCATACCCCCACCTACAACCCAAAGAAGACATACCTCCTCACTCCCTTCCACCTCTCCCACACCCCCACCCACAACCCAAAGAAGACATACCTCCTCACTCCCTTCCACCTCTCCCACACCCACACCCACATCCAGAAGACGTTCCTCCCCACTCCCTTCCACCTCTTCCAGACCCACACCCACATCCAAAAGAAGACATTCCTCCCCACTCCCTTCCACCTCTCCCACACCTACACCCACAAGAAAAAAAACAAAAAAAACAAAAAAAAGTTCTTCCTCTCCAGCCCCTTCAACCCCCTGCACCCCCCCTGCCCCTGCTACCACCACCCCAGAACCCACCACCCCTTCCACCGACACACCCCTCCCCTCTGCCTCATCCTGCACCACCAAACCCTTCACCTTTTACAGGAAAGCCCCTGCCCCTGCCCCTCCTCCTCCCAAGTCCCCTCCCCCTCGGACCACAGCCGTCAACTCAACACCACCTTCTGCCAGTAGGACAACCCAAATTGAAGAGTTGGCGTAAGTATTCTATGTTAATGTAGTTTGTAGTCACTTTTTACTATGTACACACATTTAGAATTGTAGATTTATTACACTGTACTGCAGCTGCTACATGATAGGTAGAAATGAATTGGTGTTGGGAGAGTGCATCATATTGTTAAGCTGTGTCTACACGTACATGTACATGTATGTATGGATGTGCAATTATAATATTATTATTTATCTCTTCACTCCATGTGAACAGATAACAGTGTAAACTTTTTCCAGTGTGCATATTGTTCAAGATTGCAGGTGTTGGGAGCATGTTACTTTTAAGATGTATCTCGATGTAGATTTTCTTTTGATTTCCAGGGCTGTGGTCCGACGGTGCTGCGAGAATAAGGCGCCCCAGTAGAAAAGTCACCTCAGCATAGCCGTGAGTTTTTAATTCTGACATTTAAGCACGATTTGCATGACATGTATTTGTTAAGCTTTTGCATGGTGTGAATTATAAAAATACACAAGACATACAGTTATTCTTCTAATTCAAGAGGTTTCTAATTCATGTATATATAAATTATATAGATTATCTCCCCATAAATTATATAGATTAAACTATTAATTAATCATGTATGAGTGAACCAAGTGAAAGTAAAATTATTTTCAATTAGAGATTATTTCTGGAATGGAAAAACAACAACTTTAAACAATATTTCTGGAAATGAGATAAATAATTATTTACAATTTGTTTAGATGTCAATTGGAATGTAACCTCTTTTCAGATCCCCCTCCACCCCCCGCAGGCCTATAGAGGCCAGTGGCCCGAGAACTCCACGTAAGTCCGCTCTGTACTACAAGCTGCAGAAGGCGAAGGCTGCTCGGCTGAGCGTGGCGAGGGAGAATGTTATGCTGAGGGCCAAGCTTCATGGCCTGCAGAAGGGTGTCAGCCAACGACACAGTGCTGTTCCTGTGCCTGAGGGAGCGACAGGGCAGCGTGCTGCCTGACCAGGACCCTGTGCGCACAACACCACCAGTGCACACACCACCAGTGCGCACCCCCACCACACCGACTTCCCAACCGACGCCACCTCTTCCACTCTCAGGTGAGGTGCACAAAGCCAGAATATACGATGTCATCACCGCTGCCATCAAGCGTCTGCCCAGAACGCAGCGTCATAGAGTCCTGGCCAAAATTGTGTCGCCGGTGGAGTTACGCTCTGTACGTAAGGCATCTCGACTCTCACGGGATGTGGGCCTGGACCGAAGAACTCTCTCTTCACCGTGGAAGGACAAGTCGGGTATAGCTGCCTTCCACACAACATCTTTGGCTATAGTTGACTTCCTCAAGAGGCCTGAACACTCTATTACTTTTCCAGGGAAGAAAGACACTGTCACTTTGAGGAAGGTTAAGTTCCAGAAAGTCCAGCTGACAGAGTTCCTCCATGTTCTTCATGTTAAGTTCCGAGAAGAATTCCCTCATCTCCGAGCTTCCCTGAGTTTCTTCCGCAGTGTTCGTCGGAAGCACCGCTACATCCTTCCGGTGCACTGCCACAACACTAGTATTTGTCTGTGTGTTAAGCATCAGAACTTTGCTTTGCGGATGAAACCTCTCCACGGACTCGGCCTTCCTCTTCTACCCGACAGCTTTCTACAGGTTCCGTGGGTGGCTGTGGATGCGAAGCTGGACCGGTTGCCAGCTGTCGTTTCCGTGGACATGTGGAAGCGATTGGATGTTGTGTATGGCGATGAAGGCAAGACAACGAAGAAACTTTGCATCGTCACACAGACGGAGCCACGCGACACCTTCAGGCGAGAACTGAAGTCTGACTTTTCCCTGATGGAGAGCCACGTCAGGAGAGTATACGCCCAGTACCAGGCCCTCCGTCGACTTCGCGAGAACCTCACTCCGAGGGAGTGTACGGTGCAGATGGACTTTGCTGAGAACTGGGTTGTCAGCTACCCTGACGAACCGCAGTCTGTCTACTTCGCAAAGGAGCCGGTAACCGTTCATCCTGTGGTTCTCCACTTCAGGGAAGAGGAAGGTGTCCTTTCACACAAGTCTTTGGCCATCGTTTCTGATGAGCGGAGACATGACTCTGCAGCTGTTTTTTCCTTTATGAAAGTGATCAACAAAGTCCTTTCCGAAGAGGTTCCTGGTATTTCTTGTGTTCCCTATGTGACTGATGGCCCCACGTCACAGTACCGTAACAGTGCGTGTTTCAGTATTATTGCCAAACACCAGCAGCTCTTCAACTGTGCGGCGACTTGGTTATACTTTGATGCAGGCCATGGGAAGAGAGCCTGTGACGGGATTGGTGCTGCAGCTAAACGCATGGCCGACTCGACTGTGAAACGCCACATCTTCATCCACAATGCTGCTGACTTTGCCTGTGCTGGTAACCGTGTCCCCAGTCTTGTCCGGTATTTTCATGTTCCTGTGGAGGACATTCGTCAGGCCCGAGAAGAACTATCTCTCCTCATCACTGCCCGGCCGGTACCTGGTACAATGAAGGCCCATTCCGTGATGTGCTGTGTTCCTGGACACTCCATTGCTCTTCGG